>JBBPDJ010000026.1:8526866-8642482 GCA_037974625.1 Cucumis cinereus
TGGCTTGCACAAGAATCTCCTCGAATTCGTCCTAAACACCACAATACAATCAATAAGTTCCATAGCAATTAATGATCAAAAGTAACCTCAAACCTTTAACCAAAACTTACCCAATGACCGCTCGATCTCTACGAGATCCAACCCAAATCGTAGCTCAACCTGCAGTAAAACTAAGCCAGAAAAAGCTCCCAAATGCACACTTATGGGTATTCGAATCCCACAATAATTCACAGTGGCGGTGGCGGCCAGTCGAGGACAGAAACACGAGGCAGCGGCTCGAAGCGTCGGCTCGTAGACTCGTCGGCACGTGAGAGGAGACGCGGCGGCACGTAAGAGTGACGCGACAGTGCGTGAGGCGATGCGGACTAGCGACGCGGGATAGTGACTGGCGGCGCGGGATCTGACGGTTGCACCGCACGAAAAGACGTGCGTGGCTCGCGGCTCGACGCAAGCGGCGTCAGATCTGGGCGCGTAGAAGTGGAGAGATGCGGGCGGCGCAGGCTGGCGGCTGGCTGGCAACGTCGACGGAGAGGCAGAGGCGGCGCGGATCTCACGAGGACTGGCGTGCAACGCAGAAGACGTGCGACGTGTCTCATGGCGTGCGAGCGAGGAGAGATCTAACCGGCACGGCGCGCTCTTAGCCGACACGCTGCAGATCTGCACGCCCAGACGTGCGCGGCTGCGTGAGGAAGTGCTACGATGCGACGGCGCGAGGCGAGACATGCGGCGCGGTCTTGCGCTGATCCGGAGCAGTGCGGTTCTTCACGGCTGACGGCGAGCAAGACGCGGCTGGGCTAGTCGGAGAAGGAACCGACGACTGCGAGGCGAGACGTGCGGCGGAGAAGCAGGCGGCGCGGTGGGGTAGGGTTTCTTGGAGGCCTGCGCGCGGGAGAAGGGAAAGAGGAGGAGAGAGGAAGGAAAAAAAAATAATAATAATAATAATAACTTTTATTATTATTTCCTTTTCCAAAATCTTATCTTCTCTCTTCAATAACTTTTCTCCCACCATTAACTCCTAACCAAAACAATTAAATACATAAATATATTTAATTTCTTTTACCAAAACAAATAATCAATATCCCAACAAATAACATCTTTAAATAATTCAAACTTAAATTATTTCCAATTTTTGGGATATTACAAAGACAATCTCATAGAGAAGCGGAGAAAGAATGTGTTGTTGGTTGTGGTATACTTTCCTCATTCTCATCATTTGTAGGTCTTTTGTTTGATTAAATAGTTTGTTGTTTCTTAGGTGATCTCAGAGATTATAGAGACCTGCCGTGCTCATGAATTTACAGATGTTATTTTAGTTCATGAACATCGTGGTGTGCCAGATGGTTTAATTATCAGCCATCTTCCATTTGGTCCAACTGCCTATTTTGGATTGTTGAATGTGGTAAGTGTTCTTTTGGAACTCATTTTTTTAAATTTATGGTTTTTGGCACTAGGTGGTTGGGCATTGGGCTAGTAGACTAACCATCTTTTCCAATTGAGGTTACAAGACATGAAATTAGGGACAAAAAAGCTATGGGAACGATGCCCGAGGCCTATCCGCACATAATTTTGAACAATTTTACCACGAAGGTAAGACACATGTTTTGAATAATACAACATCACCTTGTCAATTGACATATTATTTTGATATTTGTATTGGGTTTCGACATTGAATGATGTTAGACTGCCGAATTTATATTTCATAACACAATGAAAGAGATTGAACTTGAAAATGAAAACTTTCTGATGTAACATTATTATCAGCAATTCTTTCTTCTAATCGCCAAGTTAATTTTTTCAAAGTAAATAATGTCTACTTGTTAGAGTCACGATCTTCTAAATATTTCTATTATTGACATGCTGGTGCTATTATGTCTTAATCTTATCATCATTTTGTTAGCTAAACGCATTGGATTTTCTCCAATATGGATGTTCAATTGTTTATTTTTTCCCCCTTTCCCACATAAGATTCCGCCATATGTTCTATTTCTATTTTCCACCATATCCCATGTGTATGCGGTTGCATGTTAAGGACATAAATGCCTACATTTCCCTCGTTTCTATGCAAAGATTGTTTGTTGTTTTCTCTTTAGAGCAATTACTTATGTAAAGATAATTGTTATTCAGTGTCTTCTCTAAATTGCATGTTTTATTATATTTCTAATATATTTAATTGTTTTATTTTTGATAGTTGGGTGAAAGGACGGCCAATATCTTAAAGCATCTATTTCCTGTGCCGAAGCCAGATACCAAACGTGTGGTTACTTTTGCTAATCAGTCTGACTATATTTCATTCAGGTTGGTTTACTAAATTGCAAGTTATATTGTATTTTTGTTTAATCTAAATTATTTGATAAAGACAATAATTGATTGTCATTGATTAGAAAAGAATCATTGAATGAATCATAATGATATTAATTAAATTGGATTATTAGTTTATTTAGAGGCAGAAACCTTGACGAAGAACTAAGCCACTTTAGAGAAGAGAGGAGAAAGTATCTAATTCCTTATTTGGCTAAATTGAAGCTACAGCCTTTTCAGAGAGAGCAAAGTTGTGTCCTAGTTTCAAATTCTCATGTCATTTGTAGGCTTCATGGTGAAGCCTTGTAATTATCCTTCGGGTTTTTTTATTTTATTTTTATTTTATTTTTATTTTTTTTATTTTTAATTTGATTGGACACCCTTTTATAGTCTCTCCCTTTTCTGGGTTATAGTTTTATATCATCTTCTTCATATATTATTTCATCTTTTTTCTCGATGAAAGTTCAGCAATTTATCGAGTGAACGAAAGAAAAATCTCTTCTATTTCAATGCTGTCAATTTTTCATTTAGGGGGTGCTTAGTTCATCGACTTCATAAGTCGGTGTTAAATAACTCAACTTCAATAGTGTTTATCATTGAAGTTTGCAAATTTATCAAGGAGCTCCATCTTACAACTCAAACACAGTCCTCATAACTTCAATATTAACTCCGGATTCCAAAACTGAACTTAGCGCTCCAAACACCCAATTGGCGTCTTTCAAATGTCTTCATGAAGGAAAAGGTTCTTCATTCCGTTGGTCTAATCATTGGAGAAAGCATATATATATATATATATATATATATTTGAAGTTGTGTATATATATAACCCTAGGAACCTACTGGATGATGAAGTTGTTAATGCCGCTGCCATTCTTGAAGTTTTAAGCAACTGGACTCCTATGCAGCAGGATGATGGTGTTTCATGGTGTATTGAGAATTCTGGAAAATTTTCTACAAATTCGATGTTTCATAAATTAGTCAAAGATATCCCTCCTAGCAATAGGTACATTTCGTCCCCAACCATCCGTGCAATCTGGAAGTTTAAGTGCCCAAAAAAGGTAAAATGCTTTCTTTGGTCACTCGTTTATAGAAGTCTGAATACGAACGATAAATTGCAAAGAAAACTTCCAGATTCAGTGCTTAACCCCTCAATTTGTTGCCTTTGTCACAAGGAAGAGGAATCGCTAGACCATTTATTCATCCACTGTGAGTTTGCTTCTAAGGGATGGGTGAGGTTGCTAGAGGTCTTTAATGTGCATTTGTGTCTGCCCAAGAAAGTGGAGAACTGGTTTAGGGAGGCTACTGTGTTGAAGTTTTTTGGCCGGAAAGGAAGCTTCCTGTGGAACAGCTGTGTTCGTGCCTTGCTTTGGGGTCTTTGGTTGGAGAGGAATAGTAGAATTTTTAGAGATGTTGCAAATTCTTTTGATTCTTTTTGGTCTGTGGTCCAAAACACAGCGTCCTGGTGGTGCTCAAACCACACAAATCTTTTTTGTAATTACACGTTTTCCATGATTTTTAACAACTGAAAAGCGCTTTTGGTTTAGTTGTTTGTTAGGAAGGGCCTCCTTGGCCCTTGCCTTAAGATGTTTTTCCTTTTCCTCTTTGGTAATACATATATCTCTCTGTTTCTATTAAAAAAAATATATATATATATTTGAAGTTGTGTTTCTTCAGTAGTAAGTAGCTCTTTGCTAATTTGTGCCTGTTTTCTTTGGTCATTTGAATTAAAAAAAACTATAGGCATCATATTTATGAGAAGCATGGAGGTGCCAAATCAATTGAGCTGAAGGAGATTGGTCCACGGTTTGAATTGCGACTGTACCAGGTACCTATTCTGTGATTCGGTTCATTACTTTGACGCATTTCATACATACGTTCTCGATACTGGAGAAAGCATTTCATACATACGTTCTCGATACTGGAGAAAGCATTTCATACATACGTTCTCAATACTGGAGAAAGCATTTCAATAAACAAAGATAAATAGGCAATCTAGGTGTTTCGTTTTTCTTTGATCCTTTAGAAAGTATCTGACAACAAACTAATTAATAAGCAACCATGGTCTTTACATATATTATGATCCAAACTCTCTCTGGAGTGTTTGAGAGTCAATTTCAAGTATTAAGGTTGTCAGAGGTTGGAAATTATCATCACAATAACCGTGGCTTTAGAAAAAGAAAATAAAAATTGCTCAAATACAACTTATTTTATTTTAGAAGAAACTAGTACAATTGTATTGAATTGAAACAGAATTGGACAGAGGACGAGGTATTTTTCGACAAAAATCAAGACTGTTTGTAAAACTTTGATGATAATATTTTCTTTGTCCTTTTGCAGTTCGTAGAAATATGTAATTTGTTGATATCAAAAGTTTTTGTTTGGAGTTCATTTGATATCATTTTGAAATTTCAGATGTTGTCAACAATCTTATCAAAGAAAAAGCTGTTATATTTTGACATTGTATTGATGTTATCTGGAATGTTTCTCTTCCTATAATAATTGAAATCTTTGTCGAAAAATAATGGGTTATAATACAAATTTAGTCTCTAATTTTTTAGTTTTGTGTCCTTCTATTTTGTGTTCAATAGGTTTCTTAATTTTCAATCGTGTCTAGTCGATCCTTGTCCTAAAAATTAAAAGGCTAACATTGTACAAAGTGATCCAACAATATTATCAAATTCAGATTAGGATAAAGTAATTATAACTTATTTGCATCACTCATTCCCTTTTTCTATTTACTTCACCGCCTTGCCTGACTGCTGTCGAATAGAACACGATCTGCAATTTTTTTGTATGGAGTATTGTTTTTGGGTGGTAAGCAATAGTATGATGTGTATCTAAATATAATTTTTGGTTTATTGGTGGATGTTTATGGCAGATAAAGTTAGGAACTGTGGACCAAACGGAAGCTCAGAATGAATGGGTGATTAGACCATACATGAAAACAACCAAGAAACGTGAGTTTCTTGGTGTTTAAAAAACGCAGATTGTAATCTAATATTTTGTTATTTTTGCATAATCACATTCTTTTTTATCTGTATTAAAAAGTTCATATTTTCTTCGGCTGGTTTGGGATGCCAAATTTTGTGTAGATTATTTATCAGATGTTAGTTAAATTAGAAAGGCAATTTTGTTTTTGACACAATGATTTGTAGAGTCTGAAGAGACGTGCACTTCCAATTTCATCATGATGAGTGTACGGAGTTGAGATTATTAATGAATTTTTTTGTCCATACATCTGTTAATCTGTATATGGTGGTATGGTGTGGTTTCTTCAGTTTTGCGGAGAAGACCCATCGGTCCAAACCAGTGTCTATTTTGCATCGAACCCATTGGTTTGGTTCTAACTTCTGATGTTTCTTCGTTCATTTTGAGATATTCAGATATATAGCCATAATTACACTATCATTTGATAGAATAACAAGCTTGATATTTTATAAGGAAAATAGCAAACATGTTTCATGGCACATGTCTTGAATTTTGATTAACTCTAAAATGCACTCGGTTTTTAGTTCAAACTGTAACTAATTTTGTCATTGCAGAGTTTTTAGCATAAATATTGATTTTCTTCTAATTTTTTTCCTTTACACTATTTGATTTTTTTTAATTTAAAAAAACCAATGTCCTCTTTTCCAAATATGAGATTTGTATCAATTTTTTTTTTTTAAAAAATTTCAAATCTTGTTTTATCTAATTTTTCAAATTTTCATCTTTTTCTACTTTTCTTTTTGTATTCTATTTTTTTTTTTAAATTTTTGCAGGATTTTTCAAACAATAACTTTGTCTTCTCCATTACAATGATAGATTGATCTCCTACTTGCTTAAATTCGAGATTTTGTTGATGAATCAAAGATAAAGGGCTCAATTTTAAATTGACCAATAGTTCAATGTGCAAAATCTTATTCTTTTTCGAGTGATTTTTCTCAATCCATTATAACATAGCTAGGGTCAAGCTTTCCAAATCCACCACGTGGATGTCGAGTACCATGACATCAATTTTTTCTCCTGCCTATGAGGTCTCCACAATATCACCACCAGAATTCTAGGTACGTTTCACATAGATCAAGCGCAATTGAAATGACTCGGTTGTCCAAGTTGGTCATTCTTCCTCAAAAAAAAAAAAAAATATATATATATATATATATAGTTTATTGTAGGTCACGTAGATATTCATTGATAGTGCACCAAAGAACTTTCACAAAACCCTCCATTGCAACCTTCGATTACAGTGTAACTAATATTTTTTCTCTGTTTTTCTTTCTAAATATTTTGAATAATAAAATCAAATACATTTTTATCTTCAAATTAAAATATGTTATATTTTTTTTTCAAACAATCATTTTACTAATTTCTTTCAATTTTCATATCTTTTTGATTTTTTAATGCTTTTTTAATATGATTGTAATAGGATTTTAAAAAAATACGAAGAAAAAATCTTAAGCAGTTTTATTTTTTTATTTTAATTTTTTTTATCATAGTTGTCGAATATTCAATTAAATATTTATTTAGGCAAGATATTTTAAAAACTAACCAAAGATAGTTTGTTATCATTTTAGGGGATCGGAGATATTCTTAAACTTTGGTATAATGAATTATTTAATTCATTTATATCTCACTTTTGTAGCAAATCTCACGTTATCATCGACTTGTGTTGTCTTGTCGTAGACTTTAACTAATTTTCCTTTTGATGTCAATCAATTTTAGTTTTTTCAGTTTTATAATTTTAGGAATTTTAATCAAATTTTATTTCCTTTAAATACACAATATGATTTTAAAAAATATGTATTTTGGGATAAATTAATCAAATTTTGTACTATAATAATTAGCCATTAATTAAATTTAAAATAGTTTTGCCATTTCTTCCAATCTAAATACATCTTGCTATTTCTCATTTTAAAATTGCTATTTATCTTGTTAGCTATTTTTCGTTTGAAATTTAAGTTAGGAAAAAAATCAAAAAAATTAAGGAGAAAATATCTTTTCGGTCCTAAGTTTAGGTCTAATTTCTATTTGGTCTTTAGATTTTTGTTTAAATTTGGTTATTTTAAACTTTGATTTTTTACTAACTCGAAGTTAAAAAAGTAAAATCTTGAAATGGAGACCATAAAATTAAATAGAACTTGGGATTAAATTGAAATACAATTAAAACTTAAAAGAGTATAAATGTGTAACACCGAAAATCCATGGACCAAATAAAAATTGGACCTAAAGCTTATGGATCCAAAATGTAATTTTTCCAAAATTAAATTGGTAATAAGTGCAGTGGAAAAAGTGTGAAAATATTTTTAAGTAGTTGAGGCATGTGTGTTACTCGTCGGATTGACGAGAAGAACAACAAAAAATTAAAGTTTTAATTATGAATTTTATTTTTTAAATTTATCGTGTAAGGTTAAAAGACAAAAAAATTATGAAAAAAGAGACGATTTTCTCGTGCCGTTGTTTCGAAAATTCGAAAACTCAAAAACGCAAAAATTTGCAATAGACGACGTTTTTTTTTCTCCAATTGATTTTGGACATTAAACGTTGAAATTCTTTTAACGTGGGTTGTTTTCAAATATAAAAAGATAAATCAAAATATTCATAAATATAGCAAAACAATTGTAAATTGTTTATTATAAAATGAAGTTGGTTGTAAGCTGGACAGTACACGTTATTAATATTAGGTTTGTAGCCCAAACATTTTTGCTTTGCAAAAATAGGCCAAACATATTATTATATCTATGGTTTCTAATTAAAATAAAATATTATTTATATTATAAACCAAAATTGTCAATAATTTAAATCGTAGATTCTTCTAGATTTTTTTTACCATTATCTATTGAATATATCTTTTATATTTTTCATATACAATATAACTGTATTTTGTGACAGAAGTATTAGTTATTGTGTTAGCAATATTATATCTAGCATGTCGACTTCTTCTGTGTCATTTTGTTAGCAATATTATATCTAGCATGTCAACTGTATTTCATATATTTGTATTTATAAATATTAATATCATATTTAAATTAGTCCATGTTTTGTGGTTTTCTCCTCCTTCCTAATTTTTCTTTGTTTTCAAATTATTTTATAAAAAATATGGAAAAGATATTTTAATTTAAGTTAAGGAAAGATATATTTAAGGTTTATTGAATAAATTTTGTGAGTTTTAATTAAATTAAAATAATAATAATAAAAAACAAAACAAAACAAAACAAAAGTTAACCTAACTCTTATACTACAGTGGCGTCCTCCCGTCATCCTCCCCAATCTCTTCATTCACATGAAGGGCAACATCTACTACACGGACAATGTAATTAAACTCCTAGACGTCGCCGTCGCACGTCATGGATCTTTCTCTCTTTCTCATTCACCATATCCTTCTTGTTTTCTCTCTCTCTCTCTCCTCTAATCTCTTTCTCGCCAAGTCTCACCCACGACACGAAGTTGTCGACCGGAAGCTTTGCTACCGTGTGGTCGCCGGAGGAATCAACCAACAATGTTTAGGTGAGTATGAGGTCGTTTTGTGGTCTTTGTTAAATCTTTGGTTTCTGTGATAATGAGTTGACTTCGATTAAATCACCCATTGATTTGGGGTTTGGTGGCGATTTTAGCTTATTTTGTCTGAAGATTAATTTCGTACATAAAAACTAAAATTAAATGATTAAATATAAAATTTTAAAATAATGTTAATAATTATTTAATATTATAATAAATTTAAAATTTATTTTTTTACCAAATAATATTATATATTATTCCCTAGATTCAATTAGTTTGTTTGAAATTAATATTAAAATTTAAAATAATAACTAAAAAAAAAAAAATGAAAACTAGTATTCAATATTATCGTCTCATTAATTCAACAACACTATAATAATAACGTTCTATAAAACAAACATGATACAACAAAATCAAATACTAATGTGTATATATATCATCATGTTTGGTTCGATTTTGATGGGTTTTTTCGATACTAAACCAAACTAATAATTTTTTTGTTTTCTCCAAATACAAACTATTATGTCTAATTTCACACTAAAAACCCCGAATCAATCTCGTGGATGGACTTAGATAGATTAAATTTCTGATTATTATTTATTTTTCTTTACTCCTACCTTATATAGATATGAAAAAGTAGACCTTTGTTGGTGGATCTTTGACATGAAACAAATGGCACAAAAATGTGGGTTTGGTGGTGCACTAGGGACACAACATAATATTCAAATTTACACCTCATTTAATGCCATAGCGCTGTCCAATTGTGATTACATATTTTGCAACTCACGGCACTTGGCATGGAAACCATTCTAAAATTGTTCCGACTTTATTACAAGATGACATGTTTAGGTCTTGCGGCCATAAATAACATCCTTTTAAATAATGGATTATACTAATAATTTAACACTTCACTAAGATCACATCTTACACAAGAACACATTGCATAATAAAATTGTTTAAATTCTGAAGTTTAACTCAAAAATCCAAATTTTAATTTGACAGAACCAAACAAGGGTAGGACAAATATATATATATATAGAGAGAGAAACAATAATGGAAGCTTATAACATTGAATGAATTAAACACAATGGATATCGTTATTAATATTCAAAATTATTCTTATTTTGGCTTAGTTGACTTGAATTTGGTTGTCATTGGATAGTAAATATATCTTAAGTAGGTAGTCATCTGAAAACACGAAGCGAGTGATTTGTACGAGTGAAGCCACCATCGACGACGAGATTGTCTGCACTGATGTATCGAGCCTCGTCGCTGGCTAAGAACAGGACAGCATTTGCAACATCTTCAACCGTAAGTTCCACTCCCTGCAAATTGGCATTCTTTTTGGCAAACTCACGAAAACCTGTCAATACATCCTCAGTTCTCTCATCTTCAGGCAAGTGAGCTACAGCTAAATTTGTTGGAACCGCGTAAGGAGAGACACAATTTACACGAATTCCATATTGCCCAAGCTCGGCTGCAACGCTCCTTGTAAGCCCCAATACGGCGTGCTTCGAGCCTATGTAATGATGTGGCCCTATTCCTCCTATGATGCTACCTACACTGGCGAGTGATATGATCGATCCTTGCTTGCGCGGAATCATTACACTAGCAGCATGCTTCATTCCCATGAAAACAGCCTTCACATTTATATCAAACACCTTCTCGAACTCCGATACATCGACGTTACGAATATCGGATGAGGGCGTGCCCGATATCCCAGCATTGTTCACCATTATGTCAAGTGTACCAAATTTAGTCACTGTCAAGTCAACTACACGACGAATGTCGTCTTCCACACTGACATCACAGTGAGCATAAAAAGTGTTCGAGTCTTTGTCACCGCCGAGACTTTCATGGAGACGATAACCCAGCTCGTCCTGCACATCAACGAAACAAACCTTTGCACCATGTCTGTGAAAGAGGCGCACAATGGCCTTTCCAATGCCAGAGGCTCCACCAGTGACCAATGCCACTTTCCCTAATAACCTGAAAATTGGAAGCATCACTCAACAGTTTATATCAAACTTCAAACAGTTTTTTAATCCTAAAGAGACATTATCGATCATTCTGGTCATAACGAATGGGAAGCTAATCGAAAATCGAAAGCTTCGACGCGTCAATGAAATCATAATCAACCTCATTTCCATCAAGAATTTGCTGAGAAATCCTCTGTTTATGCTCATCCAACACCTTAATCATAGTCCAAAGTTTACAGCAAGGGGACCATTCTTTTCATTTCCTCATTGTAACCGACTCCGTTCGACATTCGGGATTTGGAAACCAACCATAGTATTAAAATACATCTGTTGGTTCTGATTTTTCAGATGTGAAATAAACATAAGCAAACAAAAGCAACTGAAGGTTCCAAATCCAGCCAACAGCTACAACTTCATTTTGTTTGGCACAATTAACAAACTAAACATGTCTTAAGACTAATTACATTACTCGAGTTTGAACACAAGATCTCCTGATCTTACTTTTGCTTTTCATGGATTGTTATTCACAAATGTTCAACAGCAATACAAATTAAGAAAATTATTAGAAAACTAAATTTCAAAAGAACATTTGAAAAGTTAGTTTGATAAAGATTCTATTTTTAGCTAATTTTTCCCACCTGCCATGATTTAAAACTTTCCAGTAACATCCTATAATCAATTTTTTTTTTTTTTGTAAAAAAAACTATCCTTTTAAACAGATTTATCCACTTTGAGAGAACCAAAATTACTCAAAAATAGCAACTAAGAACCAAATAAAATCTAGAAACAAAAAAACCCATGAAAAAAATCAACCAACAAGAGAGCCAATCAACCCTTTTTGGAACTAAAAGATGTTAAAAATCCAAAAAAGGGCAAGAAAATTATGGAAGAAAAAGAGAAGAAAGGGCAGATCCAAATCCATAATAAGAGAGGTTAAAACCCAGAAAGATGAATGAAATGAAAGATAAAGAAATCACCTTTGAGAAAGGAGAGAAGAAATTGGAGGAGTGGCCATAGTTGCTCTGTTTTTCTATTGTTTTATCTGCTGTTCTTCAAAGAAATGCAAAGTGAAGAAAATGTGTGTGTTTTATTTGTGGGGTTTGTCTAAATGGCAGGAAACGACAGTTTGCACATGTTTTGAACTTATGGTGTCTCCACAGACACACGTTATTGGATATTTTAATTACTCCTTACTTTGTCATCACATCATGTACGTATCCGTATCTTAATTGGTATAAAGTTTGTATTATCGACTTCAATACGATTAACAATATCATGTTATTGTAGAGATATTGTACAGTGTATCTTAAGATGGCTCTTGTAACGATATCATGTTATTGTAGAGATATTGTACAGTGTATCTTAAGATGGCTCTTGTAACGAGGCATTGAAAAATCTTTCTAAGTTTTGTTGGATTTTGTTTTGATGAGGCAAAATATGGAAATTTGTTTGCTTTTAAACCTTTGAACGTGGCTGTTCTTGGGAGTCTTGATTTGTTTTGGATTTCAACATGCGTCGGTTACTTTTTTAATGTATATATAATATATATAATGGATATATTATAAGATAAAGTTTCCATCCATATTTTATTCAACTTTTTTTCTTAATACTACTACATTAATATTAATTGTCCATACTAGGTTTATTTATTAGATGTCATGATGTTTTTAAAGTTAATGTGAGATTGGTAGTGTGATGTCTGCCAAAACATTAAATATATATATATATATATATATATATGAAAACAATTTAAGGAAATATAAAGGATGATACTCATTTTTTTAATAAAAAATTTTAGACCAACCACAAACTATCACGTCGTTTATTAAAATAGTAAAGAAATTATAAATATTAAATTTGAGACTAATTAAAAGTTTACATATGTATCGAATTGAAATTGAAGATATATATTTGCGAATTCTGATGATGCAGAGTGTTTTCGTATTGATTGTTGGATTAAATTAATTGCTTTTTGTCCAATTAAAAATCAAAATTTGAGCTAAAGTTCAATTGAGCCCACAAATAGGCTTAATTTTGCCCAAATACTAAATAAGACTGAAATCCAGGTTCATGGACCAATGAAAATACTAAATAAGACTGAAATCCAGGTTCATGGACCAATGAAAATACTAAATAAGACTGAAATCCAGGTCCATGGACCAATGAGCATTTGACTACCTTTATTTGAATGTACTCTTTCGATGAGTTCAAGTTCTTGGTAAAGATAATTTTTTTTTTGTTAATTTCTAACTTTCTAACTCATTAGTGACTTTAGTTACTCATAAGACTTGTGGAAACCAAAGACATGAATGTGGAGGCATAAAGAGTATTCATATTAATAATGCAAATTTGTTACAATGTTGAATGAATGTATACAAACACTCAGAATGTAGAAAATAAACACAACATAAAATAAAATATCTCTGATTTACAATTTCTTGTATTTCTAGAGTGAGTTGATTCTTGTTGTTTTTCGACAATGAATTGAATGGATGATGGGAATAGAAGAAAATCTGGACAAAATCTAGTCATTGGTGTATTAGGATTGCTCTCTCCGAGTCTATGTATCTGTGTATATGTGTACGTTTATGTTGATCTTTGAATGAAATATTTATATGCTTCTGACACTTGTCGCCCACTAAGCACGTCCCATGTTTTCTGGTATCAATTTCTACTCTTAGTGGGTTACATACACGTTCCTAAAGTCTTGCATCACATTGGATCTTCGACGCATACTTTGCTAATGTATTGTCTTTTATTCTAAATGCCTCTTTGAATGTTTAGCTATGCTTAAAGTGATGAATTTCCTTTATCAATTCATTACTTTTGATTTAGCGTTGAGAAGTCTTTAAGTTATTTGATCCATCTTTTGATAAAATCCTACGATGAGCAACACCAAGAGATCAAAGTATCCTTATTGAAGGGATAAGAGCCATAAGGTTTAACAAAACCATTACTCCTATTTAATTGGAAAACTAAAAATACCAATATATTAACAGTAATTACATAAACAATTTAGGGTAAAATAATAAGGCTAAGCATGCATATAGAAAAATAAATAAAATTACAGAGAAAAATTGAAACTTACTTTTGTTGTTGACTCTGAAATATGAGGCCACTAGCACGTGGAACCTTTCATATCCTTTGGTAGATGTGGTTTGGCTTGTGAGAATCTTTTTTGAACTTATTTTAGAACTTGGAAATTTTTTGAGAGAAAATTATAGAGAGAAAAAAAAAAGAAAGAAAAATTCTTTTTATGCGAACCTCAACATCTTCAAATCACCGAAAGAACTATTTATCCTCTTTTTCCTTGTTGAGGTTAGAGAGAACTATGTGAGTACAATGAATCTCACGTTTTCCACGGTTATTTAATTTTAATCAAATTAAAATTAAACTAATAATTAATTAAATCACATTTAATTAATATTGCAGTCATAACCTTTAATTTTAATTAATATTTAATTTAATTTTTATTTAAATCATATTCAAATATAATTTTCTTTCATAACCTATATATAGTTAAATAGTTTTAATAGGGATGTAATACATATTAAAATAATATTTGAAATTATTTATATATTTAATTTTAATATTTATAAGAATTTGAACATTTTTATTTTTACACAATTTTGTTTCTCTAAGTTCCAACCACATGGAAACCATAAATCTCGAAATTGGCTTAATTTCAATGCAATGGCCTCTGTTTCTTCCTCATCCCTCTCTTCTCTCAATCCCATCATATCTTCTTCAAAACATTCCCTCTTCATCTCCAGAATCTCCAACAAGCCTTTTCCCTCCAAATCTTTGAAGTTCTCATCATCCCCAAACCCACCAAATCCTGAAAATCCTCCTCCCAATCCACCTGAAACTCTCTCTGATGCTGCACCGCCTCCTCTCGACCCTGTCAAGCTCGCCTTCGAGCGAGCCAAGGCCTACAAGAAATTGTCACAATCGGCCTCCAATTTGAATGTTGAGCTGAAACCAGGTGTGGGTTCTGAAGGCAACTCTGTCCGAACTGATAAATCGGGTGTATTGAGTTTCGATGGGGTTGACGAGCAGAGGAAAATGCAGGGTGGGGTTGGAATTGCGATGGAGAGTGCTAATGAAGTGAAGGGGGAAACGAAGGTTGTAACTGATGGCACGAAGGGTGGGGAAATTAACACCAACGAAGGTAAATGTTGTTGATGTTGATTTGAGTGAGTGTTGGAATTTTTTTGATTCAGTTCAAATTTGTAATGCGGTATGGTTGCTACCTATGTATGGTGTGAAATAAGTTGTTACTCTGAACTTGAAATTGAACGCTTTGTTATAGAAATTTGATTTGTGTAGTTGGTGTATTATATATAGAGATGTAGGGAGGAAAATGTTTAAAAAAATTAGGATTTATGTTGCTGGTTCGGGGACATCCGATTAAATTGGAATGTTACAAAGAAGATTGTCATGATCCTTACGCAAGGATGACAAGCACAAATAAAAAAACGGTGAAAAAATGGTCCAAATGTTTAAAGAAAGTTTGGATTTATGTTGTTATTTGAATATGCATAGTTTGAGAATTGGGTTTCAATAGCCTTACTTTATATACCTGATGGGACTAGTAAATTTATTGGTGTTAGTAAGCTCACGTAATTAACCGACAAATACAGCCATGGTGTCTGAACTGAACCTGAACCAACTGATAGATTGCGATTTTATTTTCGTTTTTATGCAATTCAAAAGATGGACTATTTAGTTCTGAGTTGCTAATCCCTTGGTTTGGTTTATGTTCTCTTTATGATCTTATGATGGTCTTCTATTCTTTTTCATGTGCACAATTATAAGGAAAGAGTTCCTCAAGTAACTTGATTTGATATTAATGGTGAAAGTGAACGTCAGGATTGAAGGGCAGAAAAGGGGAAAATTTGGGAAGCAAACAAAAGGGTGATAAGAAGGGAGAGCTTTCTATCTCAAGCATTGATTTTATTGGGCTTGGATTTGCGGATAAGAAAAAGACCAGGGGGTTACCAGCTGGATTGGTTCCAATTTCAGACCCCTTTTCTGTTGAAGACTTGCCTGAAGTGGAAATAATTGTAGGTGATTCGAGCAAGTTTGACGATGCAACAGCATCGGAAACTAAACCAACTCAGGAGGATGATTCTGATCTTTACAAACCCAAGGTTTCTACATGGGGTGTCTTTCCTAGACCTGGCAACATTTCAAAGACGGTAAGATCTCTGCTTTTGTAGTGTTTTTGGCGAGAAAGATTCCATGGTCCCCCATTTGTTGATTTTCTTGTGGATGGAAAATAGAATGTGCTTATGTCCTTTTTTTTTTTGAATAAATGATGTGTTAGTCCAAGTACGGAGCCTGAGTTCATGAACTAATTTTCCATGCAAAACCTTTTCATCCTTGTCTGAAACGTAAGCTAGTGTTGGTATACAAGGAATTGAGGACTATATAAAACCTGTGACAGATTGTGTATTGCATCAAATGGCTTCATATATCACGAAATTCCTGAATACGTGTTAGCCTTTTGACAACAAAGATTACCTTCACTAGTACTCTCACACGATGCAGAAAGTGCTCTCTCCCTCTTCTTATTTTTTTGGAATATCAAGCTGGAGTGTGGCCATAAGTTGGTTTATCAAGAACAACAACAAAGTACCATTGTTCACAATTAGAAAATATTAACTAAAAAAAGTACTGCATCATATATGCTGGACGACTTGATAATGAGTGAGCAATGTGGGTGCAGCATATGCATACCATCTCAATACAGAAAGTACTGTACATTCAACAATTCAACAAGTACTAATAAAATTGTGACTTCTAAAGTGTTCATCGGCATATTTACTTAATCAATGATGACCAGTGAAAGCTTCTTCAAAGGAAATTCTTCAGTAATGGTGCAATTGGATTCTGGTAGATTTCACTAAGACATTTATAGACGACTGGTATTTCAATATCATTCTTAAGGCCTAATTTTTGAAGGCATACATTAAGTTTCTAATAACAAGGAAACAAAAAATTGCAATATCAATAACCTTTCAAGAGTCCACCTTGGACAAACTCCAAAATAATTTCCCCGCCTCAAAGGTACCTAAGTCTCTCTATTTATAACCAAGTCAACCCTAGCTAAAAGCTACTATGCCTTACTTATATTTCCTATGTATCCCCTATTAGTATTCTATTCTCACAACATATTTTTTTAGAATTATTTTCTTTCTTATTCAGTTTGGAGGTGGAAGAACTATACGCCCTGGAGATGTGCTTGAAACGGATGAAGAAAAAGCTGCGAAGGAAGCACGCACAAAAGAACTGATTGCTGCATACAAGAAAAAATTTGGCTTGACCATAGATGCGAAACTGAAGTCCGAATGTGAAGTGGTGAGGTTAATTAGAAACAAACATTATTAACTTTTATTTGTTATGTCTTTTTTCCTTGACAAGAATAAACATCCTTTTTTCAATGTTGTGGCCTTCCTTTATCAAATTTGTGATTTGATTTTTCAGACTATTCTCCGTGCTTAAATATTGCAATTTACAAAGTAATTTGTGCATTGTTTGCGTATGGAAGTTCTCTCCCTACTTCTAAAGTTAAACATATTCTTATCAGCATCTCATAATTACAGGCACTAGAGGAAGGTGATTCATTGATGAGTGTTGGAAAACTCAAGGAAGCCTTACCATATTACGAGACAATTATGGAAAAAGTAAATTTCCAGGTAGGTCTTTTGTACCTTAAGTTTATGAACAGAATGGATTTGGTAGAATGCAATATTGAACTGACTCAAATATCTATACTCATCTTGCATAATGTGTAGTAATGAATTTTCTTCCTTTTCTTAAATTGCAAATGGGAATGGGTATTGGAGACTTCCATTTATTTAAAACAGAGAGAAAAGAGTGCCTAGGCACCACACATAAGTTGCTTAGTCAATTTTTGATGCCTAGTTCTCTCCCACCCACATTTCTCTCAAGTCCCTCTTAACAAAATATATTTTATGCGGACCAACTAACTACCGAGAAATAAACATTTACAATAGATTTCCTATCAAAAACCTGGTTTTTTCTCAGTCAACCCATCTGGCTGTCTTCCTAGATTCTCCTATATAAATGAACGCACCTTCACACAGGGGTCTGAATTTAGTGTGGTATTGCTTTATTGCAGATTATTAAGGTTTCTAGAGTCTAGGCTGACCCCTTAATATATTAGATGTCCTGGGTGGCCCATAATCTTGATGGGTCTTTCCCGCAAGTTGTTGGTTTGATGTTAAAATTAAATATAAGTACACAAATTGGATATAACTATTCACATGCTTTGTTACTTTCTTCTCTGACTATTTTTGTAAACTTGAAAATAATGTTTATGCAGAGTGAGCTTCATGGACTTGCTGCTTTGCAGTGGTCTATCTGTCAAGATTCCCTTAGTAGGTACGTTCATGGACTTCGAATAAGCTTTGTTAAACGGTAAAAAAGAGAACACTACGTTTACATGGAAAACCCTGGAATAGGGAGAAAAAATCATGATAGAGAGTCACTTTTTATTATTTTCACACACCCTAAGAGTTACAAAAGAAGACAACTTTATAGGCTTTAGCAAGCCGTGATACAAAAAAGAAATAAACTTAGGGTAAAGTAAAATACTAAATACCCTCGGGGCTATAGAATATCAACAAAGCCCCTTATTTCCAACAAGCTTTAATGCTAGAAAAGATAATCTAATTTTTTCACGTATAGCTAAGCTTTTAAGTCAAGATCAGCTCTGCATGAATATATTTTTTATCTTCTCTCTGCTTTTGATCACGTAAATGTCCTCATGAATAATTGTTTTTGTAATGTGGTTCATCAACTCTATATTTTGAATTATTTTTCTAAAGTTTTCGTGAAAGTAAGGGTGCATTTTGTAATTGATATGAAAACAAAAGTTTTGGAAACAGGGATTCACTGATAATAGAGTTATGTATCATGTTTTTTGGTGTTTTCAAATATGTGTTTGGTAGCAACTTTAGAAACTAGATGCCGTTTTTTTTCTTTTTTTTTTTTTAAGTTTACTTTAATCCATTTGAGTTGGCGAATCTAAAATAAAAAAACATAATCTAAATCACTTGCTAACATGGTTTAAATCCTCATCAAATCAATTAAGAACGTGTTCTTCCAAAAAGTTCCAAAGTTAGAAACTAAGTGAAGATACGATTGAGTCTAGATTATCATTAGTGTATTATTTTATCCATTTGCTAAATTGAAAAAAATAAAATCAATGCCAGTATGAATATGAAGTTACTCAAAATA
The DNA here is from genome assembly GCA_037974625.1 of Cucumis cinereus. Lineage (NCBI taxonomy): Eukaryota > Viridiplantae > Streptophyta > Magnoliopsida > Cucurbitales > Cucurbitaceae > Cucumis > Cucumis cinereus. Next base: position 8,545,889 of record JBBPDJ010000026.1, read on the forward strand.
TAAAATTTCGTAGTGGAACAATATAAATATGTCTAAATAGGAGTTAGATAAACGTGGTGATATCAAAGAAAGGAGGGAAACGAGTATAGAAAACTGAGAAAGAATTGAATAAATTGGTTTTCTTGTTTGTTTGTTTTTTTTTTTTTGGTTTATGTTATCACAATTAGCATTCTTAACAGGCCAGATGAGGCTCGAGAAATGTATGAGAAGCTTCAGTCTCATCCAAATCCTCGAGTGAGCAAGAAAGCAAGGCAGTTCATGTTTAGTTTCCAGGTAACTAGTGACAGCGTTTTGAAGATAAACCTGTTTAGTATGAAGTTAAATATAAAACCATTAGTTCTTCAATAATACTGATAAATTAATTAATGGTTCGAAGTTTGAAGTGTATCTTGTAACTTCATTACTACAATTTCAAGGGATTCTTTCTGATAGTTGTATGGCTTTGGACCTTCTCCATTGTACAGGCAATGGAAATGATGAAGGTAAAGACAAGGTCGTCCTTCCTTCCAAATGACAGTAGCTACCGGAACTATTTTGAAGCTTTTCTTGAAAACAAGCTTAACTACTCTGCTGACGAGTCTGGGATTGGGGAAGGTGTACTTAATCAATCTCTTCCCTATGTCATTTTTCTTCTTTCTCCCATTCTTCTGGTGCTATTTGCTGCTTTACAAAAGAGAATATAAAATTACCCTGTACAATAGAGAATTCATAACAAAATATTAGGGGATCAATCCCCTTTGTATATAGAGGCATTCTTTTATGCTGTACAGCAGATAATAAAATCATCATATATTAACATACATAACATAATACAATGTGATTGATATTCTTCAATTGTAATGTCAGAGTATTTGTTATTTTTGAAGTTCAAAGCTTCTTGCAGAATTGATGTAGCAGTTAATGAAAATGTCAGCATCACCAGAGGGTGTCACTTACAACTGGGTAATGAGCTGCCAATCAACTTGGCTATTTACTTCAAATGGAAGATTTTTACATATTTGTCATACTGTTGGTGCTGGTTATATACATCTGTTGTAGTGTGGTAGTAACTAATTAAATAAACTTAATTTATTTCAGGAGTAATTAATGAAAATCACTTCCCCCTCTTAGATCTACCTCATCCTGCTATAGTAACTGGATTAAGTAGGACTATGGTCTCAGCGTCTTATTCTTAATCAATGCTACCCCATCCTCTCTCTATAGGGTCAATACTTCATCAATTTCATTATCCATAATAGTTAGTTAATAAGTCCTAGTGGGGTATCTTTTTGTATTGGAGATGCAGGACCTTGGGACCTTTCAGCCAAGTTAGGTAGAATAAGTATTAAATAGATGATGCAAGTCTAAAGAGTACCAATTCAGTTGCCAACCTAGAACAACAGGTTATAGTATTACATCCTTGAGTTCTCAACCAAAAGGTCAGAGACTTGAATCTCACTCTCACATGTTGAATTCAATGATGTATAGATTTAATCGGGGAAGAGCCTCGAAACTCTCGAGCTGTCTTAGAACATTTATTTTCCCCATATTTTGCTTACAGCTTATTTCTGTTCAACAAATCACATTCAGAACCTCCAAGAAGATGACCTGGTTTGGAGTTTTGAGTTGATAGGCCCCCTCATATTTCCTTCATATTATAATAGATCATGTGAAATGGATAGGGCCCTGTCATCTATATATTCTTTCGTACATTTAAATCATAACACTGTACAAAATAACTATATAATTCTGTATATGATTTGTAACCGAAATAGCTTCTTTTCATTTGTTCTTGTGCTACTTTGATGGAAAAGTTTATGCTCTCTATGATTGGTTCAATATCTTCAGGAACAAAATGAGTCTTATTGAGATTTCAATGATAGATGACAACAATTAGTCCTAGACCTTTCAGCTGTATATTAGGCCCACACCAAACTGTTTTTTGGCTGCATATTATACTTGTAAGTCAGCCTCAACTTTCTTTTTTGTTCAGATTTCTCATCTCCATTTCTTATTCATTCCCAGGTCTGCTTTGCCATTTGAATGAGGAACTAATCTTATATTAGGCATTACTTTACAGATATTTATTGGAGTCCCTTTTTATGAATTATGAATTGTCTTAATGTATTTATATTGTTGAAGCTTTGGATTGAGGATGCTAGAAACAAAATTTTGATAACCTCTTTCAGATTTAAGATGGTGCATTATATCATGAAGAGCCCAGAAACTGTCCCTTTTTTGATTATATATTTCATTAAGCACATGGAGGAGTTGGTAAACTTTCATGTTCTCTGCTGTCTCTGTTTGCTTTTAAAGATTTTCCTCTTTAAATAAAGTAGGGACATTAGGGTTCCTACCATAATATGAAAGTCTTAAATCAATCTTTGTACCATGATAAGATTTAAAGATCTATAGTAATGAAGCAAAGTTTTGAATCTAGAGTGGGATTGAGTAGTATTTTAATATGTAACACTTTTATTTCTTTATATTTATGAAGAAAAATACTCATAAAGTGTTTTCATGTAAGTTCTCAATGTTATTTAAGTATTTCTTTTATGAGGAATTATTAGTTTTTGTTTTTGGTTAATGGTTTCATTCTATTTTGGTGGTCTATGATGTCCAAGTGTTGTCTATGTAACTTTAATAGATCTTTTTGTTCATTGTTTACTTTTCTAAAATAAATTGTTTTTTAAATATAATAAAATGAATCAAAATATTTATAAATATAGCAAAATATCATTGTCTATTCGTGATAGACACTAATGGTAAATATCTACAAATGTCTATTAGTGTCTGTCATTGATAGACAATGATATTTTGTTATATTTGTAAATATTTTTAGCAGTTTTGTCATTTAAAACAATTACAAAAAAAATGTAGTTTTTACGTGTCCTCTCTCTAAACTTTTGAAAAAAACATTCACATTGTGTCTTCTCTTGTGTGGAAATTATAAATATCATTTAACCAAACTCGATAACAATTTATTTCAAACTAGTAATAAAGACTAATTTTATGCTTTATTGGTCGAAATAAGTCTAGTTCAACTTACATAGTGTTTGTACTATCAATCTCGAAGTAAGATGTTCAATCTAGCATAGTACTTATGCTATCAACTTCAAAGTAAAGGTTGAATCTTGTTCTATATTAAAGTAAAGAGATAAATATAAATATTTTGATAACGAGGAATGGGACTCAAAGTACACCAACTCTTAAATGGAATGAGACTCAAAGTCCATGAACATGACAGTGTTTCAACCTTTTTGTTTTGGTAAAACAGAAAGCTAACACAATACCATGCTTGCAAGAAAGTTTATAGAGCTTGTCCTAGCGTCAACCCTATCATCCCTATTTGTCACCAAAAAAAAAAAAGAAAAAAAAATCTAAACCAATACGTCTATTAATAATGAAGACAATTTTTAAGATTTAGTTGACTTATATGAAGTCAACATGAGTATAGCTAAACTAATATAAAATAATATCTCATTGACTAAACTGATAGATATTTGAATATCTCACTTCGTATACTGTTGAACTCGAGAAATAATAATAATAAAAAAAAAGCTAAAAACTAAAATTGAGGCATATAAAATGAAACATTAGAAATAAAAACACCATTAAAAAGATTGTTGTAAAGTCTATTGATGTTATATTAAAGATGATATAGAAACACAATATTGTAAAAATTGAACCAATTTGTTGAAATACATGATCTCTTGGTACTTCCTAATGAACCAAAACCACATAATTTGCTAATTTATACCAAGTAAGGAAGCAAAGATGCAAAGTAATGATGTGGCACCATTGTAGTGGACCTTTATTAAAAAAATAATAATAAAAAAATGAAATGAAATGACATTTATTAGTAATAATAATAATATTATTATTATTTTTTTAATTTAATTTTTAAAGATTGAATATCAAAAAGCCAATTCTCCAAAGCAATCAGATATGGTTCATCAATTAGTTGGTACAAATGCTTCACTTGTCAATCATTAGGTTCAACTATTTTAATAAAATATTAGCAAAATAAAGGAGAGATAAAGATCACAAAATAAATAAATAAATAAAATAAAATAAAAATTAGAGCACATAGATTATTTGTGAAAAATTATTGAGGGAACTAAAATAAATTATTTAATAAATTAATGGTAAGGACAAACCAAATTTGTTTCTTTTTGTTTGTTTATAAATAAGTAACAAAATGTTGTGTTTCGTTTCAATTTAGTCTGTAAAATTTCTAGACCCACTCATAACTTTTGATTTGAATGAAATACTCGTCTTTTGGTGTTGATTTATATTGATAATTTAAAATGAATTTAAATAATTAAATAATTTTACTAATTTTTTGTTGCTATTAAAATTAATTTTAAAAAATTATTCATAATTGTTTTAAATTAGAAATTGAAAGTTAACATCGAATATCAAAGTGGACAATAATAAAAATGAGAGATATAAAAAAAGTAAAATATTGAAATCTACATAACAAACTAAAATTAAACTCAATTAAAAATATAATATTTTGAAATATACTTTCAAATCTAAAAACCAAACGAAAACTAAACTTGTAAAAACTAATATCCATATAGATCTAACTCAATCATAAAGTATAATTTATTTAAATAATAATCTATTAGAGTTTTTTGGGTCTCAATTTTTTATGAAATTAAAAGCTAAAAATATAGAAATTGAAGACAGAAATTAACAAATTAATTCTATAAAACTACATGTACTAATAATTTAATTATATATTATTTTACAAAAAAAAAAAAAAAAACAAACAAACCGATTCAATTATACTCTCTTTCATTTTTTATTAGACACAAAATTAAAACTTATGAATCAATTATCTAAATTGAGGTTTTCTTAAACTCCTTTTTCTAATTACAAAATTATAACATAAACGTAGTCTTTTGATTTGATTTATTTATTTTTAATTACAAATTTAATTCATGAAATTTGTGTTGTTTATTATTTGGATTTCATTTTTCATTTTATCTTTTCTTGTGTTATTTGTTCAATTGAATTTTCAAATGTGTTTAATAGGCCTCAAACTTTTAATTTTGCGTAACATAAGACCCTAACAATAATTGATGAATAGTAAAACAAATTCGTCAAATAAGCTCTTAAATTTTTTTGTTTTTTTATCTACCTTGTACCCATATTTTAAAATATAAAGCCAATTTTTAAAAATTTCTTCAAATTATTTGGTCTATATTTAGGTAAAAGTTATCAAACATATCAAATTTTAAGAAACCAAAAAATAAAAAACAAAATAAATTAAAGAAAACAATTTGAATTTCATATTGATCACATCTCAACCTTGCTTACAATGATAACCTTCTTAAGAAATACAATAATTTAGACATTACAAAAAATTAATTACCCAATCAGATAAAGGCAATTATTACTGCACCTCCATTATTACATTATGTTTTCAAATTTGAATTTATTTATTTATTTATTTTTTTTAAAAAAAGAAAATTAGGGAAAATAAGTGAAGTGGATTTTGGCTTTTTGTGCTACTTTTTGAGTGTTCATGTGAATGAAGAATGATAGACCAAAAACATAATAATGAGCACAAACCTCATGCTCTCTCTCATTTAACATCATTTCTTCTGCTCACTGTCAACTATAGACCTTTTGATTCTCACAGTATATTCAGTTAACTAAATTTTTACTGGTATTAATAAACTTTCCTTTTTTTTTTTTTTTTTTTTTTTTTTTAAGTAAATTTACAAATGTAAGTTATTAATTTGAAGTTTGTGTATATTTAATCTCGAGATGTCGATAAGTAAATGTATTGTGTGAAGAGTTATGGAGTCTTGTAACCTATAGGGTAAAAATCTAATAAAGTAAAACAAAAATTTTAAAATTTCAAAGTGAATTAATCTAGAGAAATTGTTTTAAATGAAACAAATATATAGCAGAAAAAAAAAAATAAAAATCTAAAGACCCGATTTGTAAACTTTAGGATCAAATTAATACAAATCTCAAAGTTCAAAAGACTAAATTCTAAGTTTTTATTTTTAATTAATTAATTAATTATTTATTTTAATTGAAAAGTGACTACAATTGACAGTAAAATTTAGAGCAGGTTAAATGTGTAATTAGTTCAATTATAAACTATGGTGGCAAAAAATTTAGATAAAATTAATTCATTTGACATGAAGTTCTACACTTTTAGATTTGTCACGATTTAGGCATTAAACATTAAAATTAGCAATCTAATCGTGGTACTATACAAATTGTAACGACTTAGTTCCTGTCGTGGAAATATTAGTATATGGTTTAATAACTTTTTTACTACTTTAATAAGCCAATTGGAAATCAATTCTATTTACTATAAACTAATAAAGACTAAATCATTTAAGTTCACATTTAATTTTGATTAAAAATATGCATTATAAGAACTAAATCGTTATAAATTGTAAAGTATATGTCTTCAATCTTATTAAAGTTTAAGAACTATTTTTCTTTTTTGGATATTAATATATGGTCGTGCCAACTTACGTGCATCGTAACTAATTTCATAGGACACTGCAGACCCTACAACATTTAGATGTAAAAAAACTTGTAAGATATTAAATCTTAGATAGATGACTACCATATAGATTAAACTCATCCTCTCTTTAACTCTTTATTAAACTTAATGACATTTGTTTATCATTAAGCCAACTCATTATGGTTTCATAAATTAAATGGTTACGAGAATATGTATATTTTTTATAAGTGATTACATATGATTACATATATATATCTAATCATTAAATATAAAATTGGAAGATATAAGTAGGATAGGGGATTTGTCTCTTTCATATTACGCTACTCAAAGTTGACGAACCCTTGATTAGAATTTGAGATTATAATAATAATAATAATAATAATATGCTTTTTTTTTTTATATATATATTATATAAAAAAAGAGATGTAAAAAAAGTAAGCATAAAAGAATATTGAATTATTTTTAAAGAGGAAAGGGGGAGCGTGTGTTAATGGACCAGAGGCCCAAAGGTAGGGGCCCACAAGCAGCCCACTAAAGCCGACCACTTTCCTTTCTTTTGTAAAAGCGCGGCACCGCCCACTTCCCCTCTCCGTCAACAGTCCAATAATATTACGCATCAAAGTAAAAGTATGGCAACACCCCTATGTGAAATTACTCCACTGCCCTCCTTTTACTCTTCCTTTCTAAAACAAAACTTACTTATCTCCTTTTTTGTTTTTTTTTTTTTGGAATTATGACTATAAAAAGGAAAATTAACAAAAAAATATTTCTCTTTTTACTCAAGTGGTATGTTTTAGGATTAACTATCCAAATATTTGTAGGGTGAGTGATCAAACAATTGACATTTCAGATAATAATTAGTGTCTTATCTATCGAGTCACTTGAATGAACATAATTTAATTAGAGTTAAGACATTAAGTTATTATTTAACCAAAACATTCAATTCTCTACCATTATCTAAAAAGCATGAGATCAAAATCAAACCTTTTAACGGGGAAAAGATAATTAATTTATACCAGTATTATGAATAGAAATACTAATAATTATTTATAATTTATCATTTTTTAAAAGATTATGTACCGAAAATAATATTGGATATATTAAAATGTATATCTAAAAAAAAAAAAAGACAAAAAGTGGGATGATTATTCAAATCCATGGCGGTATGTGTAGGAGCAAAGCAAAGAAAAGAATGGCCCAACGGATGAGAATGAGTTGAATTACTTAAAAGACAAGAAGAAGAACAAAATGAAGAACAAAGCTAAGAGACTTCAAATCCCACGACCACAAATACAATAATATATATTCAATTCAAAAAACAAATAAATAATAAAAAAAAACTTTCAAATTTTGTTCTCATAAATCATCATCGACAAAGAAATCCCACCCTCTGTTCTCTCAAAGCATTTCCAATTAGAAAAGAATCCTTTGGGTTCGCTTTGGTTTTCACGAATCTTCTTCCTCTATGACTTTTCTTTCATTTTGTGTTTTAACTTTTCAAAAAGCTTATTGGGTTTCTTCTACAGATTGAAAATTTCCCCTGTTTTTGAATCAAAACCCATTTCAGGAGATGGTTCAGAGGATTGTGGCGAACAAATTTGGAGTTCAAACTGGTGGTGGTGGTAGTGTTAAAGGGGAGAAGAGAGTTGCGAGTTTCAAAACTAGTTCATCTTGTTCTTCTTCTCAAAACCCAGATGGTAAAAACAGAGCAGCTGATTTGAAGAAGATGATGAAGAAATCACGAGCTATTCAGCTTTCTGAATTTGAGATCAGCTTAACTTCATCGCCGGTTAGGAAGAATATATCTCTGCCTGGTAAACCACCACCCAATTCTTCTAATGTTTTGGAAATCAAACAGAAGCAAAATCAAGCATCCGTGATTAGAATCAGCGATGGCTCGCCTAATTACATGAAATCAACTAGCTGTTTTGATGCAAGGAAAGAGGTTTCTCAGGTGAGTTCTGGGAACTCTCGAATTTGTGGTGATAGTAAGAAACCCAGAAGAAGGAATTCAGAGAATTCTACTCATGGGTCTGTTACTGGCCTTAAGCCCACCAAGTGTTTGACAAAATCCTCCAGTATGAAACTGGTTAGAACTTTGAAGAAGGCACCAAGTTTTAAGAAGTCTTCAAGGGTGGCTCTGTGTGCAGACATGGATTCTCATAGAGCTACCTGTTCTTCCACTCTCAAGGACTCTAAGTTTCCAGCATACCTCATGCTGAGCCCTGGAGCAACTGAGTATGAAGGAACATCAGCCATGAAAGTCTGTCCTTATACTTACTGTTCGCTTAATGGTCATAGACATGCTCCTCTGCCTCCTTTGAAGTGTTTCTTGTCTGCAAGGAGACGTTTGTTGAAGAATCTAAAAGTTGAGCCTTCTGGTCGAGGAGTGAAAGGGGTTGATGATGCTGGTGGGAAAGTGCTAGATGAAGAAAAAATGGTCCCAGAGGTTTTGGAAAATGATGGTGGGTTGGATTTTTTCATTGAAGTTTATGCTGAAAATAAGGTTGATGATGCTGGGTCGATTAATCAAGATAGGGTCACGAGTGGAGATTGTGCTGGTGTTTCTTCTTCTACCGTGGGAGATGAAATGAGATCGAGCAATGAAGTGGACAATAAACCAGTTGAAGAGAACATATCTGATGGATCCATGGAGTATGAGGTTGGTTTAGGTGAAGAAGTGACTGAAGGAATCTTCTTCCATGGGGATGAGTATGAGGATGCTGCTGCTTCGACCGATACCGATATGGAAGAATGGGAGGAGCAACAGTTTTTGAGCATGGAAAGTGATGGTTTGGATGAGGTTGAAGATCAATCAAATGCTGTAACTGAGGATTTATCAGAAGTGGCTCATTTGCAGAATGGAGAACTTGCTGGATCTGGTGACTTTTTAAATAAAAAGAGTGGAGACTTTGAAGAACAGTTCTATACTGAGGATTCCGACTTGAATTGCCATCCGGATTGGGAGGTGGAAGGGGCTAGCCAAGTGTCTGAGAGCTTAAGCTTTGATCAACTTTCTTATTTAGAGGATGAATATGATGAGAAGGATGCTACACAAGCTGTTTCTGAAAGAGATGAAATTGAATATCTGGAGATGATTTTGAATTATGAACTGGAAGCTGAGGTTGAAGAAACTCCCTTTGTGTCACAGGAAGCTTCAGATAAAGAGGAGGAAAGACAAGATCTTCAAGTTGATAGAGTTTCTGATGAAGAACATTGTGGGATCCATGAAGAAGTTTTGCTGTTGGATTACCAGCTCCACAATAATGATCTTGTCTTGAAAGAGAAACTACTAGATGCCGATATCGATAATCAAATGGAAAGCAATAAACAGCTTGATGATTCAAACCATGGAGATGTGGTTGCTGTTGAGGCTGAAAATTCTGATGGACAATCCCAAGAAATCTCTGCTACTGGAAACAGTAATTCTGTTGGTGAAGAAGATGAAACTGAATCTTCAATAGTCCTAGAAATGACAGGTAATGAGGAGCCTGGTGATTTGAAGATGGAAGAAACTTCTATGAATGATAATAGCATCGTGCCGGTCGACATTGTGGAAGGAAAAGATAGAGCAGATTCATTACTAAAAGCATCAAAGTTATCTCGTAACGCAACCGATTCCAGCCAAGAACTTGATCTCTTGACCAAGAATTGGGAAGTGAATACAAAATGCAAGAGATTAGGAGATGAATCAGAAGATCGGGACTTCAATCCACGAGAACCGAATTACTTGCCATTGGTGCCAGACCCGGACGGTGAAAAGGTAGACCTCAAGCATCAGCTGATAGATGACAGGAAAAATGCAGAAGAATGGATGCTTGATTATGCACTTCAAAGAACCGTCACGAAACTTGCACCAGCTAAAAAGAAGAAGGTGGCACTTCTCGTTGAGGCTTTCGAATCAGTCATGCCGACATCCCGCTACGAAATCCATCTTCGGAATAATGCTTCTGGAGTTTTTACTCCAGCCAAACGCATTCAAGCTTGTTTCTGATGGTAGTAGAAGAGGTAAACCTCCAAACACCATCCTTACCAAGTTCATTTGTTTTAACTTGTTTGACTAATGAAACTTAAATTTCAAAAAGACCAAAAAAAAAAAAAAAGATAGTCATTCTAGAATAAGGTTTGTAGCAGATGATCAACAGCAACAACTTGCTTGTATGTTTAGGATGTTAGAGAGGCAAGATGAACTAATTATGAGGTCTAATAGGAGTGTGAAAAATACTAAATTGTGTTAGAAAATTCTCAGTCTCTCGACGCCGAAGTATTCGTCGACGACGGTTTTAAGATGAAGAATGAGTGGCAGGGAGATTTTCTTTGCTTCCATACATCCCTGTTGGTGAACTGCAAGGTTTGAGAGTTAGTCATTGTGTTGTGTGTGTGTTTGATTCAAAGGGCATGAAAGAGGAAAACAGTTGAGTAATGTCTGATGTCTGTAATTATAATGTAAGCTAAGTGTAATTTGTTCATGTGTGCTTGTGATGAAGGTGTATTAGTAAAACCTTCCAACCCTCAGCTAATTTCATAAACCTTTTCCTTTTCTTCATTTTTTCATTTTTTTAAAAAACACCTAACCGCCCTAAACATATGAATCAAAATCAAAAGAAAATCTTGCATGTTTGAACCAAATTTACATTTGAAAAGGAAGAATTAGAGAACTAAATTGGAGATATTGTAATTTTTTCCCCTTCACAATGGTAGCAATGATAAGTTGAAAACAAAATGAGTCAAAACGAACGGCAAAATCTGCTTAATGAGGATGGTTTTCAAGTCAGATTGTCGAAAAACCAAAGGTTTGAGCATGAGTGGCTAGCTCATCATGAGCAGCAAAATTATTATTATGGTTAGTGTAAAGGAACCGGGAATAGACCTAATATGAAAGAGGTCACGGATAGAGTCAACGAAAGCTTGAACCTCATTAACATAATTGTAATTTCCAACAAAAAAAACTTACAAAGAATAAGAGAATTGGTTTCCACCCAAAGCGAGAATGTATTAACCTCTAGAGCTCTAGAAAGACCATTATATGACGATGGCTTTGGCGAGCTCAATAGAGCCTGCTAAAGGAGGATAATTTTCTAAAAGGTAAGTATAATATCACCATTCAAGTTGTGAACAATGGCGTTGATCCTAACATCACTATTTAAAAACCTGCATCGAAGTTAAACTCAAAAGAACCTTGAGGAGGAGCAAATCAACGAGAATCTATAATTATAAAACATATGTAAAATCAATTCATTTTCATCGGAATAAAACTAATTTATTCGAGATTTCACGTGAACACTCCTTTTAACTATAATTGAATTTGCTATTTCTTTAATTTTGTTCTATGTCCAATAAGGTGAAGTAGGAGAATAGAGTACCTGAAGTGAGCAAATAACTCAATGTCATTGTAATTGACATTTACTTCTCCTAAGGTTAGAAATTCAATTTCTTTTTTAGATGTGAAAGAATGGGAGAAAGGATGTGCAAGAGACCAAAATTGTTTTTTCAATGATAAATAGAACAAATATTAGAGTGTACGTTGTTACAACGGTTTCGAATAATTTCTCTATTTGTTGAGTATTTGGAAACTAAATCAAAATATATGATAATCGTACATTATCTTTAAACAAATTTCTAAACGAGTTAACACTAGTTATCCCTACAAATTCTCATTTTGGTAAACATAATCTACAACTAGTCTAATATCATAGTTGGATGTACCAAAGTGAAAAAATAGTTAAAATAACTATATATATATAACCATAATGAAGTGGCTTAATAAAGAAACACTTTGGATTTTCCATTAAAGGGCCTCATTATATCACAAACCTAAGTAATTAATTTGATTCTAATAGAGTTAATATCTACTTATATTAATTTCTTTATTATTAGTTTTATTTTCTTTTGAAGATTTGAGCTTCTTTTCCATGGTTCTTTACACCATTTTTATATCTACGTAAATATAATTCAATTAACATGAACTTCTTCTACCAATTTCGTAATCAGAAAATCAACTACCACATCTTACGTTACAAAAAAGAAAAAAGAAATCCAATAATTTTATATTCTCTAACAAAACACTTGATCGAATACTAGCAACATTCTTAAATAAAAAAACAAGGTTATGTATATATCAAATTTGACGTAGATTTTTAAGACGCAAATAAGATGTTTATAATCTTAATTTTCGATAAACGAGACATTTTAAACTGACTTCTTTTCTTCTGTTAATTTGAAGAAAGTAGTTGGAACAAAGTAGCAAAATAGGAAGGTTGGTAAGGCAAGTGAAATTTCAATAGATAAATAGATAAATAAATAAATAAATAAATAAAAGATTAAAAATTATAAAAATGAAGAAATTGATAAAGAAGTTTGTTAGTTCAACTTTGTTGCATCAGAAGAGCTTGAATGCTACAGAATGGTAACAAATGCAGTTAGAAACAAGAACCCATCGATTGTTGGTTCAATTTTGTTGCCTCAAACCCCAACCCCTTTTCAAAAAATTCTTTCTTTCGTCTTCTTTAATCTTTTCTGTTCTTCTTCTTTATAAAATCCGCAGATTTCTTAATCCACCGCCGTAGCCTTTCAGCTTTTCCCATTAAGTTTTTTCCCTTTTCAAAAACCAAAACAATGGCTTCCAATTTCACCATTTACAATGATGTTTTTGGTTCAGTTCATGGGAATTTCTTAACCCTTTGCTTGAATACGCCTCCAAAGATTAATTCCGATGGCATTTGGGATTTTGTTTTTGGGTCTGCTCATAAAATTAGGTCTTCTCCTCTTCCATTGTTGGAGCTTCAAATGCTGCTTATTTTCTTTGTCATTATCATCCTCCATTTCTTCCTTCACCTCTTTGGTCTCCCTGTTTTTGTCTCTCAAATGATTGTAAGTCTCTCTCTTCCTCTTTTTCTATTCTTTTTTCCATCTTATTGTCTTGTTGTTTTAATTTTGTATTTGCACTCTTTTGTGAAGATTTGGTAAACTAATGATATGTTCTTCTGCTTTGAATCAGAAGTATGTGTATAGCTTTTAGGACTTGACAAATATCCTAACATGATATGAAAATGCTAAGGAATAGGAATTAGAAATCCTTTTGGTATGATAAACCCATGATTTGATTTCCACTTTCAGAATTGGGTTTCACACGAATTGCCTTAATGATCAAACCTCTTGAGACAAAGAAGATTCAAATACTCCACAAGATAGGATGATCGATGAAATTTAAGAAGCTCTCCTGGCTAAAGTTAAAAGGAAAAGTCCAAAGGCCAAAATTCAATTTGTCATTTTCTATCAAACGACTCAATGGAAAGCTTTAAATAGTCTCCCACATCTTATATCATAGTAAAATGACAAAAATAGCCCTATCGTTAAAAAAAGTTAAAATTGGAAAAGTACTAAGATTACATCAAAATTATTAAATATAATTTAAATAATAACTTGTAACTTTAGATTAATATTTGAGTTTATCTGTGAAACTTTTATGAATGGATAAGAAAAGATCATTGAATGTATTGAGAAGTAATATTTTAAGCTGAGGTTTTGAATGTGATGATGATTTAGCTTGTCTTTTCTCTGCTTCTTTTGTTGGTTCTTTGTCACAGGCTGGCTTGATACTTGGATCATCATGGAGGGGAAGTCTTAGGTCATTTGACAAATTCAAAGATGGTGTTTTCACCATTGCATCACAAGAAATAGTGGGTTTGCTGGCAGGATTTGGTTACACACTTTTTGTGTTTCTTATTGGAGTTAGGATGGATTTAAGTGTGGTTAAGAGATCAGGAAGACAACCTTTGATAGGTGGTGTTTTATCAATAGTTGTTCCTGCAGTACTTGGTTCATTGACAGCATTTGGTTTCTCAAGATTTAGTAGAACACATGAAATGGCTAACATGGAGTTTGTAGCAGCAAACCAATCGTACACTTCATTTGCTGTTGTGGTTTGCCTTCTTGACCATCTCAAAATTCTGAATTCTGAAGTTGGTCGTTTGGCACTTTCTACTACAATTGTAGCTGATTTGGTCGGTCTGAGTTTCTCCTTCATAATTACTGTTGTTGAAAATGTTCACAGCCAGGGCGCTTTGAAGGCTTCGATGACTCTTGCTTTCGCAATTGGGTCGATGGTCCTTGTCGTGTTATTCTTTCGCCCTGCGATGCTTTGGATTGTTAGGTCTACACCAAGTGGGAGACCTGTGCCGGATGGATACATATGCATCATCATTCTATTGGTGCTTGTATCTAGTGTAACTTCTAACATTATGGGACGAACCGTTTATTCAGGACCATTTATCTTGGGTTTGACTGTGCCTGAAGGACCACCATTAGGAGCCAGTCTAGTGAATAAGCTCGATGGCATTATTACATCGGTTTTTGTTCCGCTCTTTGTCACTATTTGTGTGATGAAGGTTGATCTTTCATTCCTACACTACGATGGAGCATTTTTGATCCGTTCTATTGTTGTGATCTTTATATCCAGTATTGGAAAATTGGCTGTTTCTGTTGGTACTGCTCTATATTTCAAGATGTCTTCTCATGATGCCTTGGCATTTGGCCTCATAATGTGTAGCAAAGGCATTATAGAGCTTGCTGCTTGCTCTTACTTTTATGACAGTAATGTAAGGTTTTACATAACATTAGACTTATATATCTATCTATTTATATATATATATATATATATATATATTTATACTTGACAGGGAACTAAAAAATAACTTTTGGTCCTTTTGGTGTGAAATTTGCAGTTACTAGATGAGCAGACTTTTGCAGTGTTAGTTGTTGATATTTTGATTTTCTCGATACTGATGCCGATCCTCGTGAAATGGTTCTATGATCCTTCAAGAAAATATTCTCACTATCAGAAAAAGAACATTCTCAATTTGAAGCCCGATGCTGAGTTGAGCATATTAGGATGCATTCATACGCAGGATGATCTTCCTGTTTTGCTTAACCTTCTCGATGCGGCATGCCCGACCGAGGAGTCTCCTGTTTCTCTGTATGCTCTTCACCTTGTAGAATTGCTTGGTCGAGCTACGCCGGTTTTCATCACACATGTGCTTCATGACCAAAAAACTTCATCCGAAGTGATGGTCTCAGATAGTATTATTCAAATGCTTCGCAAGTACGAAATGAGCAACGAAGGTGTTGTATCGATTGAGGTATTCACAGCAATCGCTCCAATGAAACTAATGCACGACGACATATGCACTGTAGCGGTTAACAAACTCACTTCCATTATAATCCTTCCATTTCATCGAAGATGGACAAGAGAAGGATTCGTGGATTCAGAGGATAACACAATAAGAGCATTAAATTGCCAAGTCCTTGAACGAGCACCGTGCTCAGTGGGAATCCTCATTGACCGTGGCCATCTTTCGAGCTATCGTTCGTTTGGAGGTTCTTGCACATTGTTATTACAAGTTGCAATGGTTTTCCTTGGTGGTCAAGACGATAGGGAAGCATTTTCGTTCGCTAGACGCATGGTTAAAGAGCTGAGTACTGCTCAACTAACAGTGATACGCTTACTTGCAGAAGATGAGAGCATTAGCCACTGGGAAATGGTTCTTGACACAGAACTGTTGAACGACGTGAAGCATAGTTTTGTCGGGGGCGAACCTTTCAGGTATGTGGAAAAGAGAGCGGACGAGGGGTCGGAGACAGCAGCAATAGTAAGATCTATTGGTAATGAATATGATCTTATCATAGTTGGAAGAAGAGATGGAATTGATTCTCCACAAACTTCAGGTTTGATGGAATGGAATGAGTTTCCTGAACTTGGGATCATTGGAGACATGCTTGCCTCTGCTGATTCACATTTTAAAGCCTCCACCTTGGTGGTTCAACAACAACAACAATGGTCATTTTACAGGCAATGATCAATCAATCAACTCCGTTCTTAGTTTCTTTTTGTCGGATAACTAAGAGCAATACTTGGGTGTATTCTTGGCTACACCCGTCTTTCTGCAACACACTCCAACTATACAGAAGAATTTTTTTAAAAAAATATTTCAGAAAAAAGAAAGTCGAGTTTGTCACACGACAAATTGTAGGTCAACAATTGAGAAAAGAAAAGTTGCAAAAAGATAGGTGGAGTTAAAAGGATGTACCAAGATTCTTTTGTTCTTTCATATTTTGAATGTATCATAGCTTTTAGGCCATATTGTTGATTGAAACACATCTATTTTTGAACATTTTGAAGTTCTTTTCAAGGCGGTCTTCAATACTGTGCTCGCTATTGGTTGTTGTCTGCCTCCTTCCTATTTCTTCAAAATGGCCAATCAAATGTACTTATGTGAATACAAATTCATTTTCATTTTTTTTTCCATCTACCAATATTTTCATACACCAATGATTTCTTTTATAGGGCCTTTTATCAATGTGGGACAATTGTCTTTTTAATATTTTATCAAAATTCAACAAATTCCACCTCCTCTCTTCATTCTTCTTTCCTTCGACAAAAGTTGACTAGTACCTTCAACAAAACTGAAAGTTTTCTTCCTAAAGATCAAGATTGGTTTCACGTATTCATAAAGAGGAGAAGTGACGAGATGTGTTTGAGTGTCATATCTTCATCATCTATCTTCACTTCACTCACCTCTAGACGATGTCATTGAGAATAACTAGATTGATATGAGTTTTTTGTACCTTCCGCCCATTCCTAGCGTGTGAAATTGCTCCTATTGATCGTGTACAAAGATTGAGATACTCTTGCTCCTTCAAGCTTCTCCCATACTTTTAGGGTTTAGAGTTTAGTGAGAATAACTAAATTTGTCATTGAGAATCCATTTCACGAATTCTTTTATGATCCGAAAGTTCAGACAATGCTACAAACTCCGTGCATACCCAAAAATTTAAGAAACTACAATCCAAACTCTGTGCATACCTAGAAATTTAAGAAACTACAATCCTAAAGCTTTACTGCTGCTTGTTGGGAAAAACTTCCACAACTGCCACAAAAATAAGCAAATGAATAACAAAGAAATTAAAAGAAAGTCATAAGATTGGAGAACACAAAAAAGTCCAAAGCGGAGAAAAAAGCTCTGATAAAAAAGATTGTACTTTGTGAAAAATTATTACAGTCACATAAAAATCTCTCTTCTAACCTCATTTACAATAGCACACTGTCTCATAACAATATATTATTGATACAGTTGAGCGAGTATATCACGCTTAACACATTTCAAATTGAGATAATTTGAAGAACAAAGACAAACTCCCTTTATATATTGCTTGAAGTTCATCACATCCTTAAACCTTTCTAAACTGGGACAACTATAGTTCTAGTTTTTTGTCAGAAGTCAACAAATATTTTGTTAAAATGTTTGCTAATTACTATCTTTTCAATCTTTTACCGATCTTCAAATTTTTTTCATGCATTATGTTATATGTTGATAGCACTGAAAATGTGTTTTCTAATCCCGCTTAATTCAAGATTGTTCTTGGATTTTATACTTTTATTTGCCTATTTTATAGGATTTGAGCACTCCAAGGTGGATCAAGGTGATAATAGAGAAATTTAGCTAAAATGGGTGAGTTCAACCTTGTTTGCCCTAAAAATTAATGCAATTGATATTAATAGAGTTTGCATGTTTTTCATCAGTTCAATTTGGTATTTGATTAGTTGATTAGTGGCTTTTCCAATCGATTTGGTTAGGTATAACAATTACTTTGGTTTAATGATTTAGAAACGTATGATTAGATACATTAACTAGGGAATCCAGTTAAGCTAACTAGGCACTTTTAATTATTGAATTCAACCAAATTTACTTTTCTCGCAACTTTTATTTCTTTGCTACAAAACAATTACAAACCCACCATCGGATACCTTTGTATTGCAAACTGTTTACTCGAAAAATTATTCGTGCTCCATGCATTCAACCCGACCTTACCACTAAGACTAGCTCTTATGGATAGATCAGTCTATTATTTGGTCTGAATTTAGACAATGAAATATGTTAGACCAAATGTCGAAAAAAAGGTATCCCCACGTTCCAAAAGAATACGCCCCAAGAAATATTATCTTCTCAATTTATGGCTCCATTGCAAAATCAAGGTGTGTATGTTTTTTGTTTTGGTTTTTTTTTTTTAAAAAAAAGAAATTGAAGGTTTGACTAAAAAAAACCCTCATAAAGGGCATTGAGTTATCTTCTCTCAATAAACCCTCCATGGGAAGAATAGTTTATTAAATCATTTTACAAACTAAATTGGATATAATTTAGGGGAATCGATAAAAATGATGAAATTGATAAAATATTTACAAAATATAACAAAATTATCAAATGAGTATTTATGATTTAAATTTACTAATTAAGTTTGTAATTAGACCTAATCTAATGGACTGTTTGGACTTGGTACGATTTAAAACTAAATTATTAATTTAATTTTGTCATATTTTAATTCCAATTAATATATCATTATAAAAAGTCTATATTAGTAAATTTTTAACTTTTATTATTTTTCTTTCTCGATTACCATATTCTAAACACAAAATTTTAAAAACATTATTCTCAAATATTTTTGATTCAAAAGAAAATAATTAATTTGAAATCACCAATTTAAAATAATGTCTTAAGCATTATTAAAATAAAATGATATGTAAAATACATAATTTTGTTATTTCATTTTCTTGACTATTATTGGAGAAAAGAACATGAAGTGAGCACTAATATGGTAATCCATGTGTCAAGCATGTGCAAATCCGTGACCAACAACTAAGCTCCCCATTTTTTTTTTCCAAAAATTAATAATTATTATTGTAATTTATCTTTTTTTCTTTCTTTAAAAAAATAATTTTATAATATTTTTAATCTTCAAGTTAATTTCAATTTAATCTATGATTCTTTAAATTTTCAAATTTTATTGTTATTGTTTTAAAATTTCATAATTTAGTAACATTTAAAAACATTTAAAAATATTAGTAATATTTATTTATCTCATTGAAATTTCATACTTCATCATTTTTTTTAATCTTTCCTTCAATTTGCATGAAAAAATAATGAAAATGTTCATTCGTCTCTGACGTAGAAATATAGATGAAAATTGCCAAAAAAAAATTAATAGCACGAGTACAAAAGCGAACAACATAGCCATAGTCTAAATAGGTTAAATAAAAGTTTGACGTTACATCAATTTTTCGTTAAAATAAGACCAAATTAAACATTACTGAAAATATGTAGAATAAAGTGAGGTATAAGAGATTTGAATCTTAAACTTTATGGAGAGAAATATATCTTGTTGATATAAAAAATTACAACCCAGCTTCAAAACATTAATTTATAACAATTTATTTAATTTTATTGCAT
Source organism: Cucumis cinereus (assembly GCA_037974625.1). Lineage (NCBI taxonomy): Eukaryota > Viridiplantae > Streptophyta > Magnoliopsida > Cucurbitales > Cucurbitaceae > Cucumis > Cucumis cinereus. The sequence goes on from JBBPDJ010000026.1 coordinate 8,565,650, forward strand.
GTCTGAGAGTGATTATGAATTCGCTAAAAATATTTTTGTTAATTTACTTGTAAAAATAAAATTTAATACTATGAGTATAGTATTTAAAAGTGTAAAATAAATAATTGGATATTGAATTAATTGAGTGATTAAATGTGTCAAAATAATTTTAAGGTTAAAATAACATTTTGGTCCCTATACTTTGAAGAATTTATTCCATTTTAGTTTCTGTACTTTTAAATGTTCAATTTTAGTCTCGAAGCTTTCAATAAATCCTAAATTTAGTCTCTACTACTAGTTTGTTTGTTGTAGATTTTTTTATTACTTTTTTTATTTTTTATTAGCATTTTCACTATAAAATTTAAAAATATGTTCATATATGTTGTTTCCTTGTATGAAAATTATTATGATTATTTAATTAATTTCAATGAAAGTTAACCTCGAGGGATCAAAAACTAAAATTGAATATTTGGAAGTACGAGAACTAAAATTAAACAAAATTTTAAAATAAGGGACCTAATTTTAACAACTCCAAAATTAGTAAAAAAAATCAATATATTTATTAAAATTTAAGATTTGTTAAATAGGTAGATGGGGCAAAATTAAAATACTCATAAATGGTTAAGATTTAACAATTTATGAATATTTAAATTCTTACGTTAAAAACTTGAGAAAACAAAATAATTTTTTTTTAAAATCTCAAAAGAGGAAATAATATTAGAAAAATACATTTACCAAACCAAAAAAAGAAGGGAAAAAAAAAGGCAGAGCATAACCAACCAACTTAGTTTGCTTGAAGAAATGGGAAACAAAATAATAATAATAATAATAATAATAATAATAATAATAATAATAATAATAATAATAATAATATAAAAAAAGAAATAAAGAGTTTTTATTTATTTATTTATTTAAAAAAGGGAATGGTATTAATGTGTTAAGAGTAAATAGAAAGAAAAACCAAAATTTAAATTATTTCTGAGAGTGAGTTTTGGTTAAATATCCGCTGTTTTCATCATCATTTTCTTCTTCTTCTTCCTCACAAAACCTCCCCTGTGTTTCAGTTCGTCTGTGTGTTTTGAGGTTGCGATGAAGATATTTGAAATGGAGAAGCGAATAAGAAGGGGGATTTTGTTGATTGGATTTACGATTATGGGATTCAGAATTGGAAAGGGAGAAACAGAATGCGATTTGTACAGCGGGGAATGGGAATCGGATTCTTCGTATCCCATCTATAATTCATCGGAATGTCCATTCATAAGGAAGGAATTTGATTGTATCAAATATGGCCGTCCAGATCGTCTTTATCTTCACTACTCATGGCACCCATTTCACTGTGATCTCCCCAGGTTCTCTCTCTCTCTCTCTCTCTCTACAAATTCAAATTATTCAGGGTATTTTAGTCATTTAAACTCTTGTTTTTTAAGTGTATTAAAATGGACTATTATTGGATTCTTTTTTCATAAACCAACCTTTTTTTCTTCTTTAAAAAATAAACTGTTTAGAATACATCTTCCAATGTTTAATTTAAAAATAAATTATTTTAGAGAAAATTAGATTAGAGGGTTTGGTAAAAATTTTAAATAAAATGGGTTTTTTTTTTATTTTTTAAAAAAACATTTTTAACTAAGTCACGAACCTCGAGATTAAGGTCGAGAATGTATTGAATTTGGTTGAAGATACTTAGGTAAACCTAAATGGAGTTATAGAATATGAAGGTTTATATTATTTGCTTAACATGAAAGATTTTGTAACGAAGATGTTTATATTTTTATTAATGATTTAAAAATCCCCATTTGTTTTGTGGAATTAATCAATTTAGTTTTTTTTTTCAGTGAAATTATTATTGTTAAGATCTAATGAAATTTGTTATGAATTTAGAAGTAGGAGTATTGTTAAGATCCAATGAGATTTGGTATGAATGTAAAACTGCTGGTATTAGTTGGTTTTGATGGGATTAGTTTTTTTACAATTTTAGTGTATAGATTAAATTATTATAAATTTGATAGGTTTAAATAATTCTTGCTTATAAAAAAAAAAAATTAAGAAAAGTTAGAGATTTTTAATTTTTTTAATTATTATTATTATTACTTAAAAGTCATAACATTATAGAAACACGTCATGACATGATTTTCATAAAAGAAAAGAGAGAATGGGTTTAATTTTTCTTTTTTTTTTTTTTAAAAAAGTAATGGAGTTGAATATTGTCATCAAATTTAATATTTATTTTTTTTAAAGAAACAAACAATTAATATTATTAAATGAGTCTCGTTTTTCATATGTGATCATACAAATTATATCGGTGCAAGTGTGGTTTAGGGTTTTGATAATTTTGAATAATGGGTAGAATTCACATTTCAGCATTTTTTTTTCTTATAAATATTTAAAAACATCCGTAAAATAAATTTAATATAAAATCCATGTTATCATATTTTGAAAATGTTTTCATTAGATCTTTGTAAATGGAAACTACAAACATAGCTTTCAAAAAAGAGAAATCGTCCAAACAAAATATTTACATTTTATAGAAAAAAATGTGTAATGAATTTTTAAATATTGTTTGTTTTTTTCAAATATTTTTGAAAAAAATCCCTTTTAAAAATCTATATTTGTTAATTTGGCTAAAAGTTTAATCATTATACTTAAAGAATGATGTAAATCATAATAAGAAATGATGAGAAAATAGACTAAATTTTCAAAAACCAAAATCTTTAAATTTAGATAATAATTTTATTTGATTATTAATGCCCCTCTCAATTATTAATTTTAATATGGTTTTCACCCATCTTACAATATATTTAAATTTTTAGTTAAATATCAAGGAAAAAGACTAGTCTTTTTTTTATTTTTAAAAAAATTAAACCTAAATAAGAGACTTATCAAATACCATCTTTCAAAATTCAGGGATCTAAAACTTGGGGTTTCTCTGTTTTTTTTTCCTTTAAATAAAGCAATAAAAAATGTTGGTAAGAAACTAAAAGATGATGAATTAAATGTATATTATATTATATATATATATATATATAGTGTAATGATGTTATTGACATGTTAAAAAAAAAAAACACAGATTTGATGGAGAAGATTTGTTAGAGAGATTTAGAGAGAAGAAGATAATGTTTATTGGAGATTCAATAAGCTTAAACCAATGGCAATCACTGACATGTTTGCTTCATGCTGCACTTCCTAATTCCACCATCATTCAACAATCCAATGACACCATTCGTTCTATTCAATTCAAGGTTAGTTATATATACAATTATAATTTCTTAAAACAAATTCTATATATGATGACAGAAAGATCTGATTTCATTTTTCAGGATTATGGGACTTCAGTGATGTTATTTCTAACTCATTACTTGGTTGATATTGAAGAAGAAGAAGGCATTGGAAGAGTTTTGAAGCTCGATTCCATGAAAAATGGAGATTTGTGGAAGCAAATGGATGTTTTGATTTTCAATACTTGGCTTTGGTGGTACCGCAAAGGATCTACTCAACCGTACGTAAACCTCTCTCAACTCTCTTTTAGGGTTTACATGCCAGAAACCGAGTTAAAGCCAATTCAATCGGGTTCGGTTTACTTTTTATTCGTGTTTGACTCGATCTTATCTAATTATGGTTATATTTTCTTCTTCTCTTTTAAAAAATGTGTGTAGATGGGATTACATTCAAATTGGCAATGATAGAGTGAAGGATATGGATAGAATGGAAGCTTTTAGACATGGATTAAAAACATGGGCAAATTGGGTTGATTCACAAGTTGATACAAACAAAACCACAGTCTTCTTTCAAGGAATTTCCCCATCTCATTACAAGTAAATATATATATTATTTATATATATATATATATATTATTTATTTATTTTTTAAATTTCTTTCCCTTTTTTTAATTGGTCTTCTTGATTATCTTATTTTGTTTTTATGCTCTATATCTTCTTGCATCTAATGATTTTTTTCCTCTTTTTGGTTATTTTGGTAGCTTTGAAAATTCTAATTTAATCTCTATAGTTTCCTATGTATTTTTTTGTTAGCTTAAATTCTTATATGCTACATGTTTTCTTTGACAATCAAGCTTATTAGTAACTCCACATATGTAACGTCAAAGTGAGATTAACTCAATGATAATTGACGTACATAATCTTCTACTCTCTAGATGTGAAAAGTTAAATCCTCCAACCCCACCAATTGTTGTAAGAAAAAAAAGATACATAAAACGATGTACACATTTTAAAGAAATACCCTAAGGTACGGTAAGATTAAAACTATCAATATTTGGTAATGTTAAAGATCAATTTAAGAAGATTCAATAAAATTGTTAAGAAGAACTCAGTCGAAACTTCAAAACAATAGAGAATTAGCGTTGGGTTTGGATTGCTAGAAAAAAAAAAGTACCATTTTTTCAAAATTATATCATGAAAATTTGATAGAGATTGAATCATATGATTGCCAAACATTACAAATCTTATTAAAAATGTTTTATTTTTCAAAACTAATTTTTTTCTTTTCTTTTTGGCAGTGGCAATGAGTGGAATGAGCCAGGAGTAAGAGATTGCTCAAAAGAAACACTCCCAATAAATGGATCAACATACCCAAGTGGTTTGCCAGCAGCATCATTGACACTTGAACAAGTGTTAAGTGAAGTTTCAAAGCCAATTCATTTACTTAACATAACAACACTTTCTCAACTTAGAAAAGATGCTCATCCAAGCTCCTACAATGGCTTCAAGGGAATGGATTGCACACATTGGTGTCTTGCTGGCCTTCCTGATACTTGGAATCAACTTCTTTATGCAACTCTCATTTCTTCTAACACACACACATATACCAATTAACAATTCTGTGTATTACTTATTTAGGGTTTCCTTTTTTTTTTTTTTTTTTTTTTTTGAATAAAATTGTAATACAGGACGGTTATATTAGGTATCATTCTTTTTTTAGCGATTCAAAACATTTCAATGGAAAGAGAAGTTATACATTATAGTTTTTCTTCGGAAATTTTGTATGAATGACCTCCTTTTTAGGAGTTCAAATGAAAAAAAGGCACAACGCTTCGAAATTAAGTGAAAATTATCTTTTGCATGTCTGTGAAATTTGTTTTTTTATCCTTCAACCATACAATTTTTTTAAGAAATAAACAAAAAAGATATGCATAAAATGTTACTCATATGGTACTTGAGCTGTATTTTATAAGAAAACAACAACAAATATACCAAATCATTTGCAGAAAATTTGGAGCAAAACTACAAAAAAATCCATGCAAATTAAAATATAACTACACAACTCTAAAGAGCAACAACTTCAAACGACTCCCACAAAGCAACAACTTTTAGACAATTCGTTAGAATAAAAACCCATAACTCGGCACCTGCAGAGTATTAGAAAAATCAACAGTGTAACATTTTAAAGGGTTTTGAATCATCATAGACAATTTAGAAGCTTGTGTGTGTGAGGTGATATTATGATCTCAATTTAGAAGCGAGTAGCTTTCATTAATGGCACGAAAAGAGGAGGAACATATTCAGTATATTCTATTCTAATGCATATTATACTGTTTTTGTACAGAATGAAATATATTTTGATACGTTAGTATCAATCCCAAATATACCCCCAATAGAAGCAACAGTACATACTTACATAAAGATACTTAGCGATATCCATTATCTACCGGTATGGACGCCGGCTAGAGGTTTGAGTTTTCTGGTGAAGAAAGCTAAAGTTCCGTCATTTTCTTCTGTCGGAGTAAGCGGCAAAAGAGAGTTCCAACGGTTTAGGAAAATTAATATTAATCCTACGCAGGGATCCCCACCTTTTACGATATATGACTTTTCGCATGCATTCCATTTTTCTTAATACATCAAAATTAATGGTAGGGGTATATATGACATTTGGGCTTTTTTTTTTTTTTTTTATGGAAACTCCTACCACATTAGGTCATTCATGAAAAATTATAGGAGATTTAGGTTATTTTTGTAATTGGGCCTACTAAATTAGGCTATTGGTGTAGAAAGCTCTTAATTTTAAGTTCAAGCCCAAAAGTTGGGCCTAAAGTCAACCAAGCCCAAGCCTATAAGGGTCTCCCAAAACTCTATAAATAGATAATGTCACCTTTCATTTAGTCATTTAGATAGAGATCTAGAAATAATAAATCAGACAATTCAACAAAGTGACATTCTTCAATAAATTAAGTTTCTCTTCTCCAAAGAATAGATTGTCCCGTCTTGAACAAATTGAGCATCTCTTCTCTAACAAATATATTGTCTCATCTTCAAACAAATTGAGTATCTCTTCTTCAACAAATTAGGCATCTCTTCTTCAACAAATTGATTGTCTTTTCTTTAATAAATTGATCACCTCTTTATCTGCAAACTGAAGATTCATTTTCTCAAAGGTTTGAAGGCTTCACTAAATTGATCGTTTCTTCACCATATCTACAAATTGAAGGTCAATCTTCAGAGAACTGATTCTCAAAGAAGATTATCAAGCTTAAAGGTCGATCATCCAAAAGGATCAACAAGCTTAAAGTTTAAAATTTATGTATTCGAGAGAAAGCATCAGAGCATAAACATTGGAGACTGTAACACTTATATTACAAATCACTAAAATCAAGTTCATTTCCACGATATAAATTTCTTGTGTCAAAATCTCGTGTGAATAATAACATATCCAGATGGTTTCCAAAATAGTTTTTGAGATAGAAGATCTATATCTCATCGATGATAAAACATTGAACACCTTTAATAACACATTCTAGTGGCTGACATCTTAGCCATATAATGTCGGTTTTCGACTGAAATTATTGCCAAAATTTGTCCTAGTGATTGAAGCATATGTGTCGAGCTTTATGAGTTAAGTAAAGTTTGATGTAGAAATTTGATGGATCGATCAACATCGACTTGTAGAATTAAATCAGAGCTCTAGGTCGCTCGCTGAAGTTGTCTTTTACATAATGGGAGACAATGATTTTCTTCGATTCTTCGAAGAAAACAAAATTTTTCATTATGCATGGTTTGTTCACTTTACCATGATAGAGAATGTGAGGTAAATGATTTCACAAAATTGCACACAAAGGTATTGACTTAACAGTTGTGCAAAACGTGTGGTGAAAGTCATGTTGATGACTTAGGAACTTATGGATGAACTAATTAGGTGGAAGTTGCACAATAATTTCTAGTAATGTTTATCAACATGTGACAAAAAAAGAACAAATCTTGCAAAATGACATTCAAGATAGTTATACTCTACAAGCTTGAAAGTCATGTATAGACTCTAGTTAAATTTCATTTTTCTTATTTATCTAGTTTGAGTAATATCCAAAGAATACAAAAGCTTTGATAGAATGCTTTTGTAATTGCAATTGAAAATGGTACAAAAGCTTTAAGAGGGTGTTTTTGTAATTGAGATCGAATATAGTAGGTAATAGTTTTTCTTCAATTTTGGAAATTTTCACATAAGTTCTCGTGTTTTCTTTTTAACTTCTCATCTTCTTGTTTTGTGAATAAATGTGTTAGACGATAGCTCTATCGATATGATTCATAAAGCCTTCAACCTATATTTTTCATTTTTTTTTATACAAATTAAGGGTGGAAGATTAGAACTCAAGGTGTTAATTGAGCTAAGCTCTTGTTGGCTCCTATATTTTTCATATTAAAAGAGTAAATGATTGAAAATATCTATCAATGCATCATTAATCGATGATTTGACACCAATATTATTCACGATAAATAGTCGATATCTCTAAATTCATAGCCTTGCAAAAAACATGCATGAAAGATAAGAAAAAAATATGAGTGGCATAATTTTCAAAAATCAATTAAAGGTAGCCACAAACAAAAGCAACTTAAATTAAATAACAATAAAGAAAAATAGTAAGGTGCCAAAATCTACATGTAGCCTCCCAAGTATTGAAATCTTGACCATGTAACTTAGAAGCTAATGATGAAACTTAATTAGACCCTAATCCCATTTAATAAATACATAGTCCCTTAATTTCCATATTTAAATCATTCATTTTTGTTCATTAACAAAAGTCATCTATTTTACAATGGTATCATAATAGACGCAAGTTTACGTTGTTTTATGTTCGGTGAAGTTTGTGTCTACCTCGATCTTTAAACTTTTAAAAGTGCTTAATTTGTCCATAAATTTTTAATGTGGTTAATTGAAATATTTAGATGCCTGAAATTATAGATATCCAGAATTACATATGTTTGACGTCCTTAGATAGTCATGTTTGTTTTGTGAAAATTTTAACTGAAAATATTTTAAATTTCTATAATGTTCCAAGAATGTCCGATTGACTGCTTATTAATTTATAATTAATTAATATAAGTTAACTTGCATAGCATATTGTTTTTTATAATTTATAATTTATAATCCTAACTCTTAAATTTACATTTCTTATGTTTTTAGATTTGTTGACTTAAAGAACTCAAAAGCATCCACACAAACTTTGTAATATTTTGAGGTATAGTTGAAACCAAGTCATAATGCAAAACAATGTGTTGTTTTATGGTAAAATTGATAAAATATTGTTGTTTGAAAAAGTATTTAGAAAAATACCGTTGTTTTCAAATATTTTAGAGAAATATGGTAGTTTTGAGGAGAGAGGAAGGCGAGGGTTGAACCCTCGCCCATGTGAAGGATAAAAAAGGAAGGGGCGAGTGTTGAAAACTCGCCCCTTTGTTATTATATAAAAAAATAAAAAAAAATAAAAGAAAAGGGAAATGGAAAGGAGTTGAGGAGAAGGCGAGTGTTGACACTCGCCCCCTCTTTTTTGTTTTTTTTTTCAATTTTATATATATATATATATAATAGCTTTTATTTCTTTAAAAATCATTAAATTTTATTTCAAAATTATGTTCTTCTAAATAAAATCGATTTCTATCTTAAAAATAAAATAGATTACTAACAAACAATAGTTATATTAGTGTCAAATGTTGAATAATAAAATAGAAAAAAAAAACACTATCGATTTTTAATTTATTAGTCTTTAGACTTTTTATAATTAGATTTAAAGGGATGTTAGTTTTTTTTTTAACAAAATCATGTGTAATGAATTTTTTATCTTTAGTAACTTTTTGTCATGAATTGTAAATAATTTGTTTTGAATACTCGGCCATATATATATATATGTATTTAATAGTTTTTCTTTCTTGAAAAATTATTAAATTTTATTTCAAAATTATCTTCTTCTAAATAAAATTGATTTCTATCTAAAAAAATAAAATAGATTACTAACAAACAATAGTTATATTAGTGTCAAATGATGAATAATAAAATAGAAAAAAAAAACACTATCGATCTTTAATTTATTAGTCTTTTAGAATTTTTACAATTAGATTTAAAGGGATGTTAGTTTTTTCTTTAACAAAATCATGTGTAATAGATTTTTTTTTCTTTAGTAATTTTTTGTCATGAATTGTAAAATTAAACTTAGATATTACTTTAAATCTATCTCAAATTAAAATTCGATCATACTTCAAATTTTATCCCAAAGCAAATCCTTCAATTCAATCTAAATTTAATTGATAGTATCATCTAATTTATTTCAAGAGATCGACAAGCCCAAAGTTTATGAACTAAATTAATAAAATATTAAAACTTGATATCTAATTTTAAAGAAACAAAATTAAGTAGGGGACTAAATCGTTACAAAATAGAGATATTTATAAATAATATTTTTATTTACTTTCCTCCCATTTCTTACAATTAATTGCATCTTTTCATGCCCATTATAAAAAAGAGAGCTTTGATTATTGAATCTTTGAGGTTTTATTAGTATTTAATATTTAAAGTTTAAAAAGTGTCGATTAATTCAATCTGTAGATGTTTATTTTAAATGCAAGTGTTTAATCTTTAATGAATCGTTTAAGAAAAATTTAATTGTTTATTTTAAATGAAAAATAGAATTTAATTGTTTTTTAATGAATAATTTAATTGTTTTAACTTTAGTTTGTTTTTAAAAAATTTAATAAATATTTCAAATATATTAATCGTACATTTAAAATTTTGATCATTATAAAATTTGTAGTATCGGTATGACAATACTAGAGGGGGATGAATATGGTTTTTTACAAATTAAATAATTTTTTTGACTAAGTGGGCCCAATTAAACAAATTAACAAACTTTTTGCTAATAAGTGATTTAGACAAGAAATTCATAAAAATGCATTCACAACAAAATGACTTATAAAGTAAAATAAACAAATTTAAGCACAAATTGTAGCAATTAATTTTGCAATGAACTATATCAACAAATTAATTGCAAAACTAAATAGGAGAGAGATAGAGAAATTGACCCCGGTAATTTTAGAGTGGTTCAGCGGCCTACATCCACTTTCCAATTTTCTTTTGGGTATGTCACTAAAACTTCAAACCAACTCTTTCCATGGATTCCAATCATGTATTCAAACTTTGTTTTATTTTATAATAATCTCAAATTCCAATCATGTATTCAAACTTTGTTTATTTTATAATAATCTCAAATTTCAATCATGTATTTGAACATTTCAATCGAAACTATTTTACTGTTTTGTACTCTTGTTCAACACTCGGCCATTTTAGTTTTTTTTAATATGGTCGAGTATTCAAAACAAATTATTTACAATTCATGACAAAAAGTTACTAAAGATAAAAAATCCATTACACATGATTTTGTTAAAAAAAAAAAACTAACCTCCCTTTAAATCTAATTATAAAAAGTCTAAAGACTAATAAATTAAAAATCGATAGTGTTTTTTTTTTTTTCTATTTTATTATTCAGCATTTGACACTAATATAATTATTGTTTGTTAGTAATCTATTTAATTTTTAAGATAGAAATCGATTTTATTTAGAAGAAGATAATTTTGAAATAAAATTTAATGATTTTTAAAGAAAGAAAAACTATTATATATATATATATATATAATTGAAAAAAAAACCAAAAAAGAGAGGACACTCGCCCTTCTCCTCAACTCCTTTCCATTTCCCTTTTCTTCTCTTTTTTTATTTATTTATTTATATAATAACAAAGGGGCGAGTTTTCAACCCTCGCCCCTTCCTTTTTTATCCTTCACATGGGCAAGGGTTGAACCCTCGCCCTCCTCTCTCCTCAAAACTACCATATTTCTCTAAAATATTTGAAAACAACGGTATTTTTCTAAATACTTTTTCAAACAACAATATTTTACCAATTCTTCCATTGTTTTTTCTTTATCATTTGACCTAAATTTTGTGTGTATAACTTCAAACTCTAAAGAGATTGGCTAAATTAACGTAACTACATAAAAGTTTAGAGTTCAAATTACTAGAATTATAAGTGTAAAATTTTAATTTATACAACTCAAAATTTAGGGATATTTCTTGGTTTCTCTCGTATATTTATCAATTTTCAATATGATCATATATCTAAATTGATTTAACTATATGCTCTCAACTAGAGATTATTAAAGGTTTAAATCTCTTCTAATCCCACGTGTTATTGTTGAACTATATATATAAGAAGTTATTGTAGCGCCCTCAAGCTCAAAATTCGAAATCTGAAAGGCATTGACATTCACTCAGGTGTTCCCACAAACGAATACGAGTCCTTTCAACATGTTAACATACTTTGTTCTTTCGCACATGCATCATAAAAAAATTCCAAAGAGTTTATTCTATATTATATTTCATTGTTACGACGCTCTTTTTTGTTTTTTTTTCCTGTCTTCCTTTGATTTGGCACCTCTTGTGTCACATTGAAATTCAATCTTGTTGTAATGATTTTACCCCAAACTTAAATAGTTAATCTTTTTAGTATACATCAATTGTAGGGATGTGGATCAACCTTTGACCGATCAATCATCGTTAAGCTAAACTCACTTCGACCATTCAAATATCAATATAATCATCCTAATTAATAAAGTAATATGTATCAAAAGTCAATTCATTGCCACTCTCATCACATCTTAAAGACAATAATCAATACATTTAATAAACAAATTACAAGAACTAAACTATATTGAACAAGAACTTAGCTCAACTGATACCAACAATATGTTGAGGATCAAAGAGGTACGTGGTTCAAATCTTGCACCGTACTAAAAAAGAATTATATTGGACAAAGATTTTGCACGAGCAAAAACTATAAATAGATTAGTCCGCAAATAACTCAAACATGCATCTCACTTCTCTTTTTTCCTCTTACAAGCTAAATTCATTCAAACTGTCAAAGCATCAAACCCACATATGTTTTCTCCCCATCTCTTCAACAATTTTAGTTTCATAATGTTCAAACTTCTCTTCCTTATTTCACTCTTCTTTCCATCTTATTTTGCTTCTTCATCATTGCATCCCTCAGTTGTTGACTCGGAAAAACTGCATCGTAATTCTACTGCCATTTCGGATTTTCGACTTCTCAATCGAAGAAATTTGATAAGTTGTCCTATAAACCTAAACCCTTATATCAAACTTGAAGTCATCTCCAAATCCAAGAATGGTCTTTTGAATGAGGAGTTCATCAATGTCGTTGTTAGCGGAGTTTCGATTCCATCGGTTGATCATTGGGTAGCTTTGATCACACCGTCAAATGCAAAGTACGCTATCATCTCTAGTTATTCATTACTCTTGAAATTGCCTTGTTATTGTTGATAACAACACTTGTTACAAAGCATCCCGTTGAAAGTTTTTAAACGTTTAACGTTACATTTTGACCAAAACATTATAGATTACGACAAATGTTTTTGTTATTGTTTGATTGTTATAGATCTGAATTTCTCTTCAAAAGAGAGGACACAATTTCGATTTGGAAAAAAAGAAAATTCTCATTTTTCATCTCCTTGATTTCCTCTAAGCAAACCCCTTTTTTGATTCCAACTCTTATTCTCGACGACTCTTTTTTAAACAATCTGAGATATAGAAGAATTAGCAGTGAAATTTTGTTGCAATTGCTTTCAAGACAGTGGTTATTCTATGACACAACAATAATCGATTAGTTCTAACACACCCATTTCTATAATTTACTACAATTTTACTTTATTGAATGATACTAAATTTATGTCCTAGTTTTTTTTTGGATCTTGGGATTGATATTTGATTGTTTTATTTGTTTATGTATATTAAACAGTGTTGATGGTTGTCCAGAGAATGAAGTTCTTTATCTCCAGACGGGTGATTTAAGTAGCCTTCCTCTACTTTGTCATTATCCAGTCAAGGTATAATATATATATATATATATATATATATATATATATATCATATATTTATATATATTTATTTTTATATATTTTGTTTTTGGCAATTGGCAGGCAGTTTATTTAAGGAGTGATCCAGATTACCTGCTATGTAAGAAGAGAGAATGCAAGAAAAGAGTGGGAAACAATTGCGCAATACAGACATGTAATGCCACCGTGTCATTCCACATCATCAATTTCAGAACCGACGTGGAAGTGGCCTTGTTTGGCGGCGGCTTTACCACCCCTTGTCTTTACCTCAGATCACACCCTCTCCCTTTCCTCAATCCTAACGCTCCATTGTACGGACATCTCTCCTCTCTTGATTCAACTGCCACATCTGTAAGTCCCAAATTCAATTCACAAGTATTAAGAATTTGAAAAAGTACGTATGTAGTTGAATGAATGTACCTAAAAAGACAAAGACAAACAAAAATAATAAATAACAAAAAAAAAATACCTCTAAAATGGAGAAATGATTTTTTTAAAAATATTTTTTAGCAAGAATTAGCGAAAATGATAATTCTCCAAAATTTGGAGGAATTAAATGCGAAATTGTTGAAGAAATGTGGTGAGATTCCATTGACTATTAAGATAATGGAGGAGATTTAATTAATAGAAATTATGAGAGAGCAAAAATACAGAGCAACAATAAGACAAAAAAAAAAAAAAAAAAAGAGATGAAATTCATGGAGAAAAATTAGGAATAATTTTTTTTTCCCTTTTGTTTTGCATCTTATTTATCTATGTTAGTGCAAAAAATGTAGCAGGTTAATTATTGTTCATTACCAAAAAGAATTATTGAATAAAAAAGTTTAGGGAAAAAATAGGTATAAAAAACCATATCATTTAGATAAAAAAAACATATTACTTAAAATTCAATAATTTCACAGATATTCTAAGATAAGATATGAACTCAATTCTAAATCTTAAACACAGACATATAAATTCAAACAAAACAACTTTGCATCTCAAACACAAGCATATAAACTACCATACATATGAACTCCAGACATCCTATCTTAACTCAGCACCCCGAGCAGCCCCTAAGTTTCAATATTTATCTCTATTTTTTGTTCATATTTACAAATATATCAAAATGCTATTGTTTATGAGTAACAAACACTAATAAACTATGATAAACGACTATCATCTTTCATTTTTCATTGATTGACACTAATAGATACACGTCTATCACTGATAGATAACAAAATTTTGCTATATTTATAAATATTTTTCGATCGTTTTACCATCATATTTTATTGCTATTAAAGCCAACTTTCAATTTATAATTAATTTAAATGAATTAATAATTGACGCTAACATATTGTAGATGAGATTGAGTTGGGTTAGTGGAGATAAAAATCCCCAACAAGTTCAATATGGGAAAGATGGAACAATAAAGACCTCTCAAGTTTCTACTTTTTCCAAAAATGACATGTGCAGTGAGTTCTATTATTTGTACCAATTAAATTTGAAAAATGACATAAATAAAATAAAATTTGACCTAAGTTTTTTGAAATCAAACCTTTTTCTTGTTTTTTGCTTTGGTAATATATAGATGCATCATACATTCAGAGTCCAGCAAAGGATTTTGGGTGGCATGACCCAGGATTCATTCATTCAGCAGTAATGACACAACTTCAACCTTCTACCACCTATTCTTATAGATATGGAAGGTAATAAGTTATTGTGTTTTCAACCTTATATAGGAATCAAAGTGAAGCTCGTTCAACATTAATTGATATGACTATAAAATGAGACGTTCAATCTCTCGTCCAACTATTATTGTTCTAAAGAAACTATATAGTTAAGTTGTTAGATAGAATCTGAAAATGAAGATTGAAAAGTGCAGTGATTCAGTTGGTTGGAGTAACGAAACAACGTTTAGGACACCGGCGGCGGGCGGCGGAGGAAATGATTTTAATTTCATTGCATTTGGTGATATGGGAAAGGCTCCTCTTGATTCTTCTTCAGTTGAGCATTACATTCAGGTACATAACAACTATTATACACATTTTTTTATTTAAATAACCAACATTTCCTGTGTAGTAACAACTTAAATCGAAATGTGAAAGCAAATTTAACATTATTATATCATTCAACAAATATAAAGTTGATAGGTTGAAATAGAATATCAAACTTTCTTTTTTTTTTTGGATAACAGCCAGGATCGATATCAGTAGTGAGAGCAATGATAGAGGAAGTAGAATCAGGAAAAGTAGATGGAGTGTTTCATATCGGAGATATAAGTTATGCAACTGGTTTCTTAGTCGAATGGGATTTCTTTCTTCATCTTATCAATTCTATTGCTTCTCGCCTTCCTTACATGACCGCCATTGGCAACCATGAGAGGTACCACTTCTCATCCTCATTTCATCGAGCTACTATTTGTGTGTTTAGTCTTTCAACTTTTAAAAATTTCTGATTTTGTTTAATAACTCTTTTAAACGTTTCATTTTATGCATAATATGTCATCAAACTTTAGAAAAGTGTATGTTTAATAGGTTTAGGAACATTCGGTTTTGTGAGAATATATAGAATTTATCCAAATGCATTTGAATATGTTAATTATGGTTTTGGGTCTTGGAGTTAGAGATATATCATATATAAACCCTATCTGACTCTATTAGTACATCTACAATCTGTATTATCTGATATTTATTTTTAATGATAGATTTTGATTTCTCTCTCTATCGTCGTAGACTTAACTAACACTATTTAGCACTTTCACGTAAATCTTTATATCGATATATGTAGGGATTATTATAAATCAGGATCAGTATACACACTGACAGATTCAGGAGGAGAATGTGGAGTTCCTTATGAAACATATTTTCAAATGCCAATATATGGTAAAGATAAGCCTTGGTATTCCATTGAAATGGGTTCTATTCATTTCACTCTCATTTCTACTGAGCATAATTTCACTATCAATTCACCTCAGGTAATTTAATTTCATTCCTTTCCTCCAAACACACTTTCTTTTATTATTATTATTATTATTATTATTATTATTATTATTTACTTTTAAAAATTATAAAGTATAAAAAAAAAAAATCCCTAAACCTACAATTTTGTTGGTTCATTTTAGTGCTTGTAGGTTCAACATAATATTCATTTTGAGCCTTGTATTTTTAGATAGAGATCATTTTTATCCGTTAAAAATGAAATAAAAATTAAAATAAAAGAAATCAAATTGGACATTTTTAAAATATAAAAACTAAAATAAACTAGGTTACAAGTACACGAATTAAAATGGATAAAAAATTCAAGAGTACATGCTTTTAATTTAAATTATTTTTTCACTACCCTTGAGTTAAGGAATTATATTTTGTTATTTTCGATTTGCGTGATAAATTAAATTCTTCATTTTTTTTCTTAATAAAATATGTGGGACAGGGAGTCATACCCTTGACCTCAAAATCGCTATTTTAAGTCTTATATCAATTAAATTAGGCTCGTTTACACAAGCTGTTAATCTAATGAAATTATGAAAACACTGCAATTAACTAAACTCTTATCCAATAACCTTCTCTCTATTGTGTATTTGATTTGCAATAGTCATAAGTTTAAAAGTAGTTTGAGAGTGGTTTTGAGGTTTAGGTATAACAATTAGTATATTTAATTTCAAATTCAATAATGATACATAGTTTGTATATTTTGTTTAATACAATAAATAAATTTAGGAGACGAGAATTTAAATCACCGACTTCAAAAGACAGTTCAAGAGTAACTATACTAAATAGAGTGTTAATGTGATAATAAATTTGACAAATTCTACAATTTATAAGTGATTTTTGTTTTACAGTATGAATGGATGAAAAATGACATGGCATCTGTTAATAGGTCAAGAACACCATGGCTTATATTTATGGGGTAAGTTATTTCAAATTTATAGGGTTTTTAAAGGATATGAATTTTTTTTTGGTTAATAATAAAACTTTCGACCTTTATGATAAGAAATAAATTATTACGAGGACTATTTCAATTGGGCAAATTAAACTCTCTTTGATTATTATATTTTTATTTTAATATTTTAAATTTCATTTTCATATGATTTCTATGTTTGAAAAAGATACATATTTTAACGATTAAGTTTTGAGTTTACTTTTGATTGGACCATAAATATTTACCTTTGAGTAACTAATGGAATTCACTCTTGAATTGACTTTTAATTAAGAAATGAGTTTTGATTATACTATGTTGTTAATGTTATGCACATGTAGGCATAGACCCATGTACTCTTCAATACGAGGAATTCCTACTAGTGTAGACCCCAACTTCGTTAAAGAAGTAGAACCGCTTCTCCTCCGATATAAGGTAAATAGGAAAGTTTGGAGATTACAATTAAACCCTAACTCTAATTTTAAATTGAGCGAAAACTTATCATTTTGAGATGAATATTAATGCAGGTTGATTTGGCTTTGTTTGGGCATGTTCATAACTATGAAAGAACATGCTCTGTGTTTAAAGATAATTGCAAAGCAATGCCTTTCAAAGATTCAAATGGGATTGATACTTATGATCATAACAACTACACTGCTCCTGTTCATGTAATCATTGGCATGGCTGGATTCGAGCTCGATAAATTTCTCCCAGTTAACGTACTCGAATCTCTCTCTCTCTCTCTCTAAAAAACTATTTTAAAATTATTTTTCGTTCTCTTTCATTTTAGTTTCAATTTACTTTATATCTAATATATATTTGCAGGTAGAGAGATGGAGTTTGGTTAGGATTGAAAAGTTTGGTTATTTGAGAGGACATGCAACAATGGAGGAACTAAGTTTAGAGGTTAGTATACATATGACATATAATTTAAGAATTTCAACCATTTATATTTCTTAAATTTCAATCAATAATTCTAAAAGCTTTTCTAATAGTTGGACTTTTAATTTTAGTTAGAATAAAATCAATTATTGTGAACTTAAAATAATAATTATATATATATATTTTTTTAAAAAAAAAAGTATATTGTTTTCGTGTGTTTTTATAGTAATATCACTGCCACGTGGAATTTCTATCTCATTAATTAATTTTGTACTTATAATTTTATTTTGTAAATTTATTATGCATGCAGATGGTGAATGCTGATACAAGAGAAGTAGAGGATAGTTTCAAGATTATAAAAAGTTCAAATTCCACAGCCAAAACATGAACTTCTTAGTTAATTAATTTATCATATCATTAATCTAGAATTAATAAATAGTAAAGATCATATATTAGTATGGGGCCTTTAGCTAGCTAGGCAGCCAATAAACTATATTTGATACCTAAAATATGAAAGTTAATTATTAGAATAAATTAAGCAAATTAGTATATGAATATATGACTTTGTTTTATACCAAGATTGTACTTTCTAAATGGATATGGCTAAATATATGCATTCTATGCTACAAATAAATTGTTTTCTCACAAGGTCTACATGGCATAATAAACCTTGTCCTTTAAGTTCAATAGAATTGTGTGGCCCATTGAAATATTCGATGAGCCCGATATGTTAGTTATACACTCTCTCATATTCTTGTTTCTACGTTTTCTTCTTCTCTTTGATCTTAAATATTATATTGCATATGTTGATAAATGAATTTGAATGAGAGAAGAAGTTTTTGACATGGCATCCATTATCGATGATGATAGAACTTCGATTGAATTAGTAATTAAAAATTAAAAGACTAGACGAAGCTGCTACAAATGTATCAACCTACATCGATATACTAATTCATCGATCTTTTGTTAATGGTTAAAGAAACTAAAGGGCAAGAGTGACACATATTTATAAATTTAGAAGATTATAAAATTAAACAAAAAAAAAAAAAAAAGAAGTTTCATAAGTAGTAGTGTTCATATATGATTTTTTTTTTATGAATTATAAATTGGGTCTAACTTTAAAGTTGTAAAAGTTTTACTAACAATTTTTAACTTTAATTTCAATATTATATCAAATCGATTCTATTAACTTGGATAAATTAAAATGCTTACATGATATGTTAATAATTAATTTGATTAGAAATTTTGTGGTAACATGTGGTAATTGAAGCGCTTAGGATGGAACACTTGGGGTCAAATGAACATATATAGTTCGATTGGCATACAAATCTTTATTAACAAACTATATGAAACGTGATTGGAATATGGATTGATTGTGAGTTGCAAAGGTAACTTGTATATACAACATTGAATGTTTTAAATTAATAATCTTAACATTTGACGATAAGGTGTAAGCATAAGTTTATACTTTTTACTAAAATTAAAGTGAGCTTAGTTCTAATGGTATTGACGTAACTTTCGACCTTAAAAGTTAAAAAAAGCTCTAGTGGTATTGTATGACTTTTGTCCCCAAAGGTCAATCTCCCACCCGACGATTATTGTACTGAAAAAGATTTGGAGAACATTGTTGGCATTAATTAGAGGGCATATGATTGGAAAAATCAAGGGTTATTGTCCACAAAATTAGAGATGTAAGGATAATAGGAACATGCCAAGTAGACAGCTAGGCCACCCAAGTATTATCATAATTAAAGTGACAATGTAATTTAGAAGCTTATGATAAAACCTAAATGATGATTCCAATATAATTAATATTATAATTACATATAATTATTCTAAAATATTGTTGCCTTTGTTTGTTTGCAATACCTCTCCTTTGGTACTACCAAAAAGAAAAATAGATGCAAGTTTGTGCATTGTTTATTGGTTTTTTTTAAAAAAATATTAATGTCTTTTTATATTTTTAATTCTATTCCACTTTTCCATTTTCTAGTAATTTATATAGCTAAATTTGTGGAGCCATCAATTGTGTTTTCTTTATTTTATTGTTTGTGAATTTTAATGTTATATTTAAAATTTTAACCAATTTGTGACTCTAAACTTCTAACTTAATCAAATTCTATTTTAGATATTGTAAATAACAAATGCGTTAAAAATATTCACAAAATATGGTAAAATTTTAGATTTTATCAATGATAGATATTGAACTTCTATTGGCTATCGATAACTGATCTATAATTTTACTATTTTTTTATGGGTTAATTTTAAGAATAATGGAATTTTTTAAACTAATGACAAAAATAAACGGTATAAATAAACTAATTGACGATGATACATTTCTATGATATTTAATTAGGATTTATTACCAATTTTCATTAATTATAAATTACCAATTTAATTTTATATCATTTAATTTAATTCAATGAATTTTATATTATTTAATTTACGTTAATTTAATTTTTATATTTAATTTAATTTGTCTATATGATTCAAATATACTTTCTATAAAAATGATATCGGAAAATGATAATGGGTCTAAATAAACTAATTAATGACGCAATAAATTTTAATGATATTTAATTAGGATTCTATACCGATTTTCATTAATTATAAATTACCAATTTGATTTTATATCATTTAGTTAATTTAATTAATTTCGTATATTATTGAATTTAGTTTAATTTACTTTCCATATTTAATTTACTTTTCTTTATTATAAGTTTAATACCAATTTAGATATTAAAATGAAAGTTGTCAATCGAATAAATGATATAAAATTAAAAGTTATTTTCCTTTTTAAAAAACAAAAAGTTATTAAAGATAATTAGGAATGAAATTGGTAATTTAAGGAAATATGGTGAATTGAAGTCGTGGAGCGGATACACAACTTTATTTACGACTTAATGTAAGAGTACACGATTTTCCCATCTATTTTTTACAATATTTATTTAAATAACATTATTAAAAAAAATAATTAATATTTTGTAAATATTTTAATTCAGTTTGCTATATTTGAAAATGTCCTGAACAAAAACTATTATTTTTAATTTTCAAATTTTGTATTGATTTTTTAACACTTTTTTAAGTATTCCTACAATATATATATATAACAAAACAAATAAATTAATAGGTGGAAGTAATGCTTTCAAAATTTAATAATTTAAAATAAAAAAATCAAATGATTATCAAACAAAATTTTAATAACGACATTAAATCACTTCTTTATCAGATTTGTGGACGCTTTTTTGATTACGATAAAAACATGTTTTTTTTTAAATCTATAGTTTCCAATTATCTCATTTTCCCTTCCCCTCCCTCACAAATAAAGTCATTTACAACCATCAAAAAGAACATTAAAGGCCACACATTTTTCCCTCCACCTCTCTTTTATTCATTTCTTTCCCATGGATCTCTTACTCAATTTTAGTTTCATTTCCACACTTTTCTTTCTTCTCTCCCTTCTGCAATTCTTTCTTCTATCTTCGTCGTCCTTGTCATCGTTACATCCATTGACAGCCAATTCTGCAAACTTGCATCGTAATTACACTGCGATATCGGATTTTCGATTGTTGAACAGAAGAAAGTTGATCAATTGTCCAACTACAAACATTTTTATTAAAATCGAAGTCAACTCCAAATCTGAGAGCCTTTCGAATGAAGAGTTTGTCAACGTTACTGTTAGTGGAGTTTCGTTTCCATCAGAAAACCATTGGATTGCCATGATCACACCTTCGAATGCCAAGTATGTACATATACCTCTTTTTAAAATATCATAATAACACCAAATATTAAGCACTTAGAAAATTATTTATTTTCAAAATTAAACCCCTAAAAAGTTAAATCAAACTCACGATTAAAATATTTACTGTTTGGTTGATTTATCAGTGTTGATGATTGTCCATTCAATAAATTTTTCTATCTCCAAACCGGTGATTTAAGCGACCTTCCTCTACTTTGCCATTATCCTGTCAAGGTAATTAATTAAAATTACTTATTTCTTAATTTTTGTTTTTCTATATTTACATCTCAATTATCATTTTGTGCTAATATAATTTAACAATAATTGCTTAAATTGAAATGAAACTCAAGAAAAAAAATACTAAATTAAATTCAAATGTTCAAATTTGAAAAACGTGGATAATAATTAATTAAAAATCGATCATATATACCAACTAAACTTTAGAGAAAAATATATATTATTGATCTCAAGTAATACTTCTTTTGAAAAAACTTAGAAAAAAAATTGGCTTACAATATCTTTTTACATCCACGTGTGTGCGTCTGTGTGTGTCTATATATATGTATATATATATCATTAGTATCGAGTGTGCGATCATACCAGCACTAATGCATTGGATCTTATCACTTAAACGTATTTAGACGAAAGTAATACTAAGTTAGGTGACAACTTGAGAAGTCCTCGCACTTCTTAAAAAAATTATCAATATATATCGATTATTTTTACTAATAATAATAAATATGATTATTATTGTTATTATTAAATTGGCAGGCAGCATATTTAAGTAGTGATCCAGATTACTTGCCATGCAAGAAGAAAGGGTGCGGGATAAGTGCAGGGGGGAAATGTGAAGCAGTGACATGTAGTGCCACGTTGTCATTCCACGTCATCAACTTCCGAACTGACGTGGAATTCGTCGTCTTTGACGGCGGCTTTCTCTCCCCTTGTCTTCTCTACAAATCAAAGCCTCTCCCCTTCCAAAATCCAAATGCTCCATTGTACGGACTTCTCTCTTCTACTGATTCTACTGCTACAACTGTGAGTATTCCCCTCATTTCCAATCTAAAAAAATACTTTACCTCCTGCATCTGACCGAATTCTCAAAGTTCTTATCAATATAGTCCTTTATTGCTTAAAAATTTTCAATTAGTCCATTATATGTTAACATTTTTCAATTACGAAACTTTTTGTTGAATTACTTTATGGTTATTGTATTTCCATGAAGCAAAAATAAAGTGCGAGTATAGCTCTATTGCCATAATAAATATGCTTTGTGATCGGAATAGGTCCTATCTTAATGTACTTAAAAAGAATATGTACTATAAATAGCTTGATTGACATCATCTTTCATCCCAAAGATTACCTATGCATTCTTTGATTTATTATGTAGATGAGACTGAGTTGGGTTAGTGGGGATGAAGAGCCTCAACAAGTTCAATATGGTGAAGATGGAGCAAGCCAAACTTCTCAAGTTTCTACATTCTCACAAAATGACATGTGCAGTGAGTTCTCCTTTTCCATCAATCTCCTAATTTCAACTCATTTTTTTTTCAATTTTTCTTTGAAGTATTTTTTTTTTTTATTTCAACAAATTTGCAGAACAACAAGATTAATTCTCTAACCTTGTAGTTAAAAGAGTGTATAACTTCTATGTTAGTTGAACCATATATTAGCATCAAATTGTGTATAAATTTTATGCCAATTAAACTATATATGTCATCGTTAGTTACGATCTTTTGTAGCATGACCCATGATGATAAAAGAAAAGTTCTTGACTTGACCCATACCAAAATACTGTGAGAAAGTATTTTCATATAGTCCTATAATTGAAGTTAGAAGATTATAATGTTTGATTATCAATAGAGTTAAATTTCAATAGACACGAGTCGATACTTTTGTTGATATTTTCATGTTTCTATGAGTTCGACATCAACATAAAGGTTGAATCGATATTTCGATATTTTTTTCAACATTGACATATATTAAACCTTGTTGATAATATATATGGGGGTGTGTGTGATATAGATTCATCAATTCAAAGTCCAGCAAAGGATTTTGGATGGCATGAACCTGGCTTCATTCATTCAGCAATAATGACTCAACTTCAGCCTTCTACCACCTATTCCTACAAATATGGAAGGTGTGTATATATATATATATTCTATTTTAAACCCTAAACCCAACTCAAAATGGAAAAATAAAAGAGGCTAAATTATATATATATATATATATAATTAATTGTAGTGACAAAGTTGGTTGGAGTGAGGAAACAACATTTAGAACACCGCCGGCGGCCGGAGATGAAAATGATTTTAATTTTATTGCATTTGGTGATATGGGAAAGGCTCCTCTTGATTCTTCTTCTCATGAGCATTACATTCAGGTACTGAAATTCTCAATATTTTTATGTTTTTTAAATGAAAATCTTAATTTTATATATTTCAACCGAATTGATTTAAAGTTAATAAACTATATGATAGAAATTTAATGTATTGTTATGGGTAATAGCCAGGGTCGATCTCAGTGGTAGAAGCGATGAAAGAGGAAGTAGAATCAAGACAAATAGATGGAGTGTTTCATATCGGAGATATAAGTTACTCGACTGGTTTCTTAGTTGAATGGGATTTCTTTCTTCATCTTATTAATCCCATTGCTTCTCGTCTTCCTTACATGACTGCCATTGGTAACCATGAGAGGTATCTAAATATAACCCTCTTTTCTTTTTTACTCACTTAAATTTGTAATTTAAACTCTCCTTTCACAATTATTTGGCTTTTAGTTTTCAAAAATTAAAATTTATAAACATTGTTAAAAAGTTTTTAGAATACTTTCAAAATGTATTTTAAACATTTTTTTTTTCTGATCTAATTAATCTAAACATGTCCTTAAACGTAACTTTCAATTTGTGCGTGTAGAGACTACGATGAATCGGGGTCGGTATACACATTACCAGATTCAGGGGGAGAATGTGGAGTTCCTTACGAAACATATTTTCAAATGCCAGTTTCTGGTAAAGATCAACCTTGGTATTCCATTGAAATGGCTTCTGTTCACTTCACTGTCATCTCAACGGAGCATGACTTTACTATCAATTCACCACAAGTAATTTCTACTCCAACTCTTTATTTGTTATTTTTTATTTGTAATATGAATGTCTCATGCATATTCATTCAATAAAGGTATTTTTGTTTTTGTATTCACAGTATGAATGGATGAAAAATGACATGGCATCTGTTGACAGGTCAAGAACACCATGGCTCATTTTTGCTGGGTAATTAATTAAGTTTAATTTATTACAATTCTAGATCTTTTAAAACAAATATATTGTATGATGAAGATTTAAATTAGTTGTAAGTTTGAAATGAAATGTAGGCATAGACCTATGTACTCTTCCATACATGGTTCATTGGTTATTCCTAGTGTTGACCCAAGCTTTGTTGCAGCTGTTGAGCCACTACTGCTACAAAATAAGGTTCCCCCATTAATTCTCTCCTCTAACCCTAAATCATTTCTTTTTTAAATATTCACAAAAATATGTTTTTGTTTCATTTTTATTCTTGACTTTTGAGTTTAAATATATGATTAGACATTGATTTAAGTATTATTATGCAGGTGGATTTGGTGTTGTTTGGACATGTTCATAACTATGAAAGAACATGTTCTATTTTGAACAACATATGCAAAGGAATGCCTTTCAAAGACATAAATGGGGTTGATACTTATGATCATAACAATTATAGTGCTCCACTTCATGCAGTCATTGGCATGGCAGGATTTACCCTTGACCAATTCCCCAAACTTGTACTTTCTGTTTCTCTCTTCTCCCACTTTCAATTTACTTTTATATTGCAAATTATCTATATTTTAAAAAAAATAATAATCAAATTTTATTTCAGTTTAAGTTAGTGATATTCACGAATTTGAATCTATTGTGGTTTATCATCGATAGAAAGTAAAGTAAAACTTTATTATATTTGAATCGAAATAATGATTATTATATTTTTGGTTTATATAATACAGGGAATAGAAAGTTGGAGTTTGTCTAGGGTTTCCGAGTTTGGTTATCTAAGAGGACATGCGACAAAGGAGAAGTTAAGTTTTGAAGTGAGTATCCTATATTTGAGAGTTTGTGAATATTTATACTTTTGGTCCTGAAATTTAAGTTACATTAAAAATATTTTTAATAATTAACATTTTTTTAATCTTTAATTTGTTAAAAAAACAAATGGTGAGGACAGGGCAACCATGGGTGATGGTGGCAAACTTTTGATGGTAAAAGAAGAAGATGAAAGGAGGAGAGGGAGAAAGAAATAGAGGAGGGAAGAAGAAAAATAGAAAATTATTTTAAATAAAAAAAAAAAACTCTAAAAAAACGTACAAATATAACAAAATATCACACTTCAACACATACACCAAGATAGACTATTATACAAAGATATAAGTTTCTTTTGATCTATCGCGGTCCATCATAGGTAGACTACGATATTTTGTTATATTTTATAAATATTTTTGTTCATTTTGCTATATTTGAAAATAACCCAAAAAAAAAATGTGTTACTTTAGCATTTTCTCAAAAATAACGGAAAAAGTAACAATGTGACAAAAAATATAACCAAATGTAGAAAATACAGAATCCCAAGATTGCACCAAAAATATTGTCCTTTCTAAAATATCTCTCACCTAACATAAAATCACTCAAAACTTAATCATGGGTCAAAAAATATGGAAGAATGAGTATGAGTTGAAGTAAATGATTGTGGGGTATGATACAAGAAATGCATGCCAATAAATTGAATTCATGACTCTTCCAACTTTAGGTACATTGATTGCTACAAACTTAAAACTTAAGTACACAGCTTTGATTGATTGCCCAAGTTCTTATAATCGAATTTCATCCCCATTATGGTTTTACATTTTAATTCTTGTTCTGATGCAGATGGTGAATGCTGTCACCAGAGAAGTAGAGGACAGTTTCAACATAATAAAAGCTCAAATTCCATAGCCAAAACATGAGTTTGAATGCAACCTAAAGAAAAAGGTACATATATAGGTAGTTGAGAGGGATTTTTACTTTTTCTTTTTTTTTTCAATTCAACATACTCCCATAGGCAACTTAATATTTATTAAATCAATAATCTCTGTTTGAACTGATACAAAATAGAACTGTGATTTCTTTTTTTCATTATTAATCTATATAGGATTGGATTTGTGAGAAACTATGGTTTGTTTTCCAATATTTATGGTTTAAGGGAGTGAATGAATATTTGTTTGATGACAAGATTGTACTTGTATGCATTCTATGTTACAGAAATTTGTTGAATTGGTGTAAAGTAGACATTTCTACGTAATTTTATAGAATTGTGATCTATTATTATAGAAACATATATAAGTATCGAATAATCTATCTATGATGAATAACCATAAGAGTATTTATAGAAAAGTTTTGATGAGAAAGTATCGACGTTTAAACATTCTAATTCGGTCATCTAGCTGACAACCCTTCTTAGTTTCGTCCCACCTTAATAATTGATATTTTAAAATCGTTTACCATTTTGTCCCGTCGTTTTTGGATAAACTATTATTAAAGGGTATAAAAACAACCCTTTGAAAGTTAGGGATAACATCAATTCATAACTATGAAGATATATAGGTTAAATAAAATCATTAAAAAGATAACTCAAATTCTTCCATTATTTCAAAAAATAGACAATGTTAAGATCTTTCATTAACGTTTCAAACTACCTTTGGAATTGAAATTCTTTACAATTCCAAATACAAATTGAGATTTGGAACATTGCAACAGTAACCTAGAACATACATTTAGATCACAGAACTGTACGTTCTAATCTCTCAATCTACATTTGAAATTCCAAAAAGTAGTTTTAAGACTTTTATAAAAGTCAAGGTATAAAATTACGCAACTTCTGGAAGAAAAGTGGTACCTTTAGAGGTATTTTTCATAATTTAGCCGACAACCGAGCTAGCTGTTAGTAATCAATACAAATTGAAGTCAATTAAGAAGATTAAGAAGAAAATTAGACGACCCATTAAAAGAGACAGCTCTTTATTGAGTAATGATATTATGGTAAGTTCTAAACGGAGGACCAGGAAGTACTCCAAATCTGTACAGAAAGACTAGATGACTCTCATAATTTATACATATAACTTGTTATATCATACATACATACATACAAAAGTGAATTTATGACAAGTTTTACTCTACTTGTCTTAAAGAAACTTACATGACCTGTGTGACAAGACGATTCTACTCATTCCATGAGCTCGCTGCAGCTACAATCCGATATCCAGTTTGCATCACTTCGAGCGAGGCCAGTGAATGACTGACTGCTAATATGGAAGAAAATGCATCATTAAGTGAAACTTACACGACCCGGATGACGACACTTGTACTCACTCGTTCGATGTGCTTGCTGCATTAGCAATCCAGTATCCAGTTTGAATCTCTTTTTCAACGAGGCTGGTGAATGAACCTTGGAGTGTGTTTTGGGCTCATGCATTTGGCTGGCTTCTCATTGTACTTAGCAGGACCAATTGGGGACTTTGGACCTTTGTTCTTTGGAGAATTTGGAATCACTAGATCCTTCAGTAATTTTTTCGCATCCATTTCATAACTTGCACCTATCAAATTCAAATATGAAGGGATCAAAGTCTTGTACTCTATTCTTCTTTTATGAAGTTACAAGATTAGCAAAAGGCACACCTTTTGTGAGATTCTTATGAGCCGTTGGTTTGACTTCAGGTTTCTCATCTGCCTCGGTTGATAGAACCATAGCCTCAAATTCTGCCTCTTCCATATCAAGAAACTCTTCTGTAGTGACTAGATCATCAGTAATGCTGTCGAAATCATCTTCCTGATGTTGGCTTAGCCAATAATCCCGAAACCATGGAGATGTCTTGACTAGTTCCCACCACTCTGGAGAGAAATCCTCGACGTTGCGAAGTGAAAAAGGAATGAAGATTGGAGCATTGGGGTTCAGTGTAAAAGTTCTTCCAGACAATAATGTCATCCTTACTCTAGACTATCCAATTCTTTTAATCAACAGCAGCTCTAAAAGCCTTTACAGACCACAAACCTGGAAAGTTTGGATATGAGACACTTGATTGAGTAAAACCATCATGAGAACTCCACTAAAATAGAGCAATGACTAGGCTATGCAAGTGGTATTAAAATAATATTACTTTCAATCTTTAAATCAGACAGTACAACATGAAACCTGACTCTAAAAAGGAACCCTAAGCTTGGTAAACTCTAAATGAGCAAGTTCTTAGCAGTTAATTTAACACACTAACTTCAAAAAACAGAGTCTAAGATCTCACCAGATTGATAAATCTATTTATTGTCGTGTCCTTAAATTCAGCCACTCGAAGAACTACACAACTCAATCCAATTCAACAGGTTTCAATTGAATTTTCCTTCTTCTTTTTGAGAATAAGATACTATACCAATGAATGAGGAATTCAAGCATTTAACCAAGTGAGAGTGACTTTCATTGAGAAAAGTAAAAAGACTACATAAGCATACAAAAACGAAAAAACCCAAAGAAGGAGTCAGATTATGAGTGAAATAAGACGGTAGAAAAGAACCTAGAAACATAAGGCCAAAAGAGAACAAGGAATCTAACAAAGAACCAAATATGGCTATAAAGATTTTGTTGTTTCTCTGCCCCAAAAGCCCTCAGAAAATAGCACAAAAACCGCTCTTTACCCCAGCAACTATGACAGCTGATAAGGCTGAAACTACCAGAGCACACAAGCAAAATCACAACTCCATATGAATTTAAACCAATCAGAAAAATCATGAATACTTTTAGCAGGGGGGTTTGAATGGATTGAGTTCATAAGTATTTAGAGTCAGTTCGGCTCCTAGCGAATCAAACCCTAAAGAGTTAACACTACGTGGATCTGAAGAACACAATCCCTATTCAAATAACTTCAGAACAAAAATGATATTACAACAGCCAAGAAATCACAAGGATCATTAAAAAAAAAAAAAAAAAAAAAAAAAAGCGAACAATCATAGTAATAGGAACAAAAATCGAAGTGAATTCAGTTAAAACACACGAATCAGCATCAAACAACTGAAAATTACAAAAAAAAAAAAAAAAAAAAAAAAAAAAACATCGAAATTAGAAAAGGATAGTTGTTGTTGTTGTTGTTACCGTTACTGTGAAGAGAGAGATGTTTGTTGGAGTGAAAAGAAAGTGAAATGAGAAGAAGAAGAAAGACGACGACGACGACGACGATGATGATGAGATGAGACTTAAAAGAACCGAAGCAGAAGGTTAGGAAGTACCGAAGCTGAGGTTTGAACATGGCTTTTAAAAGTTATTTTCTAAAAAAGCAGAAACAGAATGAAGGGATGGATGGTAGTAAGGAGTGTTGATCGGACGGGTAGAATGAAGCGATGGGAGATATTTTTGGTTCGGTGTAAACCCGAATTATTGGGGCGGCGTTTAATAAATATAATGCTGGAGCCTTCAATAATCCCTTTACCAAAAGTGGTTTTGTTTTGAACCTTCATTCTATTTTTTATTTTATTTTTTATTTTTTTTAGTTCAAATTAATTTTGGTAGTTTATTTGAAATTAATTTGATTGCTTACCATATAACAAAATATAGAGCCTAGTGTACAATAATTTTTAAGTGTTCATAGGATTTAATTTAATTCCTCTCTCCAGAATATTAATGACAATATATTGATTATCTTTTGTTATTATTTTGTTACTTATTATTTGGTTGGATTAACTGATCTATATATATAGTTTCAATACATGTTTACATAACATTAAGTTAAACTCGCTTTGGCCACATGTGATTAACATAGGTACGTATGGTTTGTTAGTTGTAATATAAGATTAAGAACTAAAATGGTTAATCGTGAAAGTTTAAGATAGTTAAGAAATTTGATAGAATAATTCGTTGAGGACCAAAACAATAAGCCGAATTTGAACATAATTCAACTAGTTAAAGTATTAATCAACTCCGAATTTCTACCTTGGTAGGTTTAAAATATCGGAGAAAAGGTAAACAAAAACAATTAGTATAAGGATCAAATATGAAGAAGATGGTTTAATAACAAGGAAAAGAAAAACTCAGCATGATTAAATATAGGCACACCTATGATCTACAAACAGAAAACACATTTTTTTTATTAGATATATGAGCACAACACCACAAACTGTTTTCTATATTCATTTTAATATCAATCGGCCCAACAAAGAAAACAATCATTGGAAGGCACTTTGTCTATCCCAGTTTGGCAAGGAATGCTCAGAATCAATGCTCAAATCTTTGGTAAGAGTTCTGCTTGATCTTGTTGGCCCTGGAAGCCCCTTCAGCCCTGGTGATCTTTGCTGTTGATGAAAACCTCTTCTCCCACTGCTAATTCCAACTTCACTCACCATTGAAGAAACCAAACAGAGCTGCTTTGTCTTGCATGGAGAATTCCCATCAGAGCAAGTGTCCAATCCCCCTGCTGGCCTTAGCTTTGGGGAGCTTAAGGATCTTGTTTTTGCCTTTGCTGATTCAGTGGCAGCCATGTATGTTGGTACCAGTGGGGAGCTGGAAAATGAGCTGTTTGAGTCTATTCCACCTCCTAATGAACGCTGCTTCTTGTGGTGAGAGAGGCTTTTCAGAGCTGGTTTTTGAGATGGAGATTGGTTGGGGGGGTGTTCTTCCGTTGTTCTATCCATGTTTTTTGTTGTTGGGTTTGGTTTGAATCTTTCGTTTGTTGTCTCTTTGTGTTTTGGATTTGAGGTGAAAATGGAGTCCAAATCTTCGAGTTCTTTGCTTTTCGAGAGTTGGGTGTCGACCCATTGGTCTAGCCAGTATCTCCATCTTCCTCTTACTTTCTTTCTTTCTGATTCTGCAGATCTCTGTAAAATGGAGGAAGATCAGAAATTTGAATTGAGGAAGCAAAGGAACGGAAGTGTTTGTTTAAGAAATGTTGATTATATAGTACTATTTACTTACCCTGTGGGCGAATAAGTATTCCTTCACTCGCTCTCTCCTGATCACTGCCTCCTTCCTGCTCAAAAACACTGCATCTGCTTCTTCTTTTGATAATAGGCTATCATCCCACCTTTGATCGTTCGAATCCAACTTCAAAAGTCAATGAAAAAGACAATTTGAATGAATCAAACTGCTAATGTATACATTGATCCAGGATGTAAAAGAAAATCAGAGGAAGACAAGGAAGAGGTTTGTTAAGGAACAACAAAAAGTGGCTGCCTATGGTAATCCGACAATGTGATTCGAGGTTGAGTTTTAGTAAATACACTAGTATGCTTCAGAGAAGAGGAGTTGATCTAGATAAGAGCAAACTTGTTAAGATCAAGTGTGGATGACTAAACAACTATTTAAGATGTAGTTTAGGTGGTTCCTTGTTCGAGTGAGAACTGGTGGGATGTGAATATAGTCCTACATCAGGTAAAAGAAAAATGTTGAATGTAAAACAACCTTGTATAAGTCTTCTGGGGAGAGTTCAAAAGTAAAGCTATGAGGCCTTGGTACTTTTTCTGCTGTGTGGGAGAATTATTGATGGGAACATAATCCTACTTACGTTAGAAATGGAGCTCTTTCACAGATATCCTTCTAGAATTATTGATGAAGTTTTAGAAATGTTGTCTTTTATCAATGGACAACATCTCCATTGATACAGACTTTTAGAGAAGAGTCCAGAAGTAAATTCATGCAAGCTAAGTCTATGAAGCGACTTGCTGTCTTAAATAACTGTATTCAGAAACAATAGTATCATCAAACCAATCATACTTTTATTAGAGATTCAATCAATAATGCCATAATTTGACTTGGCCTACCTTTATGATCTTATCTTTCAAGCTCTGAAACTGCCTCGTTTCAGGGCAATTGAAAGTGTTTTGAGGGAGATGAAGTCTATTTGAACAGACTTGTGATTGTATGCTAACAATGGACTGCAAGCACTTCAAAGTAGCAATGGCTTGGCGCCTAACAGCTCTCCCTCTAATAATTGCCTGTAGCCTCACTATTCCTTTCAGTGCTCTCAATGCTTTTCTCGCCTGAAAATTTACATTCTTTACTTAATAATACAAATATCACTAAGTAGACAAGCCTGGAGAGTCACAACTTGTAAGCAAATACACAAGTAATTGGAACATTTTGATGCCTTACGATTAACTATTAACTGTCTTTTTTATAACGTTTTTGTTTCATATTCTTTGTTGTTCGTTTCTAAAAAATAAGTGCATTTAGTTACATTCTCTACTACTTTTTAGAGGAGAAACATTCCATTGAAAAAAATGAAATAAGGCAAACTCCAAACACCAATAGGTGATTAGAAAAAGGATTTCTAGTTGGAAACTAAATAAGAAAAATTAATATTCTTAAAAGGGTGCTTAGTTTTGCACCAATACACCTACGTAAATAGAACCAAATAGCAGATGAATCTAAGGAGGCACTTATTTACTGTCTCTACTTCTTATTTTAATAAGTGTATACTAAGTTAAGAAAAAAGAAGTTCTAGTATTCCCTTCCTTGTGTGTCTAACTTTCCACAAATGATAATAGAACTTCCATTTTTTATTTTTTGTTTTTTGTTTCTAAGCTTTTATCTCTCATACGTCTCATTTTCATCCAAAAAAACAAAATAAATGGCTAATTTCATGAATGTTCATTTCCTCAATTCCATAAAAAGAAAAAAATCAGAATACAAGATTTAAAATCTTGCTCCATGGGTTCTACTTTTTTAACTCAGACAGTAGCAGTACCAATTTGTTTCAGCATTTTGCATTCTAGTTATATTGAAGAAAGGGGGAAAGTACAGTCAGAAGAAGTACTCACAAGGAAGCCACGGAAAGCAGTTTGGATAGTAATAGCAGCACACTCATGGATTTCCCTTTCACGTTTAAGGAGATCAGCTGGAGGAGCCTTCTTGAGAGGCTTAAAGACTTCTTCTGCAGCTACTTGTTGATGAGATTGAGTGGTCCCTGTGAGCCAAACAACCTCAACAGCAGCCTTAGCTGCTGCAACTGCCGCCTCCGCCGCTGCAGTACTTGCAATGGCCACGGAAAGAGCCTGCTTCCTCTCCTCTTCCTCTTCTTCCTCCTCTAGTCTCGTCGTCGTTGCTGCTTTTGGTGGCAATGGCGCTGTTAGTGTGGCTAGTCTCTTGTTCCTCATCTTTCCAAACACCCATTTCCATCTCTTTTGCTTCTGAAAAAACAAAATTCATTGGCATTGATGATTAGTTGTAGACATAATAAAAAATCAAGCTTTATATATATAGCTCTCTCTCTTTACCTTCTCAGGCTTTGGCTGTGACTCTGAAATAAATAGCTTCTTGACTAAATAAAACCAGCCCTTCTTCTTCCCCATTTGAGAACCAGCAGACAATCAATTAGCTAATCCAATGAGATCAATGAGCAATGGAAATAAAACAGTATCTCAACCAATCTCAATCCCAAAGTAGAGGAAATACTTGGTCTAGAACAGTATCTCAACTAATTTCCAGAAAACTCAAAAAAAGAAAAAATTATCCAAGTTACACAAAAATGAATCAAGGGTCCTTCAAAATTCAACCCCAATTACATTAAAGAAAAAAGAATGTTAGAGGAAGGCATTGATAGAACCTTCAAGAATGGAGGATGCATTTCATGAAACACCAAGCAGGCAAAAGAACCCAGAAGTAGAAACAGAGGCAGATCTTCCACAAATCATGAGAAACTTAGAAAGAAAAAAGAATGAAGTGGAAGAAGAACAGAAATGGGGGAAATGTGAAAAGATGTAAACTCAATAATTCTCAAGTGCTTTGTTGTTTGTGAATTCATGTGTGTGTTCTTAGGGGTGATTGAGATGAGTTTGTGTTGGTTGCTTGCTTGCTTCCAGTTTTGTGGGCCTTTCAATCAACATATTGTAAAAAGAAAAAGAATGGCAGAGGACTCATCAGAGCTCTCTACTTTTGTGGGAACCATCTCCAATGGCTATTTCAAAAAAAAAATAAAAAAATAAAAAAAAATCAAATCCTTTTGACTTGAATGGGTCCTTTAATCCTTTGTCACAGCCTTTACTTTTTTCTCTCAAATGCATCAAACATATTCAAAGGCTTGTTGGGTACCAAATTACTGAATTGCCACTCCATTCATTTCCTAAACTTTCAATTTTATTATAATGAATAAGTTTCTTCTCCAACCTCAATTTTATGACCAAATTAAATTTTAAAAAAAAAACAAAAGAGAAATATCAAATATTAAGTTTGTATTAAATTTATAAATATAGTAAAATGGTATAAAGTTTCCTTAGACCTATTCTATGCAGTTTTATAACACTATTACATAC
This sequence comes from Cucumis cinereus, assembly GCA_037974625.1. Lineage (NCBI taxonomy): Eukaryota > Viridiplantae > Streptophyta > Magnoliopsida > Cucurbitales > Cucurbitaceae > Cucumis > Cucumis cinereus. Next base: position 8,600,652 of record JBBPDJ010000026.1, read on the forward strand.
GAATTTGTAAGTTCAAAAACTTACTGTCATAAAAAATTGTGTTTGTTATCTTATTACTTTTTACGATGGTTTTCATATTTTCAAAGGAAATATTTGAATTCATAGCTACATCTTTAAAAGAGAAAAAAAAAACAAGTTTTTAAAAGAGAAGTTATTTTAAATTACGAAACTTATGAAAATATTTACAAAGTATAGCAAAATATGACAATCTATATACGATAGATCAAGATAGACTACTATTTATATCTATCGCGGTCTATCACAGATAAATTATGATATTTTGTAAATATTTTGCTATATTTAAAGATAGCTCTTTTTAAAAACTATTTTTTTTACAGTTTTCGAATCTTAACATTTCTAAATCGAAAAATTATATGTTGAAGTAGAACTTGTAAGCGAAATTGATTTTTTAAAACAAAATAAAAATTAAATATTTTCTTTTTAAAAAAAAATAGTTTTCAGCGTGATTGATAACGTAGACATTATTAGTGAAAGTACTAACTCATGCACCACACCATGTGTAAGTATTTAAGACATGTTCCTTTTCAGAAAAAAATATGTTCTTCAAATTGTTCAAAGTTTAATTTTAAGAAGTTATGGGGTTGTTTTTATAATTTTAAATAATATAATTATATAAAAAAAACACTTTTTTAAAGAAACAAATTGATGGGATAATTTGTTTGATAGGGAATTGGATTATTATTTTAAAATTAAAAAAAATGGTTCTGAAAACAAACAAATAGTACAAAGTGTTAAATAGTGTTTTATTGTTTTTATTTGTTATTTTAGTACAATTTAATTTAAAGTTATATGTCACTGTTACAAATCAAAATTATCTAATTTTAGCCCATTTTTCAAATTATATATATATATATATATATATATATATATATATTTACTATTCGACATTTATCCACATTTTATTAGTTTTTAGTTTTTGAGATAAAAATTATTTTTAGTACACGAAAAATTCGAATTACTAATCTTTTTTAAATGCTAACATATTTGTATATGTCAATTGAAGTGTGTTCGATTTTTATGGAGATGAAACTTTAATTTATATACAATATTTTCTTGTTATTACTTTTATCATTATTGTGTACCGATTCAAACAAATTCATGATGAGAACAAACAATTGCATGTTCCTGCATTAATGTATCATTGCAATAAACCTTTACATACAGATAAAATTAAAACAAATAACACTTACATTTTTTGTATATACTACAACAATTCATGTTGAATGATCAATTCTGTCGCTCGGAGTGTTTATATCAATTACTGTCGAGCTAAATTTAGTGTGCCAAATAACACTTTCACTTAGTCATATGCATATATTAAATTAATGTTATTTTATTGAAAGGCTATAAATAGCCGTCGTAATAGTAAGCCTTTGATTATCCATTTGAAATCGAGTTTTGTTCTTAAAAAGTACTCTCTCATTTTAGGGATCAATCTCTTTTATTTCGTCGTGGATTTAGCTGGTTATCTTTAGCCATTGCAAAACTTTTTCATATCTAAGTTACACACATATATATATTAATACACAAAGCAGAGAAACCTTAAAAGTTTGAGAATCAAAAAAGTGATTTAGGAGTAAATGATGAGATAAAAAGGATATTAATTTATAAACTCAACATCCATTTTACCATTTTGTAATATTTATTGGGTATTAATTAATGTTTGTGGGCTAAATTAAATGAGTTTATGAAAGGACAATTATTATAACCATTTTATTATATTGTTTGGAGACTTTTTTTATAGAGGTGGTTACAATAATGAGTCTACATCTAAATTAGAAATTTAAAAAAAATGTAAACTTGGATATGGTTGATGGTTTGGTAGGTACTAGGTAGAAATATTAAATACAAAATACACTTAAATATTTTTGATAAATTATATACAAATAACACATTTTATTATGTATCTAAATAACATTCAAATGTTTCTATATTAATATTTGAACTTTCAAATTGTAAACATAAAAATTAATTTTATAATAATTGTGTTCAACTATATATTTAAAATGTATGTATAAAAACATACTAATTAATTTTAAAAAATGTATTGGTCCAAAGAAACATATTTAATTTCTACATCTATAAATATAGATATAGAAATTATATTTTTAGTATAAGACATGTTTGTAGAACAAAATAATCAAAATATTATTTAATGTAATTGTTGGGGTTTTAAGGAAAAACAATAATGTATGAAAAATAAGGAGAAAGGGGTAAAATGGGGAATTGAGGAAGTGAAAGAGATGAGAGAATGTGAGAATGTAAGAATGAAAACAAAGCATAATTGTTGGAGGGAACAAGGAAGCCAGCTGGTAATGGGTCCCACAAAAGAGGCCTTGTCATCATAATATTATTCTCTTTATCTTTCTGCCTTAGGAATATAATTTAGTTTCATCTTTCCTTCCCACATATTCTATTCTCCTTTTCTCTCTCTCTCACTACATATATATATATATATATATATATGACATAAAAGTTTGTACTATCGACTTTTCGGGTTAGATGTGATGATACAGTCATTATTGTGTCGTGGAAGATCCACTGTCTTGAAAGCAAAATTTGGCACAACTTCAGTGCTAAATCGCATGTGTCGGTTGCTCTTCAAGGTTAACATGACACTCTTGACAAATGAGTGTTGGATATATATATATATATATATACATATATATATATATATATACATATATATATATATATATATGTATATATGTAGTGAAAGATGGTGAATATTGGAACATAAAAATGGATTCAATTATGTAAATTATATTTATTTGTTAGAAACTTAAAATCATCAAATTAAAATGATGTTTCATGAACAAATTTATGTAAGAAAGTTAAATTTGTAGTTTCTTTAATTTGTGGATTTTAAAATTAACTTTAAATTTATGACAAATAAATGATTTTAAAACAATAGACCCGTAACTGTCAAATGATTGTATTAAAACATTAGATTCATAACGATCAAACGATTACTAGATCTATAGCCATCAAGAGGACAAGTCATTTCTAATGTCCAATTTTTCACCACATCTGTCTAAGAAAAAAAAAATTTCATTTAATTTTTTCTATGCTTTTTTTTTCATATAATAAAAATGAGATTTGAAATTTGAATTTCAGTCAAGTACTATTGAGCAGACTTACTCTGATATTTTATATTGTTAGAAACATTAAATTAACGTTAACATAGCTTGTTTGTTAATTTGATCTTCGGATCAAGAGTTTAAGACATTATACATTTCGTTCGTGGCTTCATAACCTTACATTTTATAACCAAAACACATATTTGTTAGATAAAAGTATTTTTTAATATTTGGATCAAGAGTTTAGTATTTTTAATACGATACTAATATTTTAATTTAATTTATTTGAATAAATTTTTTTCTTTTTTAAATATAAAAGTAAAACCGTTGAAAACGTTTACAAAATATAGTAAAATTTAAAATACTATCAATAATAGATACTAATAGGCGAGTTGTCTATCAATGTCTGTTAGTTATTGATATGAAATTTTGCTATATTTTGATTCATTTTACTATATTTGAAAATGTCAATTTTTTTTTCTACTGTAACTTATGAAAACAAAAGGTAGGTTTTACTTTATTCATTAGTATATAAAACTAAAGAATGTACTAGAATAGAAACTTATAATAAGTTAAGTCATGAATTTTTCTTTTTAACCTAGTAGGTTTCCAAATTTAGCTTAAATTTTATCTATTTCGATAATGACACAAAATAATAAAGAAATATATTTTATAATTTGTCGAACACTTTAAAAACAAAAAATATAATAATTTTTTTTTAGATTAAATTGAACTATGCGATTGTGACAATTAAGACCTTAATTTATGAAATTTCATTTCGACCTAAGAGTACAAAAAAATATTGTACATAGATAAATATCATTGTTGTTCATCACATGAAGGAAGATTGTCTTTTCCAGACAAACTTAATTAAAAGTTTAAGAGTTATAATAAAACTTTTAGAATAATAAAAGTGGAGTGGAAATCGACGTTAATTAGAGTCCCAAGACATATCATACCATTTGATTTATAATAAAAATACCAATTTAAGTATTTAAGTGTAAGATCGATCGATAGTTTAATAACAAATTTTAGTTCAATCATAATATTGAGTTCAATTTAATTAACCCAAAAAAATGATCACTTGAATAATTACATTTAACCAAAAAATAATTGAATATATAGCACAAAGAAAAAATAATTGCATATATAACATGAAATTAGTAAAAGGTTAAAAAAATCCACGTGAAGTCACCATTTTGGACATTTCTTTTCGAAAATGATTGTTTCACACATTTTTTTTGTTCTCTCACTTTGAATGCTATCAGTGATAGCTATATTATGTGAATATCACGATAGTTGCTATCATCGATAGTTGCTATCAGTTGTTATCACTGATAGCAACTATCAGCGATAGCTTTCTATTTGTCACTATTATAAGTGTTTCTTTCTTATTTTCTCAAATTGAAAGTTATCATTAATAGCAGCAATCAGTCTAACAATTAATGACTGTTATAAGTTGCTATCCATGATAAAGGCTATCAATGATAGCTTTCAATTTTAGAAATGTGCTATCAGTTGCTACTATTGATAGAAGCTATTGTTGATAGTGATAGCCACTGAAGGACAGACTTAACATTTAAAAAATTTACTAGTTGACTAGTTCAATATTAGGTATTTTTACAAATATTTTATCTCTGTATTATATCTTATATTTAGTTTATTTTTTAAAATTGTGGTCTTTGCAATAATTTTTTTTTAAAAAAAAGAACTCTTTTCACCGAAAAGCAACCAAAACAAAAAAACAAATGGGTTGAGCCCAAAAATCATAGGGGGCCAAATATAAGCCCAAACTCACATTTTCTCATGGGATGGGTCTCTTTCTTCACTTTGAGAATTCATAAGTTTATAACTTCTAAAAAGACTTGGAGAGAAATCTCTGTTATCGAGTGAGAGAATTAAATGATCTAGATTCAGTATTAGAGATCGAACCACATCTGTATAAATCACGTAAATAAAAGTTCAATTCCACAAACATTTCAAAGGAATAAAGATGTAAAAGAAAAAAAGGGGTGTCAAAGATTAAAAAAAAAAAAAAAAGAAAGAAAATTAAGTATAATACGTATCTATTACAAATATAGGAAAAATACATTTTGTTTATCCTTGGGTTTCGATTAGATCGCATTTAAGCTCCTAAGTTTTCAAACTCAATAATTTTATTCCTAAACTATCTCTGTTAATTTTTTTAACAAAAGCTGACGTAGCACTTAGTTTTATTAAAAATATATTTTCGATTAACTTTTTAAAATAATTATTTGGTACAACAATTTGTGTGGTAGAAAATTGAACTTCCAATCTCTAGAAAAGAATGTCATGTTAATACCACCGAGTCAAACTCACTCTAGCAAAACATTTTTCATTTAATCCTTAACCATTAGTGTGAATGTTAACATTGATTAGGACTAAAACTACGTTAAATAATATTTAGTTCATAAGTTGTGCAATCTTACCCCTAGGATTTAGGAAAACGATCAATCTAGTTCCTCGATTAATTATTTCATTAATTGGCTAACATAACTTGTAATTGTGGTTATTGTGGATGTGACATTTTTATAATGATAAAAACAATAATGATGTGTAACCTATCTTACTGATACTTTTCTCATATCTGCAATAACCCTAAAGTCCATCCTCAACACTCATCCAAGAAAATCTTCATGATTTTAATTAAACTAGTTTCATACTACGTGCCATGCAAGTTTACGTATCAATTATGTAAATTTTGATAGATAATAAATTAATCTCATACATGTAGACTTTATAAATGGTGAATTAACTATCGTAGAAAATATTTGTGAAGGTTTTATCAAACTATAGAGAGAACATTAATACCTTCTCTAAATCGTATAGACAAAACTTATCATTTAACTGTAATGATACGTATAGATTGATATTTAAAAATAAATTTGTTCACTTCACGTCGTTAAATAATAATGTAATTCTTTAAATCAAAATGACAATTTTATCCAATATTATTCTTTTATCACAAAAAGTTAATTAGTTGTTACAATTTTAAAACTATGTTCGTACATTATTATCATAAACAAAAAATCAATCAATCTCTTGGCCTGAGTATTGTTCATGATCGTTTGGCTATCACTGCATCAATTAACAGCATATAGAAGTGATAGATTCATTCATAAATATGGAGAAATGTTGATGGTATGAGAGAATAGTTTAGGGTTCCATTTCGATGCTTGAATTGTTTATATATTCATACTATTAATATCTTTTAGTATAAATGGAGGTGTGGGTCGAGATACAATTGTTGTTCTTAATAGAAGACTGTTCGATTATGTATGTATCGTGAGAAATGTGGTATACGCGTAGTATGTGTTGGTATATATAAGATATGTATGCTATGCATAGAGTTATTAATTAAATCGATAAATGTGGAGATGAATTACAAGTTTTTTTTTTTTTTTATCTGAGTCTAGGGTTGAACTCAGGGAATTGGTGTTTATGGATGAACTCTTAATTGAACTTTTGTGATGAAAATTAAATTAAATTAAATTCAAAATGGGTGAAATTAGTCCTACAACTACACTAATGAATCTATTGCCTTAATGAAATGGATTGGTTATGTGTGTAGTAAATGCATTGGTCCATCTCGTTACAGACCAAACGATGAAGAATGTACGAAGATTTTCTAGCATTCTTGTCAAACAATACACAAACATCATACATACGTACAACTACGTCCATTGTATGTTTGGGAGTATTTTGACAGTAAGATTAATATTTCTTATCTATGAGTTTTACTCTTGATTTATTGATCATTATGAATTACATTTTCTTGTCATTGATTGATAACCGATGCTTGATTGTGCAATTCCATGCTTTAGATTAATTATAATAGGTGACATATAATTGTATGTTAATCTTCGATAAACAATAGGTTAGATAGACTTGTGATTTGTGATCGACAACAAAGAACATTGTTCTATTGGTCTAGGAAAAATCCCTAAAACGTAATGCGGTTGGTTAAATTGATTAGGATGCTTCCCATTTAATTAAATTGCCTAATTTGATATTTAAGACCATTGGTTAGCTTTTATAATCAATTGGGCTAGGTATAGGTAAGAATTTAAAGTCATGCTTCGATGATCAAAATTATATTGGGTGATTCCATTCCTTTTAAGCGAATCTCAAACTACACCGAACCTTCTATTTATCAATTTAACTAAATAATTAATTTTAAAAAATTAATCTTCTTGCAATTTAATTTAGCTATTTACTAATGTATAAGTAGCATTGATCGATATAATATAAATTTTATTCGAGGGAAGATTGCAAGGACTTGTTAGAAAAGAAAATAAAAAGGTGAGGGAGTGAATGGAAGTACAAATGTACGTAGTGAAACGTGTTTTAGAAGAAGAACAAAAAGGAGTCGGTCAATTCCCCCCAAATCTGTACGGCCGCAGCGGTTTATACCATCTTTCTTTCAAATCCCACGTTTTTTCACTTCAATTTCCCACATACTTCGCTGTTCATCGTCTCTCTTCTTACGAATTCGCCGCCCATCACAATTTTCCCTTCTTCCACATGGATTCCCTCTCAATTCTTGCCCTCTCTCTGTTAATTTGATTATCTGTTGAGTTTTTCACTGCGCAATTCGAATATTTTATCTGGGTTTTCCGTTTCATGTAATGGGTAATTGGAGAGAACGACCTAGGAGAAATTTTCGGTACCAGAAGCCTCCATGGTCGGCGATAAGAAATTACGATCACGATCCTCCACTAGGTGATTTTCTCCCTTTCTTATTTTTAGATTTAGGGTGGTGCAATAGCTATTCTTGGAAATTTTTGTTCTTCATTGAATTCGATTTCTTGTATAGATTTTTTTTTTTTATTTTTATTCAGCTGTTGAATTGAATGGACGTCTGGGTTGTTTTAATTGGTTCTGTTTAGAAGAATGGTTTTTGGGCAGGGTTGGAGTTGGCACCAATTTTGATTGATCCTTTGTTTTGTTTCTTTTTACATATTCAAATTTGTATTCAAAGAAAATTCTTATCTTTTTTTTCATAATGTTGTGAATTTGTGATTCCTACTGCTATTGTACGGGCGATTAGGTTACTATTTTGAGTAGTTTCTGCTATGAAAATGCAATGCAACATCTTATCACGTTCTTTTCTTTTCTAGGAAGATGAGAAAAGTGAATGTGATCCGTATGCTGTGTGAAAGCTTAAAAAAAGTGTTTTTTTTTTTTTTTTACTTTACTTTTATCTTTTGATTTGGAATTCAAGTGTTTTTTTTCCTAACAGTAAACGGAAAATTGAAAAGAAATAAACGTATAAGTTTAAAAAACTAAAATCTAAAAACGAAATTTTTATCAAACGGGGCTAAGGGGCTATAGGTCGTTTCTAATTTTGTTTGAACTGCTCCCAATTTGTTGAATACATGCGGTATTTCCAGATGATTGGTGTTTTAAGGGTAGGAGTGTTGCTTATTTCTTATATTTATGGAAGTTTAGTTGATTAATAATGTGAAGAGAAGGTCATTTTCTCAGAAATAAATGAACCATTAGAAACTGCTTATGCTTACTGTTGTAAGATGGATGATGTAACATCTTATTACATTACAAGAAATAACTCATGAAAAATGGGGATCACAGGAAACAAGGATAAAGTTGATTGTACAACCTTAAAATTTATGTTCTCTTTTTTTTTTCCCCTTCTATTTCTATCAAATTTTGCCTTTCAGACAAGGCCAAGTGGTGGATTGCAGTGGTTTATGGCATCAGAAATGACAAGAGAGTTACCACAAAACAAGTTTGATTAGACATAAAATTAACACTCAATTAAACTTCAAACTAACTTGTATCTAATCACCTCTCCTACTTCTTGAAACTGAATATTAGACATGGTATTTGAGAAGGATTCAATGGCCTTTTGTTCATTCTTCATGTTAATCATTGTAGTGCGAGAAGGTAATAGTGAATTGTTAAGGGTTATGCTGTGGCAAAAGAGATATGGTAAGAGAGAAAGAAGAAGAAGATCCAACAAGGGAGGAGACGGAGAGATTCTGAGGGAGAAAATAGGGAATTGGAGAGAGAAGCAAGGGATTCAAAAGATGGGAGGGAGAGGAGGGTCCAACATAAACATAAAACGTTTTATGGGTCCAACATAAACATAAAACGTTTTATGAATAAAAAATTAAAAGTTCCCAACTCCTTAGAGAAAGTTGATGGTAGGGGTAGGGGCTAATTTGGCTAATCTTCGGAACTTCAAGATAGAATTGTTTGTGTTAAAGCTTCAGGATTTAAAAGGAAACATGTACCTACTATTAACGATCGAAATAAGAAATAATCTATTTATTTTCATCTCTTCACTGATTTTAAAGCAATTGCAAATATTTGACCGTAGAATTTTGATTTAACATCTTGTTTTGTAAATCCTCTTCCATATTTTTAATCCTTCAGTGAACTTAATGGTTCTGAATATAATTTCATCGTTTCTTCTTTTGTGTAGAGCATTGGCGAGATGGCATTCCTTTATGGGAAAAGAAATTTTGCAAAGAGGTCGGTTGTGTGCCATGGGGTAAAATAGTTGATTCCAAGAACTTTATTTATTGTCATACTAATGTCGTCAATTGGGATGATTCCGCATGTGAAGAGGCATTCCACAATGCCAAAAGACGTTACTGGGCAGAGATTAATGGCCAACAGAGTGACATCTATTTTCCTAATCCAGACAAATATATTGAACAAATTGATTGGAGTCCTGACATGGATTCTGAAATGATTGAGGAACTGGATTGGGCATATCACACTCCGAATATGAAACAATGCGATGATTGGTTGGAATGTAAAAATAAAAGAACAAGAAATTCAAGTTCTGTTTGGACAGAAGGGCACATTGAAGATCCAGGTCATGAGGGTAATCCCTGGGGACATGATAATAACCTCACTGATAATACAGGACAAGGATGCAGCCAGTGGAATTTAAGTGATACAGGGAAGGTGAATAATGATGGCAATCCTTGGGACAGTAGCATTGACCAGGGGAACAAGGGTACGGTCGACAGTGCCTGGAGGGTTCAAAAGAATCAAGTTGCCACCTCATGGAAGAATAAAGGATTTGCTAGTGATGCCAGGGGTGTTGTAGACAATGCCTGTAGAGATAAAGTGCATCAAGGTGGCACTGCCTCCTGGAAGACTAAAGGATTTGCCAGTGATGCAAGAAAGAACTCATGGAGCAGGCACCAGCACGGTGACAGTAATTTTGATCATTATAATAGGCCTGGGAATAACGGTTACAATTATAATGTCAGGCATTTATCTGATAAAACACGGCCGAATGTTCAGGGAAACAACCAAGATTGGAAATATCAGTATAGGTTTGGCAAGAGGCCAAAAGACACAGAATTTGATGACTATGGGAGGTAGGGATCATGGCAACATTCCTTCCACAGGGGGGAGGGTTTTGATCACGGCGTTTCATGCTGGAGGGTATTCAAAGCTTCAAAGTGATATAAATCGCTGTTTTAGGAGTTGAATCTCCACATGAATTTTGATTTTGCTCAACAAGTAACCGACCAGCGACCTCTTCTGTTTTTGCTTTGATACTGCAGGATTGTCTATGTTTTTGTTGGTAGCTTTTTAACTTTATTTCAACAAGAATGATACTGCAGGATTTTTGGTGTAAAGAATCGAATATGAATGTCTTGGTTCTTTTGCAAGTCATTAGATAGATTCCTTCCCTCCCAGAGCCTTGTACAATCATGTCACGTTAAGTGTGTATCATTTTGATTTGAGAAACCACTTGTGGGAGGCTTTATAGAGGCAATAACAGCTCTACTATCAACCTAATTCTGTGTTGTAATTCTGATTGCTTATTCTTAGCCATGAACATCTCAGAGTTCCATTGTACATCATCTTGGTGATCTCCCTGCTTTGGAACCTTGCAAGTGACCTATTCTCAACCAATAAATTCATTAAATTTAAACATATAATTGGTGTGGCAAGGTGAAAAAAAAATATACTTTTTAAGACTTTCGTATCTTGAATTCAAACCTACATTCATTTATGTATATTTTCTGAACAAAATTCTACCTTGAATAATTGAGTCCTTGCAGTCTATGATTAAAATATTTCTAAACAAATTTCACAAATGTATTGATGGATCTTTCGGTAAGTAAGTAATAAAATTATAAAATTTGTTTAGATTAATAATTCAGATTGTTTTTACTCTCAAAACAAACTAAGTTTTGAATATTGATATGAGTAATAATGTTCGTATGGAACTAAATAGACAACAAGTTTCGTATTTTACAAGCATTTATAAATGATGTTAAAGATACCAATAGATATTTAATATTGATTTTGAACATTTTGATTTACAAGATATATATGGACACGTTGACAAAAACTTTAGTCTTTGGTTTGGATTGACTTTCTAGTGTTTAAATAAGTGTTTAGAAGTGAAAAAAAAAATTATAAATACTTAGAAAGTCAATTCAAATGGGGTTAAATTAAAGATTTTATTGATAAACAATAATGAGAAAAATAGAACATGTTGTCTGTGTTCTTAGGTTGACAGCAACTTGCTACCTTTTGCTTTCAACTTGGATTCAAGATTGAAAAACTTCAATCCACATCTTACCAAATCTGCTGTTTTCTTTTTCATGTGTTCAATTAACAATTCCTCACATACAATACAGTTAGCTTCAGTCAGCTGTCCTGTCTCCCTCAGGTGCAAAAACACTTTCTTTGTTTCATCAAGTGTCCCATACTTCGACATTCCGTATATGATAGCCGAGTATGCGACTGAGCCTGGAGGGCAATCTTGTTGCACCATTTCCTTAAGAACATCAATCACCATTTCTGCTTTACCTGACTTACATACATGGAGAATCGTTAGAGCATATTTAAATTCCAGAGGTCCACTCTCAATGTTTGCTAGGCAGTCTCGAACAAGCATCATAACTGAATCGATCTCGCAGATTTTGAAGAGACCTTCGGAAAGAGAACAGTAAGCAGCCATGGAAGGAACTGAACCCAGCTCAATTATTTTGTTATGGGATGCACAAGCCTCTTGGATTTTACCAACTTCTACGAAACATGATACGGCAATAGAGTAAGTTGTTGAATCGGGTTCGATATTTGAGCTCTTCATGTCATTGTAGATTTCTAATGCCTTATTTTCCTGCCCATAGCGATGAAGAGCCCCCACGGTGACATTGTATAAGGCAACACTGCCATATCCCTTATCAATCATGCCGTGAAATAAATCTAAAGCTACGCTTATTTTGTCCTCCTCTTCTACCATAAAAGATAAAAATTTGGAAAGAACATCATCCACAGAAAATTCCAACTTCTGCAATAAGGTTACTAACTTCCACAAGTCGTCCATTCTTCCCGTCTCCACGTACATCATCATAATAGGTTTCACATTTTCGAAATCTGGCTTAAGATCCTCTCGTACGGTTAACTGAAAGAGTTTATAAGCCTTGTCGACTTTATTTACATTACAAAGACCTTTAATGAGAGAATGATATATCCCCAAATCAGCTCTATACCCTGAATCTACCAAATCCTTAAACAAATCACAAGCCAATCCAACTTTCTCATCCTGCACAAACGCCTCTATCAAAGTCCCATAAATTGCTCTGTCTATCAAAATTCTCTTCCCTTTCATCTCTTGAAACAATTCATACCCTTTTTGCGCCCGCCCGACTTTGCACAATCCAATAATCAAAGTCCCATATGCCATAACATCAGGCTCTACTCTATCTGCTCTCATTTCATCCCAAACTCTCAAACAAACCTCCAAATTCTCCTTAGAAACCAACACCTTCACCATTGCTGTATAAGCAAACACATCAGGCTTACACAAATTCGCCCTCATTCGAGCCAAAAGCTCAAGCATTTCATCAACCCTCCCTGCTTTGCACAACCCTTTAATCAAAATCATAAACGTGATACTCTCTTCCACTAGCCCATTTTCCTGGAAATCCCTATAAACAGATAAAGCTAAATCCAAATGATTTGTTTTGACTAAGGCATCGAGAATCCTATTATACAAGAAGACACGGGGAACAACCCCAAATTTCTTCATCTTTTCATACACATAGTAAACTCTAAGACCTCTATTGGCATCACAATGCATCCTAATCAGAATCTCAAACTGTTTTTCACTAGGAGGCTTACCTTGCGAATCCATTAGCTCAGGAATCTGATCAGCAGCTCTGAAACGGTTGTGGCGATTCAAACAATAAGCAAAAGCATTGTAAGAAGCAAAATTGTGATGAAACCCCTTTTGTTTCCCAGCCCAGTGGAAGAACTTGGAGGCTAAAATGGGGTTAGAATCACGACGGTGAGAAGCCTTGAGCACCTCCGCCACAAGGTCCGGAGTAACACGGCGGAGCTTGTTGAGTTCGGAGATCACCGGAGGACCCCACAGGTTTTGATTCTTCCGAAAGACGTCGACGATGAATCGAGCAATTGGGGAAAGGCGGAGTGAGGTGGAGAAGAAGGCATCGGAGGTGGAGGGCTGGAGGTTGGAGTGTTTTTGAGATGGGAGATCAGGATCCCAGTTGTGAAGAAGGAAGGGTTGGGGTTTTGGGGAAATGGGTTTGTGAGGATTAGGTAGAGAGAGGGATTGGCGGTTGGAGAAGAGGCCACCGTAGACGGTGGGGCGGTGCTGGTGGGGGTTGCGGTGGCGGTGGCCGTAGTAGAAATACTGCTTGTGGGGTTTTGAAGGGATTTGAGGGGGCATTTCTTGGATGCTGATTGCTCTTCTTTGAAGAAATTGGATGGTGAAATCGCATAGTTCCCGAACTTAAATTGAGAAAAGTTAGGTCAGGTTGCGAATCGCCGGAGATGGAGAAAAGGGGACATCCGTAATCGAACAGAGGGTTTAGGATTTCTAAAGCTGTAACCTCTCCTTATTCCTTAGTAGTAGAAGAAGAAGATGATGGTTTAGTATAAAGACCAGTTTTTTATTTCTACGTACCTTCTATTTGCCATAGGGAGTCCCATCCAAGCTCAAAACCATCTCCATGGCCTTGGTTTTGGATGAAATGACTCATTTCAAAAACTTAGGATCATCCATACAAAAACTTCAATTTTGGATGAATTACATATACAACTCAAGAACAAAATTTGTGAATTTATTGTAAATTTTTTGTAAATTAAATTGATTTTTTTTTTTCAAAACAAATCTAACTCATAGATATAATGCATCTTTCACCATATTTGAAAAAACACATAAAACATATTCATTTTCATGTGCCATGACAACCATATTTAACCATATCTTTAATAAAATGGTGATGTAGTTCATATATGTGAGATCCTACAATCCTAATTTATTAATACTAAGTTAGACATACTATATTTAAATTCAAAATGACATGAGAATCTCTCAAGTCATATTGCTTCTGGAAATGCCACAAATTTAGTTTATATTATGGACAAGCTCATATAAGTTTGCTTTTAACTGCATTATATTGCTCATTTTAAAATTTATTAAAAAATTTATTACTGAATTTGAACGATTAATGTATAAAAACTTCAAACACTACATCATATTTTTATCGAATCATAAACATATTCAAGGCCTTGAGAAAGATATTTCAATTTGAAGAATATGTAACAACATAACTATATATCTAAGTTACTCAAACATTCCAACTCACTTTTTACTAATCATTATTAAGGGTAAACAAATTACATACAATATACATGGAAGTTTCTTAGTTCCTTGAACCATTTCTCAGCCACCTGCTCCCATCATATGAACACCTCCAAAGAAAAGTAAGCAGTTTATTTATACCTCAGCTTCTCTTTTAGGTCGATTTCGAGTTCGTGGAAGAGCTGGTTTTTCTTCAAAAGATATTTCTGAACCATCTTGTTTGTTCTCCTCATCTTCCTCCATGATGGCTTGATTAAGAGCAAGCTGCTTCACAAACAAAATGAAACATAAGGATCAGTGCCCATTCCCCAATTATAGCAAACAATTTCCCTGAAAAAACAGTTCCCCATACATAAAATTGAAACATGTCATGTGTTTTTTCAGCTCTTTTAATAACAAGAATGTGGAATTTAAGTGAAGCTTCATGATCGAACACATCCATGATGGTCTTTACCATCTTCTTCCTCTCCCTATTTTAGTGCTTCCAAAATATTCCTGCTTTAAGCAAGGTCTACGAGGTGATCAAGGTGGGAAGAACTTGAGATGCTTTGAGATGCCTTCAAAGTCCTAATTTAGGGTTTTCACACATGGAATCTAAGCTTACGAGTTATGAACATTGGGCCTATGGGGTGTCCAATATGGGAAGAACTTGGTTTTTGAAAACTAAGCTTATAAATATTACTTTCACATTTGACTTTGTTTGTTCTGTTATCTACTTTTTTAACGTTTTAAAGTCCAAGTTAAGTTTTAAAAAACATGTTTTCATTTTGAATGTTGGCTATAATAACTCAAATATTTCTCTAGGAAAGATAAAAACAAAAAAGTTGTGACAAAACAAGCATAGTTCTCAAAAACTAAATGGTTATTAAACCAAGACCTAGTCATTTAACATCCTTGTGGACCTGTGGTCTTTCAGAACTGGCTTTAAGGTACTCTCTCGAGCTCAGTGGTAGTGGTAATTGGCGAGAACTGAGGACATATGAGGCCCTCTCTCGAGCTTACTGGTACTAGATTATCCAATTCAATTGGGGATCATCTAACCAAATGGCCATGAATCTACAAAAACAAGCTTTTGAGCACTGATGAACAAAGGGGGCACCTTTAGGGTGGGTGGGGGTATCTCTCCTTTTTCTGATCCCATTGAACTTGAAAGTGTACTTAACAAATTAAAGCAATCACCCCCATGGATAAGGAAGTAAAATAAGTTCTTGCGAGCTAGATTGAATGCATCTTGGTAACAATGTCTCAACCGTGTAACATTTGACCTCAATAAACTCATAAAACACTGCATAATCCTAGTTTAGGTGCTATCATGTTAGAAGCCAAGCCATGTCTCCAAAGACTAAAACCATAAAAACAAAACAACCATACATACTGTAACAGTAAAACATAAGCAAAGATGATATTCCTCAACAGTTAACAGTAAGCCTTAATAAAACCAAACACCTTATGTCCATTATATCACACAAACCTCAATACAACAGAAGTCTCATATCCAAGCGCAAGTAAACTTATCTAAACCAAACTTGAATGGCAAACCACCAGAATCTCATCAAAATTCCGTTCCACAAACAAAATGAAGCGAAATTAGACATGAATAGAAGTTACCTCCTCAAGAAACTTCTTGTCAAGGTTATCGCCAATTTTAAGGGCAGTGAGGACAGTGATGAGAATAAGAGATAAAGGGATGGAGAAGGCGAAGATGAAACTGCTGGTGCTGGCGCCGGCACGAGTCGTCACCACTCGTAAGGTTCTGGACGCCGATGGGTGGGCGGAGAATCTGACCGGCGGCGAAAAAATGGAGGGTCTGAAGAATGCCCGTGGCGGAGCAACGGGGAGAGAGGAAAAGGGAAAGGGTCGGGTGGAGATAAGGAGTCTGGCCATAGCTATTGGAAGTGTAAGGAATTGGAATGGACATTGTTGAAGGCTTGAAGTTGTTATCATGCAAATGGGTGTGATGATAATGGATGGCCCAACTTCAATTCAATGGGCCTCTTTACAATTACCCAATAGAAATATAAAGTCTTATGTATTTTCAATAAGTTTAAAAATGTGATTTCTGAGCCGACTAAATAAATAGCAAAAATAATAATAATAATAAAATTGAAAAAATAATAAAAATAAAAATGGTAAATGGTAAAAAATACCACTACCTAAATTAAAACTCTCAAATTTAAATAGTTTCTAAACTATTTTAAAAACACCAAAATACGCTATGGTTTAACCACTTCTTAAGGTAATTAATGAACCTACCAAACCTAAGACCTAATTGACATACCAACCAAAAAACTATTGAAAATATTGGTACATAACCCAATAATCTTCTCTTCTAAAACAAAATAACCAGAGATTTATAGGAGAAGAAAACAAACCATGGAAGAAACTAGAGAGAGAAAAATGTGAGAGAAAGTAAGATTCATAAGGGAAAGAAGACCGATGGTAGGTTACCTGTGGCTTGACTGCTGCTAGTGGTTGACAATAGGCTGAATGTGGGACAAGTGACGACAATTTTGTTACGATAGTTTATAATCTAACCGTCTTTCCCACTGTTTTCATTCTTCACTATCTCATTTTCGTTTTGTCTCCGATTATTCACGTTTTTCAATACCATCTGATTCTCAGTAATTCTGATTACATTTCAGTTTTATAAACAGTAACTCCGAAAAATTTTCCAATCGAGAAAGAGTTAATTTTGTAATTTCATAGGTATAATAACTATTTATGAATTTTGAGGGGACGAGTTTGCAAAAATGTTAAACCATGGGGGTCGTTTAGATTGAGGGAGTTCATATGAAAATAAGACTGCTGGAAATTAAAAATGTCTGTGAATAATAAGTCTGAAAATAAGATTGTTGGGAATTAAGTATACATGTGTCTGGTTGTATGAGAGATTTTTTCTTTTTTTGTATTTCATTTGTAAAATTAATCATGAAAACTCTATAAAATTTTAATATATTAATTGATAAACAATAAACCTAATTCAAAATTTTGAGAAAACTTAATTATTTAACAATCAAATAATAATATTAATTAAATTACTAATCACAAGTATTTGTAAAATGAGTAATTTGATGGGATAAATTTGATGAATGTATATAATTATGATGTATTAATCAATAAAATAATTAATAAATTTTAATTAATCTAGGGGTGTTAAAAAAACCGGTACTCGACCAACTCGAATTACCCAACCCAAACCGTAAGGGTTAAACTAAGGGTTGGGTTGGGCTGGGTTGCAAAATTTTTTTAAAAATATATTTCGGGTTGGGTTGGGTAATAGGATTTAATAACCCGGTCACCCGACCAACTCGGTTTTATTATTATTATTATTATTATATAATAAATTTAAATGTAGACTTAAACTTTTGAATGTTTTTTATTCCTATTTTGAATGACTTTGAATGTAAACTTCAATTTTACCTGAACTTAGGTTTAATGTATTTGAAAGTAAACATTTGGACTTTACATAAAATGCTTGTTGTTTGTTTGATTATAAATTTTTTTTAAATTGATGTAACATATTTAGAGCATTTACGTAAATTTTACGTTTAGTTTATTGCAAAAATTTAACTTTTAATGAAAAAATGAAAGAATGAAAAACTAGTCAAAATTGTGAAAAAAAACAACTCGGTGACCCAACCCGAAAATTAAGGGTTGGGTTGAGCCTTTCACATTGAACTGATAGAGTTCAATTTTTGCCAACCCGAGAACCTCGGGTTGGTCCATAATTTACCTCCAACCCGGCTCAACCCGACTTATGTACACCCCTAAATTAATCAATGATAAACTAATTATAATTCTTAAGAAATTAATTCATATTATATTAATCATAATGATCATTAACTAACTACAAATATAATTAATTAATTAATTGATAGTTTTATTACATCAGTTATTTATCGTTTATTTAAAAATAAATATGAGTATATATGTGTATATATGAACTAATTTATTAAATTAAAATAAAAGGTAAGTATATATTAATTTGTTTCAAAATATATATAAATATACTATTTATTAAATTGGAGTAGTTAAATGCATACACTATAATTAAAATTTTGAAGTAATTTTATAAACCACAAATTTAATTTTCATGTAATCAATTTAAATTAATTAATTTTAATAATATATAAAATAAAAGAATAAAGAAATGTATTAAAAGAGAAAAGAGAGTGGACGTGAAGAAAACTCATCATTTTGAATGAGTAAAATTCTTGAGCATAAATGATGCATGTGAATAGCTGATTCACATGTCTAGGCTACAAAACCGTGTACCAAACAGGGACATGTTTATCCCTTATCTATTTGCATTCTTATTTCCTCGATCCAATCAGCTCCAAAGAGAGTGTTGTGTCATCTTCATCCATCCCACAAAGCATGGTTCAACTTTCTTTGTTGAAAGGGAAAAGGAAAAAAGAAAAAAAGATATACAAAAGTTGATAGAAACATTCAAAGGTAGCTTCAACTTTTCTTTAATTAACTTAGCTCTAAGGTTTCCTAAAGTTATTTATTTTATTATATATACATATATATATATATATATATATATATATATATACAATGAATTCTAAACTTGTTCCAATAGTTAATTAATTTTTAATTGTCAATTTAATTTCTTAAACTTAAAAAAAAGATTCTTTTGAGTTTTTAAACCTACAATAATTGAGTGGTCAATAGAACTTGCAGAACAATAAATATTGTTAGGTGCCTCAGTCCTTCTTAACCTTTTATCAAACTCATGTCCTTTATTTAGCATTAGACCAATCTATGATAGTTGGAAATTTATCTTTTTCAATTGAAGTTTTCTAGCTTTCAAAGTACGTGGATGTGAAAATATGAAGCATGATGTGTGCGACACTCTAAATTAAATGTTTTCAAAGTCTAGCGCCTCATCTCTCGTACTTATATGTTCTATATACATTAAACAAGATAAAGAACCAAAATGAATTAATTAACCAAAAGTTTAGGGTAAATATGAGAGAGATAGGTTTGAAAATTCTCAAGCTCTCAATGGCAATTTGTTTGGCGAATGACCACCATGGGTTTAAAAAACAAAATGGTCCATCATATCCTTCAACATCAACATTCAAATCAAAGTTTTGTTCCATCCAATATTAAAATACTACTTTTTTCCTTTAATTTCTTTATATATATATATAAATGAAGTTTTCCAATTTGACTTTCGGTGGTTAATTAATAATTATTATTCTATATAACCAAAATAATTATATACTTAAAACTACATTTATTTTAAAGTGTTTAGGGTTTAAAATATTGTTATAGGATTGGCTTGATGGCTCATACACAAAGTGAGTTGATACGACCCCTAAAAAGAGGATAGTCTATAAGGAGAGTTTACGGTGAACCTAGATTTCCCATCAAGAGAGTCTAGTGATATTTCAAATGACTTACGGGGAACTTAAAGTGAGTTCAAAGAGTCGTAGTGTCGATAGACTTAATTGATAGATTACCAACAGTAATCATGACAGTCTATCAAAGATATAGACTTTGTTATATTTGTATTTTGTTAAAAAAATGTTGTTATATATTCTAATATTTTGAATCTGATTCTTATATATGCAACTGTCTTTTTTACAAAATTGGTTTATTAGCACAGCTCAATTGGCATATCTAACCCATTTTGAAAAAGTCTAATCGATAAGAAAAGTCAAATTGTTTTAATAGTAGAAAACCTCAACCAAATACCATAAAAAAAAAAAATAGAAAGATATTTATAAGATGCATAATGTCACATGTAATGAGGAAATATTCCTAGAGACATACATTGATTGCTCTAATAATTAAAATGCAACTTTTGTATTCTCTTTATTACCTACCAAAATTAATATTCTATTCCTCCATCCAATTCATACTTAAGGAAAATTATTAAATTCTTAATTTGGTATCCATTAGTTTTACTTAATTTTAATAATTAGGTTACTATATATGTGTGAACATAATTTCAACCTTATCCCCATTATTTCTAAAGTCTTAATTTAATTTGAGCAAAACTCATGTATCATTCATGCATGCTATTAATTAATTTAATTTAATTTAATTTTATCTCTATGGAGTATTCAATTAAGCTTACTTTTAGTCCATTGGGTCAATTTTTTATTAATTAATTTCAAAGAATTATATTAATTTTGTAAAATCTATCGAATTCTCTGCAACTCATTTAATTTTTTTTCGGTATATATGAAAATAGTTTTTTTTTTTTTTTTTTTGTCATTCATAAAAATTTCCCTATATTAAATACCAATCAGACATGAAATGGTCACTTTAACATTATTTTATAGCATAGAACCTGTCACATTCCCACTCGACTTCACCCTTGCAAACCCAAGAGAGGATGCGACCTAGGCGAAATCAAGGTCTCGAAAAGGAATGTCAACAATGCCTAGTAATTTAACTTACTTAAACTTAGCAGGCGTTAAGAAAAATAAGCTACTGGACGAGAATGATGGCAAACAAAACTCAACTTTATTGAAATTAACATCATTACAACGCGTACATGCTTTACAAGTATACACATTTCAACTTTCTAGGTTCTTCGTAAATCTGTGCTTTGATACCAATCTCATAACGCTTTATCTTCTCAAAAATATTTACAAGTTCTTACCGCCTACTTCCAATAATGACGACGTTTACACTCTTTCTTTTCGTAGTAGATATATTACAATTCTAGACGTCTAACCTAACTTTGCATCCCTACTTCTTATTATTAACACCTAAAACCACCTTTCGTCCCAACCTTCAGAACGCTAGCTACTATGAACACATCCAACTTTAACGGCAACTCTTCAAAACACAGGTGTCACAAAAATCCTATTAGATATAAAAATTAAGAACAAAACCCGAAAGGTTAGGAACCAAACTAGTATTTCAACCTTACTTTTGTTCTAGAGTAGTAAAAAGTGGAGTGGAGGAAGGATCTCTTAGAAGAGAGGGGGAGAAAAAAGTAATTAGGTAATATTTTATTTTTAGTTGGTAAGGAGTTTGAAACCTTGTTGAACCATCTCATTGTTACCCTATATATTTGGTGGGGTAACCATGTCCCCTCTTGAAGCAAACCTGACATGTTCCTTCCTTCTTTTATCAGTTTATCTAATCTAATCATTAACATTTAACAATTACTAAAATAAAAAGAATAAAAATACAAAAATTCAAAGTCAAAACAAAACAAAACAAAACAATATAATATAATATTTACAACACCAAGAACAAAAAACTGTTTCATTTATTGAAATCCCTTTTCTCAACTATTACAACTTATAACAAAATAATGTAAAAAATGAATATACATTCAAATCAATTGGTATACATTACAAAGACTTCCACACATTTCCACATTTTGCCACACACACTTGTATCATATCTTCTAAACACACTACCCCCTTTGGGGGGGAAAATTGTTATAAAATGACTAAAAAAAAATGAATTAAATAAAAGAAAACCCAAAAAACCCAATTATGCTTTACCCCTAAACTTGCCATTTCTTCACATCTATGGAGAAAAAATGAAAATGGAAAATGAAGCAAATGAAGGCTTGAATAAAAGAACCAACCAATGCTTCAACTTCAAAAACTTGACTCAGAAGGAAATGATAGACTTCTTTGAATCCTCTGCAACAAAAGCACCAACTCCTATGGCTGAAGAAGAAGATGATGATGAAGATGATGAAGAAGAAGCTTTAGAAACCCACCAAACTCTCAAGCTTTTATCAAGGCTACCACTATACAACAAGAATCCCTCACCCACACCATTTGGAGCTGCTTGTAAGCATTTGATTGGTCCTTCATGTCCATTTATCACTCCAATTTTACACAATCTCCCAAATGCTTCTCTTCTCCAAATCCCAATACTCTTATCAGCTGATCCACTACACAAAAACTCGCCCGTCAAACATACACATAAAACAGCCATTTTATGAGCTTTTTTCTCACAAACAACCTTCCAACTCATTGTTTCTCCAATCTTTTCCCATCCCATTAAAAACCCATCTGAAATTCCCCCAAATACCCATTTCCCATCATTTGAAACTACCACAGAATTTATTGATACATCCTTATGACCCTCTAAAATCCCTAACAAACTATGCATTTCTTCTTCTACCTGTTCTTGTTTTTTTCTTCCCCATGCTTTGATTTTCCCATCTGCAGAAGCTGAATATACAATCCCAGCACAAGCTACAACCCCGTTAATGGCATCATCATGAGCTTTAATGGATTCTAAACATTTCAAATCAGAAACCCTCCAAACTTTTAGGGTTTTGTCCCAAGAGCCAGAGTATATCAGACCATTATGAACAGCTAAACAAGAAATGGTATCAGCATGTTCAATCCAGAGGATTTTATGGTGTCTTCTTGTTTGAACATAATTGCTTTGTTTCATAAACTTACCCAAATAGTCTTTCGCCGTTGGTAGAGTATTCACGAGACGGAAATTGTTCTCGGACCGGTGTGAAACCTTCCAGACTCTGATTTTCCCGTCCTGATGAGCTGTGAAGACTCTGTTCCCTACGGCGACCACCGCCTTAACCGATCCTTCGCCATAGCCAAATCTAGTGAAAACCCTTAAATCCGGTTGCTGCCATACGATTATGTCTTTTCCTTGCGATGCGCTTAAAATGAACTCGCCACATAGAGCCAAACAAGAAACAGAGCCAATGTGGCCGGAGAGAACAGCCAGTGGGCGATATGAAGAATACCCAGATGGGGATTTGTTGAGAAAATCACATGGGAATCTGATTTCTTTGAAATTGAATCTGTAGGAGGCCGGGGGAGTATGGTCATCGGCGTCACTGCTGCTTTCAGAGCTTGTGGAGTGCAACAATGGCGTCGCTGCTTCTGTTACAAGAGGATCCATGGAAGAGAGAGAGAGAGAGAGAGAGAGAGAGAGAGAGAGAAGAAGGGGGAGCGGAGGAGTGAAGAAAAAGAAGGGAATCTTTGAATTCCGTTGGGAGGAATTGAAGAATTGGGATTCGTTGATTTGTACGATTTTTCAATTAAAGTTGGGGGAAAAGGGAATTGAATGGGTGGGTGTAACGGATACTTTGGTTGTTCATAGACAGAGAATGATCAGTGGGGGACTTTTTTCAACCTTTTTCTTTTTATTTTCTATGGGCTTTATTGTTATTAAAATGTTTAATTATTTGACAACGTTTGGTTTGGGGAATGGAGTTTTTATTTATTTATTTATTTATTTATTTATTATTATTATTATTATTATTATTATTATTATTTTTCAATATTACTTTATAAAAACTATAGTCGATTTAGTTTTCTCGGGTTTGAAATTTTATTTTTAAATGATCCGAGTTTAAAGTTAATTTAGAGTCAAATCGGATAAATCAATTTTATTCAATAGTGAATTAGATTGGTGTCCAATAAAAGAGAAAAAACCAATTATTGAAAATCTTGTTTATGGACTTTTGGTTTTTGAAAAATTAAGCTTATAAACATTCGTTCTTATTTTATAATGTACTTCATACCAATGTTTTAAAAAATGAAGTTAAGTTTTAAAAAAGAAAATAAAATAGTTTAAAAACATATTTTGTTTTTGGAATTAATTTCAAGAATATATAATTTTTTGAAAATAATGATAAAAATGGGTAGGGTATAAAAAAAAAAACAAAAGTGAGGTAATTGACCTAACTATTGTCAAAACTAGAAGTCGTGTACGCGGTACACAACTTCTTTTTGTCCAGTCACGTCCCACGTGGAGCGTGGACTGGTTGACTAGATGACTGGATCCCTCATAATTAAATTAAAAAAATCTCTAACCTTAAATTAATCTGTATTTCTTCTTTATTTAATCTACACATTCTCTTTATTCCCTAATTAATTTTACATATTATCTTTCTTTCTTATTTAATTTACATATTTTTTTACTTCCATATTTAATTTACATATTCTTTCATATTTAATTTACATATTAAATAATTGTCTCTTTGACTTATAAAATTAAACATTGTAGTTCATTAATAATTAATATGAAATAACATTTTCACGACAATATTGATTAATTTAATTTAACAACATTCCTAATTTTGTTAGTTATCCTATTTAACTTGAAACATATAATCCATTTTAAAATAAATAAATAACTTGAAAATAAAATCATTGTAAATAAAATTATGTGAAAAAGTAATTGAAATTTGAGTTAGTAAATAGTAACTAAGTTAATAAAATAAATAATATTTAATCTTAGATTACTCATATTTAAAAAAAATAGTTAAATTAAACTTAAAAGTTAATACTTATGCAAAACAAAATATATAATAATAATGATAATTATTTTTTATAATAATTTGCATCTTTTTTAAGTACAATAGTTGAATTCTTCACTAAATTTAAAAAAACACAAGCAAATTTTTAAAAGTTATTTTTTTTTTTTAGTTTTCAAAATATGGTTTGGTTTTGTAAACTATTGGTAAAAATAGATAACAAATGATTAAATTTGAAGATAATAGTAGTATCTATAGACTTAATTTTCAAAAACAAAAATAAAAATTCAAATATTTGGTATATACTAAAAAA
Organism: Cucumis cinereus; assembly: GCA_037974625.1. Taxonomy (NCBI): domain Eukaryota; kingdom Viridiplantae; phylum Streptophyta; class Magnoliopsida; order Cucurbitales; family Cucurbitaceae; genus Cucumis; species Cucumis cinereus. Next base: position 8,625,929 of record JBBPDJ010000026.1, read on the forward strand.
TGTAAATATATAATGCATATATTATTTGGTATATAGTATATATAGAACAATAAATTCAATATATATTTGAATTTTCTAGAAATAAACCAAAGTATATTTGAGAAGTGCATGAACAAGACAACTTATATACCGAACAATATTTGTATATATCGAGCAATATATACAATGTATATTTACATCTTATATTATATATATTTGACATATATCTTTGGTGTATGCAATATGTATACCTTATTTTAAAAAATGGTGACTTTATGTTATTAGTGTAATCGATCCACCTTAAATAGGCTGTCAACGTAGAAAACGTTTTTTTTTAATCTTTTTTGTTAAAAAAATTGAAAGTGGAGATTCTTTTCCCAATTTTATTAAAAAGGGAATCAAATTGATGTCCAATAAAAGTTGAAACCGATTAATAAAATTTTAAATTAGTTCAATTCGTCGTTTGTTTGATTTTTTACCATATTTACTTCCTTAATCGTAATCAATTACTGGTAATATGAAAAGTGAGACCAATTTTAATTCTATTTGTGGTTGTCTACCTAAATTAGGTCACCGTAATGAAGTGTGACCCTCGCAACAAATCTGTAATCTGATTGGAGAGATTAAAATCATCAATTTGGTTACGTTTGATTATTACATAAGATTCCTCGATCTAACTTTTTGTATGACCTTTTTATTTAGATTCATATCCATAATAGTATCTCTATTGGTAATTAGTATTAATATCAACATCAATATCAATAGTAAATATGATTAGTATAATACCAGTGGCCTATATCAATAATTATTATCATTTTCAATAATTTATTATTTATTATTATTATTGGTTATTTATATAATGAAAAAACTTGGGTGCATACATATAGGTACTTTTTCATCTCTCCATTATCATTATTATTGGTTATTATTATTGCCTAATTTCTTTTGCCATTTTTTCTTTTATAATGTAATTTTTAGATGTTTTGTTATTAAAATATAATTTTAAAATAAATTAAATAATATCGTGAAACATTTTCAAATATGACCAAATGAACAATAATTATACTTAAAATACTCATAGGTAGACCACAATTCAAATCAATTTTCGATTGTTTAATACAATAAAAACATTATAATTATAAAAAAAAATCAATTTTCATAAAAATGATAGAGAAATGTCGAATACTTTGTTAAAAAACTAAACAAAACAACTCGATCAATTAGATTTAGGGTTTAGAGTTTTTGATATACCACTACTATTTTATTCCTATACTTTAGGTTTTTTTTTTTTTGTTATTTTGATCCCTTTATTTTTATTTTAATTTTAAATTAAAAGACAATTTTGAACCGCAGAAACTAAAGCAAACATTTTAAAAGTTCAAAATTGAGCGCTTGTATTTTGTAAGAGATGGATGAAAGAGCTTGGGGAACACAAAATTGGCACATTGGCTTCATTATTTGGTTCCTTAGATGTAGACCAAGTTCACTAAAAGTTAGCTTAATTAATTATTTGTTGTAGTAGTTGCATGCATATATATATATATATATATTTGTCTCTATTTGTATTGACACCTTTTAAGTTATAGAATGTAATCTTATGCAATCTTAGGTTAGGTATATAATGTGTATATATATAAGAATTTAGTTTAAGATATGAAATTTAAGCCCTTACAAGTGATAGCATTATTTTATTGATATGATTAATATAACCAATAATTTTATTTTAATTGTCTATCAAAAGCATTGTTGTATTAAAATAGAATTGCATCCTAATATATTTATGTTTTTTTTTTTTCTTAAGATTTGGAGATCCTATTTAAGGCTAATACAACGTCCCAACTCAAGCGTGCACTCGTCGAAAAAAGAATGGAATAAAAAAAAATCAAAAGTTTAGATAAGAAGGAGAAGAAGCATTCGCCTCAACTAAAATCATTTTCTCAATTTTATATTTGAAAACATGGTTTTAAATCTAAATTTAATTTTAGATTTGTAATGGTTAGTATTCATAACATAACATTATAACTATAAAATAGTTACAATATTTGTAACCATCAAAATAATAATAATAATAACAACAACAACAACAATAATAGCAATTATCATTTTTTCAATTGTAACATTAACGGTAAATCACTACAATGATAGTTGTCGTTGATCGCGATGCGGAGCGGCCGACATCATCTTTAAGGGTCACTTAAAATAAATGGTTTTGGAGTCAATCACCAATCATATTAAAGACGTGATTGGTCACCTAATTAAAACAATATTGGTAAATTCAGATATAAATTTGGAAGTCATTTTTGTGTATAGGAAATGTGTTAGCACCTTACAAAACCTGTCAAAACAGTTACCAAATTTTATCTATTATTATTCAGCCTAAAAAAATTAATAAGGTCCACAAAATTTTATTTTGTTTTATTTTTAAATGTCTCATGTTTACTAGCTTATTTAGAAATAAAGCATGAACGAATAATTATGAGTCTCATCAGAGCCATTAATAAAAAATAAAAAATTATTTTAGATTCCCAAAATAATTTCCTACACGTCACGAATATTATAGCATCAAACTTTGATTTTTTAAAATCTCTCTCGTCGGTGTTTGAATGAGAAATTTTATGTATTTAAATAATTAATAAATTCCAAAACAGAATACCACTCAGTCTTATTTTTAATTAAAAAAATTATTATTGATGGTTGAAATTTAAAATTTTAATTTTATGAAAATGATTTCAAATTTAGAGTTTTAAATTATAAAATTTTCATATATTTATGGATTTTTAATATAAAACCCGAACACACTTTTTTTTACGTACTTTTCAAAAAAATAATTTATCAACACGAGATTTTTCATGTATTTATGAATTAAAATAATTCACAAAAATAATAATACTGATTCTCAAATTTAATTTTGGTTAGACATTTCATATATTTATGAAATTTTAGCCAAATACCATAGAGAGAACACTATTCCACCTTAAAACCAATTATTATATTACTTCAATTTTAATTTTTTTGGGAAAGAAAATAATTAATCATTTAAAAAAGAAAGTACATATTTAATAGATTTATTTTATTCACAGAAGTTGTAACGTCTCAAGTTTTCAACCTCAACCTGAGATCGTTACTTGAAACAAAAACAAGAATTTTAAACCAAACTCATGAGAATTTCAAATCGTTTTATTAAAGAAGAAAAGAAAAAAAAAACGTTAAAATTATCTTTATGCGGATAACCAATTAATTATATATATCAGTTATATATCACTTACCAATCAATTTCAAATATCAAACAACTTTCAAGGGTATCAATAGTAGATTAATACAGACCAAATAACTTTTAAGAATGTCAATTTAGTGGATGAATCATTATATCACATATCAAAGGACTTTTCAAGTCTATCAATATTAAGTTTATTATATCATATATTAATCCTTCTAAAGGGTTAGCAAAATACAAATATAACAAAATCTATTAATAATAGGTTCAAATTTGCATATTCTTAGACCTTTTGGACACAAACTATCTTAAGATTACAATAATTAACTACCTTTGTCAATAGTAAATACGATTTAGAAGTCCCCAATTAGCTAATCAATACTATTTCAAAATCTTCAATTTAACGGCATTTACTATTTGTTACAATTTTTACTATTTTACATCTATCATTTTTTATTATTTGCTATAAGGTTAACTATTTTCTTCTCAAACTAAAATAGTTCACACCTCAAATACATTATAACTTAAACTAAAATAATTTGCACCCCAAACGCAAACCATTATAACTCAACTATAATAAACTAGAACTATAATAACCAAGTATTCATTACCTCAAACACCGCATAAGAATATAATTTAAATTTTTTCGTACATGCAAGTTCTTTTGCATTATGATATGCAAATACTTCGAATGTAATTGCTACTCATTTACCACGGTCCCTAAATTGTTCCTTCAAGTGGTCACCAATCGATCGAAAGATGATGTAATGAATGACTAATTTGTGGATGTGACATATGTTTCTTGTTTTTCTTGGATTATTTCATTTTTCTTATCATCCATCGCACATGCTTGATGTCAACAACATGTCTTCATCTGTCTATTCTCTATCATCTTTCTCCATATGTGAATTTAGCTTGGCTGCAACCTTATCTTTTATCTTCCTATTTAAGTCAATAAGGTTAGTTTGAAATTATTATGGCTTAAAATTATTGTTAACAATTATGTTTTTAGAAAGAAAAAAAATTAATCGTAATGAGAAATAAATTAATGTTGATGTCCAATTATCAAAATTTGCATTTTTCTTTATAAATAATTTATAATTTTAAATAAGATTATTTTTTTATGTATTATAATGAACCAAACTATTTAAAAATATGACATAAATTTTTTGTCGATGTCTATCCATGATTCTGTGACATTGAACCAACAGAAGTTTATCAATACATATACATTGAAATAATAGATACATTGGACAAATGGAAGTTATCTAAAATATCTCATATGAACTTAGTGATATCGATATGATCTTTTGTAGCTAAGATTAGATATTCAATCTCCAACCATGCAATAAACTTCATCGTTCTCTCCATCTCTACTCTTTAACGTTATCAAATGACTCTGTCTATCTCGCTTTTTACGATTATCATAAACTTTATCTTACAATCTTACAACCTAAATTCATATTTACCAACTCTAACATTTTCACTTGAATCAATTATTTTAGGGTTATGTTAAGTTTTAGGAGACGTTTCGTGGGTCAAACATGTTCAAGCATTTATTATTTTCTTTCATCTTATTATGGATGTTATTTTGAATAATTGGTTACCATGTTTTTCAATTCCATTTAATAAAAGAAATATTCGAATATATGTATATAAAGTAAATGAGTGAGCAGTGACCACATGTTGTAGGAACCAATCCAGTAGTAATGAAAGTCTAAACTCATCTCTCAATCTTTATCATAAATCACACTACTCTGTCTCTCATCAATTTCTCCACCATTATTCTCTCCTTCATCGTCTCTTCATAAACCCTAATCCTAATATATCCCCATGGCCTCATTATCCACGTTGGTCGGATCTCAACCCACGATCAAACTCATCGCTCTCTGCGGTTCTCTTCGCCAAAATTCTTCCAACAGAGCCCTCATTCGTGCCGGTAAACCCTCAATTTGCTTTTATCCCTCCACTTAACTTTCTGGGCTAATTGGTAATTTAAGAATTTTTCTCTCTTTTCCTCTACTTTTACCCATCTTTCCCCGCCCATTGTTGCATTGCAGCCACGGAGATAGCGAAGGAATCCATCGATGGATTGCAAATTGAATATTTGGATATCTCCCCACTGCCGATGCTCAATACCGATTTGGAGGTTGATGGAACATATCCGCCCGTCGTTGAGGCGTTTCGCCGGAAGATTCTTGAAGCTGATAGCATTCTCTTTTCCTCGCCGGAATATAACTACTCTGTCACCGGTATATTCCATTTTTTTATTGGAAAACGTGTCTTGTCAGCAATAAATGGACCAACGTGTCATGTCTTGTTTAAATCTACTTTTAACTCTTTTTGTTTTGGTTTTTGTATATTTTGGTCTCAATGCCAAAAAAAAAAAAAAATGTTTTCTAAAAAAAAGAACATTATTTTAGGTGAGAGACAATAAAATATTTACGAAATTAATAAAACTATAATTTATTAAGACTTTTATCAGTATCTACTGATACGATGGATATGGATAGAAATGTATTAGTGAATATTTGTGTCTATTATTGATGAATTTTAAAATTTTGCTATATTTTTGTTCGTTTTGCTATATTTTAAAAATAATTCTTAAAAAGAGGTTTAAAATACAATTTAATCATTTAATTCAAAACTATTTTGAAAGATTGTTAAACACTTAATTTTATTTTTCGAAAACTACCCATATTTTAATATTTATACTTTTTACTTTGATTCAGTTTGGCTTTCTATTTTTTAAAAATGTTCATTTTAGTCCTTGAGCTTTTAACTTATGTTCATTCGGGTTTCTACTCTTTTAAGAAAGTGACTATTTTGGTCTAAAACGAACAAAACCCAAAAGTACTGAGATTGAAATATTATTTAAACCTAAAATTTGAAACCTAATGATTCGATCAATTTTACCTCCAAACTTTTGCAATTGTTTCAATAGACACCGTTTTCAAACTCCAATTGAGAAATATCATGTGAAACATTATGCCTTGTTCGGTAACTATTTTGATTTTTATTTTTTAAAAATGAGTCTATAAACACCTATTTCACCTTTAAAACTCTGAGTTTGATGAAATTTACTTTCAATCCATATTTTTAAACACAGTCAAAATTTTAAAACTAAAAAAAATAGTTGTAAAAACTTGTTAGTGTTTTTAGAATTTAGCTAAAAATGCAATTCTTCTACTATGGATTCATACAAACCAAAAAACAAAAAACGAAATGGTTACCAAACGAGATCTTAATTGTTTCAAGTTAAACTTCTATATTGATATAAATAAATCAATTTTCACTCACTATTAAGATTACATTTGAAAATCGTCCATGTATTCAATTATTCACATCTATAGGCTCCTTCACTTAAGTCAAGCTGATAAAATTAACAAGTAGAATTGATGCATGGATCACAATTTTCAAAAGAAAAAAAAAATCAAGAGTCTAAACTGATTAGTTTATGAAAGTCAGGACCAAGTTGATGGATAAATTATAAGTTTCACACCATGATTATGATCTAAATAAAAACAATAGAGGGTGAAACTTGATATACTTACAAAAACTATATGTTTAAAACTTTAAATTGATACAACCTAAAAATTACGGGTGCAAACTGATATTTTCCTTGTGTTTATTTGGTTCTTAAAGCTAATACATTTTTAAATCTATAATTTTATATGTTATTGAAAATTAAAAGTGGTATGATATATCCTTAAACTTTCAATTTTATGTCCTTTATTTTTTTCTCAATTTTGATTCTATCTATCATTTTCTTAAAAAAAAAAAAAAAAGAAAAGAAAAGAAAAGAAAAGAAAAGAAAATTAATAGATTTATTAAACAAATTTTTTATTTTGACTCATTGAATTATATTTTATATTATATTAAGAGATCATACAATAAATTTTCGTTGTATGTCTGTGTCAGGTGCTCAAGTCAAGACTAGTTAGCTTCAATTTTCAACTTAATTATGCTATGTTCCTTTTACATCAATGAGCATTAATACCATTAATACTAAACTTTTAATTTTAATTTTATCAAAATTAAATCAACAAAATCCAACGAATATAAGTGAGTGACGAATGTATCTTTGAACTTCAAACCTCTACTCATTATTTTACAACTCTTAAAAGAACTACTATTGTCAAAATAAGCATACAGTTCAACTGATATATAATGTCATGTTCGAATCATGTATCTATATATTGTATTAGAATAACTTATACATGTCATTTGAGTTTAATTTAGTTGTGGTGGTGATAATGTTTTGTTATTAGCACAAAGAAAGCTCTTTTATATTAGCATAAAGAAAAATGACTCGGTTGCTATCTTTCGAGTTTTCTTCTAGATTTTGTGAGGCCAACAAGCGTATTAAGTACCTCTTCGGAGACTCTTTCTCTGTTTTTTTGATTTGGTTATGTCTACTGCTTTCTATTGGTGTAAGAACTTAATCTTTCTTCAATTTTTAATTGAAAATTGTTTTTGTAATCACCTTTGGGACAATGCTTGGAGTCTCTTATTTCGTTTATGTAATGAAATGTTTCTTATCTGAAAGAGATTGATGTTGTTATTAGCACCATTGAAGAATGCAATAGACTGGGGATCAAGGCCACCAAATGTATGGGGAGACAAAGCAGCAGCAATAGTTAGTGCAAGTGGTGGCTCTGGTGGTGTAAGATCACAGTACCATCTTCGCCAAATTGGAGTCTTTCTTGACCTTCATTTCATAAACAAGCCTGAGTTTTTCTTGAATGTACATCAGCCACCGCCCAAGTTCGACATCAACGGTGACTTGATCGATGTCGAAGTTCGAGCGAAGTTGAAAGCTCTTCTTCTAGCCTTGCATGCATTTTCCTTGAGACTTAAAAGGAACTAACCCCTTGTAGATCGATGAATGTTGGAATAAATAGTATGTGACCATTCATATGGAGCTGTATTGTTTCATAAATGAACATCTTTTAGAAAATACCAACTTGAAAAAGAGACGCGACTGTTCGAATAGCCACAAATAGTCTATAAATACTCATATTCTTCAAATTACTTAGGAGAACTTTTTTCCATAAGTTTTTTCTCTCATAAAGTTCGTTGGATCTTGTGGATGAGGTGCTGCTTCTATGAGAAAGTTAATATGTTCTATCCTGAGGAGAAAATTACTGATGATATTCATACACTAGAGTGAGTAAAATTGTCTTAAGAAGACAAAGTCAATTCATTAGACTCATATTATATTCAATGTACTAGGTTCTACATTTCCTAATTTTTTGATGGTATCATTAATATAACACTAACATTCTTGAGATATTATTTCCTTGATAATATGATTTATGTTTTATGGCTATGTTTGTGTGCTAATGTCTTTAGAAGCATGGACAGCTCTCTATGTCTCACCAACATGTGTCGAATAATCGATAGATAGATCCTTTGAATAAACTAAATTTTAAAACCTAAAAATGCAGAAACTTATTGTCTTTGAATTTCCTCCTATAAAGATGATATACATACTTTACTAAACGTGTATCGCTGCCAATATCGTGCCCTATTTCTCTGTCCCAAAGAAAAAATATCATTATTGTCATAATTATGTCTTGTATTTGTACATGTACTTTCTCACTTCTTACACTACCATAGATTAAAATGTATACAAATGAATGTTTGATTATGCATTAGATATGGCTATTTTTGTAGATATTAATGATATCTTTTAGAAAGCTTAGGGTTCAGGGTTAAAAAGTTTATGTTAGAGGTATAGAGTTGTAAGATGAACTTTTTCGATAAATGTGCAAAAAGAGAAATGAATATAGAGTTTCTCAATATATGTGCAAACTTTACTAAGAATATCGAATTCTCTTCTAGTTTGAAGGATGATCGTTCAATTTATTTTGAAAATTACAAATTTACAATTGATATTAAATTTCAGTATCACTAATATATGTTGGAGTATCGCTTGGACATTAGAAAGTATGTTCTTAAAATGACCTAAAATATCACCAAATCTCACATGAATCTTAGACATACAAATGTAAAAAATTCATATGAAGACTAATATTGAAGTCCAAGTTTGGCCCAAAAGTAAGAAGACAAAGGGCCACATTTTCCAACAACCCTAAAATACACACTAATATATAAATCAACTCTCTCTAAAATTCAAAATAATATAAATAAGCATCTTCATAAAGACATAAATTAAAGTGTCCTATTTCCATTACTCCAATAATAAAAAAAAATGAAATAAATAAATAAATAAATAAATAAATAAAAGCTCTATTTTAAGGCTCTAATTGTAATAATTTAATGCCCCTTTTCCAATTCTTATAATTAATTGTGAATACAATCATAAAAGATACATCATACTTTAAGAATATAAAGACTAGCTACTTTCCCTTTTTGTTTCTTTTAGGAATTTTTTTTTTTAATTAGAACCATTTATTTATTAAATATAATATAAACAAATTAGTAGATGAATTATTATTTTAGAATTTTTTTAGTCATCCAATAGAAAATCAAGCTGTCGTCAACATTATTATTACAAATTAAAATATAACATTAACTACGTCGATATTATTATATTTTTCACAAAATATAATTGTTAAATTTTTATATAGAGAGTTGTTATTATGATCAATACAACTTATCCTTTGATGATGACAAAATATGGCCACGAACTCATCTGCCTTTCATGTGCAATGAATGATTGAATTTTGATTTTACGAAAAAGGTCGAACAAAACAAATAAAATCATACCTCGAGTGATATTTGTCATAGAAACACACTCTAATACTTAAGTTAGTTTTCAGTACGAGTTGAGAAAGCTTTTCAAAGCAGATGATGATCATCTTACTGGATAGAGAATTATAATACTCTATATATATAATTTGAATTTAAATCTAGGATTTTTGTCATTCATGATCTGACATGTACAAAATGAAAACTTTCGAGTCAATATCATCGTTTAATTCTAGTCATGAAATAAATGATACTTTGATGAATAAATAATTGTTTTGTTTCTTTATCGAGAATTATATATTAAAATAATTCAAAAGATCAAAAAAAAAGTTTGACAAAAAGTTAAGAATTAATTAGTAATCGTTTTTAGAAAGTAACTATTTTTTCAAAATAGAATTCACTTTTTTTTTTTTAAACTCTATCGATGAATTAGTTAAGTAAACTCGATATAGAGATTGGCAACTAGGGGTGGTTGTTTCTATTATTCTTTTAGGAAAATTATTCATATTTATTTGGTCCTTTGAGGAACGTGACTCTCAAGTATCCGATTGGGTCACATTAAAAGTTTCAAATAAGGGATCCACATATAATAGGCTCTAAATGAGGTGCACCTTGGCCTAGGCCTTAGCCTCTTAAGTCTAGGCGGACCAATTGCTTTAGCTAGTCTTCTTTAAAAAGAAAAGCTTATTATTTTCGAGTATGTTTAAAATGATGCAATTCTTGTTTAGATTTTCTCATCGATTCAAATTTACTCGTAATAATTTTATTTCTATACTTCTTTAAATCGATAATAAAAAATTCTCTAACACTCTATCTACCATGGAAAAAAAAAGTTGAGGTTGGTGAAGATAAAAGTTAAAATTCAATTTTGATATTTGCACCTTGAAACCTTGTTCAATTTTTGCCCATAAAATTTTAAATGTATAATTTTAGATTATGTACTTTAAAAAAAGTCTCTACTTTTGTCTATCGATAATTTTTATAGTTCTTAACATTTTCACTCTAAATTTTGAAAACATATTCACACATAATATATTTTCTTTGCTTGAAAATTATTATTATTATTTAGTCAATTTTGATAAGAAACTAAATTTAAAATTTATTAAAGTACAAAAGCTAAAATTAAATATTTAAAAGTACGCATATTAAAACTAAACATAGCTCAAAGTACAATAACCAAAATATAATTTTAATCTTATTTAAGAGTTCTAAGATAGAATTAAGGTATATTAAAATTTCAACCACCAATTAATACTTAAAACTTTTTTATGAGTTCAATATCGACACGAGAGTGAATGTACTTTTCTATTAATTTATTTAAAAAGCTTAAAATGTTTATGTGTTTAAATAATTTATATGATATTTTCATTTTTCATGTTTTTTCTTCTCTCATTCATGTTTTGATTATAAAAGGGGAAATCTAGGTAGGGTGATTGAATATTAATATATTAGGTTCAATGGTATGAATTGGATTTTGATTTGATTTGATTGATTGATTGATTTATATTTTTAATTGGGAATAGAATCCTTTATATTCACTTAATAAAAACTAATCACATCACATGAAGATACCAAAAGGAGCAAAAAATAAAAAAATAAAAAAATAAAAAAAGGGTTACCAAATCCATCAAATATTGCAATAAGATTAGATTTTGATACATAAATTATAATTAATTGTGTGTTTGACAAAGTGGTTTTTGGCTGCCAATTCCCCTTTTGTTCTCATGTGTGGTGTGGATTTAGCTAAGCTTTGTAAAATATTCACCAAGTTGTGCACATTAAAAATCCCCCACTTGCCCTAAAACTACACACCTACTAAATAACTATTAGTGATTTAACTTTTTAATAAATAAGATTAAATAACGTAAATATGACCATTATTGTAAATGATAAAAATATTAAAAATATTTACAAAATATAGAAATTTCAGAGTTATATGACTTCTATTCGTGTCTAAGTCTATCATTGTTTATCAGTGATGATGAATCTAAAATTTGATTATATTTTGTAATTATTTTGTTTATTTTATTATATTTGAAAATGTATGTATACTATACTTAGGCATTTTAGTGATAAATTCTTAAAAGGGTTATAAAATTTATACAATTTGTTTGAATAACTAATTGTTCTTTAATTTCTTTATTTTGAAATATGTTAAAACTATAAATGCATAATTTTTATCAAATATCAAGTAATATTTTTAAAAATCTTGAATTTGTGTTTGTCACGTGGTATTAGATACAAAGTTGAAAGTTAAAAGTTTATGGACGTAGCTTATATTAAACACTCTTAAAAGTTTTTTATTGATTAAATAGACACAAACCGACTCAAAATTCAAGGACTAAACAATCGTAATTTACGTTACATTTGAAGTCTATCGTCATGATTTTAATCATGGTTGTATTTTTTACTCCACGAACTTTTAAGATGTTATAAATAATGTTGCCGAACATATAGCTTAATTTTAACATTTATGTCATCTTTACATGTTCTAGCACACTGTTTATGTTCCAATCAGCCTACCTATTATTAACATTTTGTGGATTTTTCTTTTTTGAATAAGTGGATAATTCTAAAGTATATTTAACAAAAACGTCAATATATTAAGAAAAAAAAAACAATAATTTTTATAAAAACGTTGAAGTCTTGAAAATGAGTAGGGGAATATCAATCAAAATGTCATTTGATTTGGTTTGAAGTCTCTGTTTGTTTGTGTTTGGCGTTAAATCACGTGGGGGTGGGTTTAGACATGAGGATAAAAAAAGGCATTTTGTATTGTCATTTCGTCTCATTGTTGAACTTTTCAACCGGTTAGGTTAAACCTATAAATTTTAGGTTAAAATACTATTTTGGTTTCTAAATTTTTAAAAATGTTCATTTTGATCCCGAACTTTTATTGGATGTGTTAGGCTCTCTGCTCGAGAATCTATTTTGGTCTAAATATTGACTTATAGGTATCAAAGCATGTTGTATGTAGTATTTAGAGGATATTCCAATATCATTCTCAATTATAAGATTTGCTTAGATTTTTACCACCACGATATGATCATTTTCAATGTACGAACAATTAATATGAAATGAGAGGATGAGAAAAATTAATTAGCATTAATACATGAATTTCATTTTGGTCTACCTTTTGTGTGTACGAGTAATGATGTTTGTCAAATGTGAAACACTTATTTCTTAAGGTCTTTTAGAAGTATAATTAAACTAGGTTCGAGGGTTCGATTTAAATCAAGCTAAAAGAACTTCTACGTACACAAAATAACGTCAAGGTTTAGAAATGATTTGTAATTACTTTGTGAAAAACATATGTTGTCTTGTTTTCCTTACGAAATATTTAAAAATAATTTTGGAGCATTTTCATCAAAATGAACCAAAATATTTATCAAATATAGTAAAGTTTTAGATTCTATTAATGATAGACATTTATAACTATTGTTAGACTTCTATGAATGTCTGTTAGTGTCTATCAATGTTTATCACTAATAACGTCTAAAATTTTGATATATTTTGTAAATATTTTCAACATTTTTGTCACTTACAATATTTTTTTAATAACTTTTAAACATCGTGAAAAAAGAAAAAAAAATGATGTGATTTGTCAAATTCACCTGTCATGATCAAAATACTGTTACTAAGATCACTATATTCTTAAAAGCACTTGAAAATACACTTTAATTCAGTAATTTGTAGGTGCTTTTAAATTCTAGTTCATAACATTTTTTAAAGGTAAATAATCAAAACAAACAATAATACAGAAATAGTACAAAATAAAATCTTAAACCACTTGGTGTAAGGAGAATGGAAGATTTCTGCTCCTTAAGAGCATTTCACTTCAAAGAGTATGTTAGAACATTATGACAATGACAGAACATGAGAGAAATAAGCAATCTAACTCATAACCATGAACCATAGCCTCATCAATGAAAAAAAGAGACTTCAAAGAAGTCAATCCCCTCATTAATCAACAATAACAACTTTCGAACAATCAAATTCAATTAAACCACTCGGTATAAGAAAAAAGGAGAATGAAGATTTCTACTCCCAAAAACATTTCACGTCAAAAAGTGTTAAAACATTATGACAATGACGAAGATGAGAGAAATAGACAATCTAACTGATAACATTAAACCAACCTCATCAATCGATCCCCTCCAATCAACAATTACAACCTCCAAACAGCCAAATTCAATTACTAGCGAACAAACACTTTTTCACGTGATAAAAACACTATTCCAATATCTAACCATTTCAAGAAAGTGAGATCGATCATCACATTCAACTAAAGTAAATACCAACACATTTCTTACAAGTATTTCACAAGCACACTCATATCTATTCCAACATTATTATTATTACTATTGTGTCAAATCACATCACTGTCATAGTCAACTTCATCACAAAAATCCATGCAATAACAAATATTTTCACTCAGAAAACCCCAAATATATATTGTTGTGAAAGCCCTAGATTGATAAAGGCTACCACACATTCTTCAGAGTTTTGGCTACCAAATAAGAGACAAAAGGGGCAGTGAGTTAAGTGGGAGCAAACACCTATAAAGGAGACAACCACAAAACATAGAGTACATGAGAAATTTAATTGAATGACCAAATCTCCATATGATGCCATATTATATATTGGTGTGTGGGTTTCTCTTTGATTCTCTTGCATGTAAATGAGTTCAAAATAGTTGTGTATGTGTTTGTGTTTGTTCCCTTTAAAAGGTATATATTGGAACACAACACACCTCCCATTGCCATCAAGAAATAGTTGACTCTTAATAACCCCAAATGTGAAAAGAGGTCCACCAATGCCTTTTAAGTGTTTCACAATAAGAGGCACAAAAAAGTGATATAGGCCAACTCCCTACCTTGTCTAATAGGACAAGTCGATATTTTTATTGACATTTTTTTTTTATTATTTTATGTTCGTGAATTTGATATTAACATATAAAAGCAGAATATGATATATCTATTGTATAGTAGATGTGTCGATATAAAATACAAACAATAAATTGTCAAAATATAAATATGATTAAAATTTCATTTTTTGTTTTATGTTTTGGAGTTTGTTCAATTTTAGTTATTATGTACTTTTTAATGTCTAATTTAATTGTATTTTCAATCAATCTTATACTTAGTTTCTCAAAATCAACTTTGACCAAAATTTGTTAAACTTTAATAATTAGTTTTATGTAAGAAAAATACAATATGCCAATGTATTTTTTAATTTATATAGTGGAGTGCTAATAGATAATAATTTATTATTTTAAAAAAATAATAATAATAAACTAATAGTAAAGACTAAATTTAAGATTTACTAGACAGATTTGAATCTAGTTTGTTGGGAGTTGCCTTAGGCAAGGACAAATTAATGAGCAAACTCAGACCCATTAAAACACTAGGAGGCTGTGTATCTCAAAATGGTAAGACAGAGCCTCGATTATTAGTTCTACCTAGTTGTCGTCGTTTCTGTTTAACAAAAGAGAAATTGAGCACGCCGAGCTGATTGGCCACAAACCCTACAACCTAGACAACTTTATGCATGTTGACACTGCCACCATGCACCCACCCAGAAGCGAGTATCATACAATGAGTTTTATAAATAATATTATTATGTCATACGTTATTTTGTGTGCTTAGCAAAATTAAGCACTCGTATACTAACGTATGCATGGTACAATTTCTCTGACAAGCCAACTCAAATCAATGTGCAATGCACTGAACAAAAATTGTAATAAAAAGAAGTCTAACACAAAATCGATGTTAAATTGTTTTACCATACTAACTAACCATTAAATGAAACTAGCTAGTCCAATAACAAGATTGAAGAAGAAAGAAAGGCATGAAAAAAACTAATAGCTTAGGCAGGCCTAGGGGGAAAAGTTCAAAGGGTTAAACTAAAAATTTACCCTCAAACATATATATATTAATTATATATAATATATATATATACACAATTATGAGAAGCCCCTTAATTCATTGTCAACTAAAATGGCACCAAATAAAAAAGAGGTGGGTGCAATTATTTTGGTTTTGGGTGTCATGTTAAGTTGCATATGTCATGTTGCTTTATTAATTGTGTGATATTTTTCTTTGTAAAACAAATGCCACATATATAAAGGCCATCTACATAATGCCATTTTGAAAACAACATAAGGAACTTCATACTCTAAAATCAAACAAAAAGAGAAACTTAAAAAGCTATATACATATTTTTTTTAATTTAAAACTCAAAGTCCCTAATAAATATATATACCATTGAAGCAACAACTTTGTACGTAAAAATATTATATATATTATCAATTAAAAGATTAGAGATTCATAACTCACAATTTCTCACTGCTTCTATAGGTGAAATTGACTAAAAAATGAGGTCCAATTTGAAAAAAGCGTTCATGAAGATCTACTTAGTTATACTTATATACCGGTTTAGGTTAAGTTCTACCTCTTTTATTAAAAAAAATGTGCATTAAATCAATTGAGTTACATTCTGGTTCAATGTTAGATGTTGTGTAGGTGATCATACAATATGTCCTAACTTTGATCATTATTTGCAACAATATATATATATATACATACATATGTATATGTACATATATAACTAAATGTATTTATTTAGGCTATATGGGTAGAAAT
>JBBPDJ010000026.1:8666040-8703191 GCA_037974625.1 Cucumis cinereus
AATCCCCAACTAAAATAATCCTTGCCACAAACATGGAGTGGACTATTATAGCCCACTCCACTCCACCCCACTCCATGTCCCAAACATACCCTGAATGCTTCTAGAAATAGCATAAGGCATCCCAATATATGGTTCTTTACATCCAACTCTTCCTCTTCCAGTCTATGCTCTACTAGAACATGTAAGATTTTTTTCCTTTTTATTACTCTTCTATTTTTTTCGTCTTTTATTATTCTTCTCTTTCCTTCTAACTCTTCTTTTCTTTTCTTTTCTTTCTTTTTTTTTTCCCTTGTTCTCTCTTCCCTTCCTACACGTCTTATTTTTCTTATTGTTCAAACATGAGTGTGCCTTAAAAACATTGTGAAATATTTGGTTGAATCTTATTTTGTTTAAGAAAATTTGGTTGAACTCTCTATTTTGAGCTTTAATATTATTAATAAGAGGCTCGTTTCCTTTTCAAAAAGAAAAAAAGAAAAAAAAGAAATGGATTCTCTATTTCACTACGTTCCTTACAATACACACTTGAAGATTGAGGATTCTGGTTAATCACAATTCATGTGCATGTTTTAAATCGTGGGACATGCGATAGTCATATAATACAGCTTTCACATTGTATATTTGACACTTCTGCCCACATCCAAACCCATATTTGCAACATAGGTTTTGCAATTGGGAATTCCACAGGTTCTGATGGATTTGTGGGTTATTATGTACAATGAAGAAGGGAAGGTTTTCCGTGAGCATCTTCTCAAATCATCAAAAGAAGCGACCTTATTTCCTTCATATTTTTTAGTAAACTTCAGGATGAATTTCTTTTGGAATGGATAGAATTGATGAAAGGAGATTAGATAATATTTTGAGTTTCCTTTCTTTAAGTACTTTTTAGTCTTTTTAATACTTGTAACTTGGTTTATTCTTAATTCTCTTTAAATTGTGGATTTCTCCCTTGAATTCCATAACTTTTTATTCATAATAAAGATTTGAATTTGATTGATTCTTAGGACAAAATCTTCTTTAGTCCTCTTTGGCTACACCATATGTACTAGTGCAATTAGAATTATCATATTTTAAAAAGGTAATATAGGTTTGAAAATTTACATGCACCTCGGTCAAATAGACAAATATATAATGGATAAAGAATATGATATACCTTTGATGATTGTTTCTGAAAGCAAGGGAAAGACTATGTCAGCAAGGATGTGTGCAGTTCTCTCCAAATGAGCATCTCTTGTCTCGTGCCAGAATATTAAACACGGCATATCAATGCTCTCTTCTCCATTCAATTGATGGAAAGCGCAGTGTTCACTGCCAAAATGCACCACAAATACAATAAACTTTTAACATCATATTGAATGTATGTGAAACATTAACACTAAAACATTGACACTAAAACTCTAAACCCTAAACACTAAAACCCCGTAGACAAAGTCTCGGGATCTTTACTAGAAAGTAAAGAGAAAGTATGCAAAGAATAATAATAAAAAATAAAATAAAACAAAATAAAAAGATAAGAACTCTGCTGTCTGCACTAAAATTGATACTTAAAACAGCCATGAATTTTGCATATGAATCATGACAAGAAGATGGTAGGTTACAGTCGGTCTTGCAATGAAATTTATAGAATAAAGGATTACTTTTTTTTTAAGTGGAAACAACTTTCATTGAGAAAAAATGAATGAATACAGAATACAGATACATACAAAAAGAACCAGCCCATAAAAAGCAGAGCTCTCCCTAAAGAAAAAGACTCCATGGATGTACGCTTATAGAATATCTACAAAAGGCCTTTAAAATCAAAGTCCAGAAAGAAACATGGAAGTGAATGAGCGACCAAAGAATAATGGATTACTTGGATCTGTTAGATATTATATTAAATTTGTCTTCACCCATCAGGTTAAGTTTTTGGGTGAATTGGTGATTTAAGATGGTACAGAGCAGGTGGTCAAGGAAGGTTCTGTGTTCAAGCCCCTGCAACGTTATTTCCCCCACATTTAATGTTAATTTCCACTTGTTGGACCTTTCTTCATATTTCAAACCCACAAGTGAGGGGGGAGTGTTAGATATTATATTAAATTTGCCTTCACCCATCAGCTTAAGCTTTTGGGTGAATTGGTGGTTTAAGAGGATCAGATAAACTATGCTTACTAGCAAATAGGATTCACTCAAGTCCATGGGAAGAGCTATCATATATCATTCATCCCAAGTTGAACTTGATTTCTCATGGCCCTACAGAATGCCTCAGATGTAAAATTTATCTTCTTCCACATTCGTCAGATTGACATGACAGTTGATTGACATGACAGTTGAGCTAGCATGTCTGTGAGAGAGATTTGAGAAGGAGACGAATGGCAATCAGGCATCGTGTGTTCACTGTTTCCTTTCTTTCTCTCTTTTGTGTGAAATTAAAAAGGAGAAGGGCTTGGACTGGTGGACCTCCGAGGGAAAAATTGGGGTAGGATATTGGAGTGGTTGGGTAGAAGGAGGTGCACTTCAGTTCAATTTTAACCGGACCAAACTGAAAAAATCAGTTGTTTTATCTGAATAAACAGAGAAGCTGAAGGATTTAAAGACTGATCCAAACTGGCTTGACCCAATTTCTCAGTTTTTGCAATTTCTTGCACACCCCTTACCATCTTGTACAACTCTCTAGGGTTCAACATAGAATAACTCAATGAAATCTTTCCCTTCAATGAATAACCTATGGCCCCATAAATATTAGTCAAAGTTGGACCAATGGTATAAGGCAGACAATCATCAATTTATTACCCACCAACGTCTTACCATTTTCTAAGCAAATTTTGTTATAAAGGAGGATCCATTCAAAAAAGACTGTTTATCTTCCTTTACTTCTTTGGCACGTGAAATATCCAACGGATTGCAAAACAAGTTTAAAGTCATGATGTTCTAAAATTTTGGTCTAGAAGAAAATCCACAGCCAACCAATGGAGAGATTTGGTCCAAGATAGCCCTAGGAATGAAGTATGGGAATATCGCCTAGAGGCGGAGCCGGAAGTTAAAGGACATTGATAGGCATAGGCTTGTTCGGAAGATAGCTTCATTAGTGGATTCTTTTTGCTGTATTCTTTGACAAAAAGCAGAGAAAGACTTGGATCACCTTTTTCGGGGTTGCGAGTTTGCGAGGTCTGTGTGGATTTCCTTCCTACAGGATTTTGATGTTCAAATTGTTGGCCAGATGGATGTTCAGCGACGAACGGGAAGTTCCTCTTCCATCCGCCTTTCAGTGAGAAAGGTCACTTTTTGTGCTTTCCTGGTTGAGTGCTTTAATGTGGGATGTTTGAGGGGAGAGGAACAATAGGGTGTTTAGAGGTTTAGGAAAGGATCCTAGTGAGGTTTGATCCTTAAAGTGAGGTTTCATGTTTCACTTTAGCTTCCGTTCTCAAGATCTTTTTGTAATTATTCTCTATGTAATATTTTGCTTAGTTGGAAATCCTTTCTTAAGAAAGGGTGTTTTTGTGGGCTTTTTTTTTCTACCATTTCATTCTTTCATTTTTGCTCAATGATTTAAAAAAAAAAAAAAAAAAGGACATAGGTACGACGACACCAATTTCTGAAAATGAAGGTCAATGACACAACAGGGACACGTTAAATAGAAAAAGATAATATTAACATATCAAATCCATAATACACTCCGTTTTCTTGGTGTTTCCTCTCCCTCCATCCATTTTGAAGCTTTTGTGTGCAAGAGCTCAGTTGTTTAAGATTTCTCCTTGAAAGATTTATTAAGTTTTTAAGTTTTGCTTCGTTTTCTAGATTTTCTTTGTTTTGTTCGGGTCTTGAAGGTTTTGATCAACTTGTTTGTACTTTTGTTGTGATTGTTCTTTAAGTCCTTTTCTGTCCTTTTTGCTCTTAGTATAAATCTCTTGTACTTTGAGCTTTAGTCTCACTTATTTCTGTTTCAAAAAAAAAATCCATAATACTTTAGTTTCCTTTACTAACTAATATTTTTCTAAAAAAGGAACGAAATTTAAATGAAAATTGAATTCAGTTTAAACAAATAAGTTATTGTTCACTAAAATCTAATAAAGAAAAAAGCCCCGCCAAATTAAAGAAAGGCCCACCAGACCATTTTAAAATGAAAAAAGAAAAAAAAAAAAAAAAAACCCCTAACCCTAAAAACTGTTATTCTTGTCCCCCCACCCCATGATTCTGCTGTTCTCCCTCCACAACAGCCACCTCACGATTGTTCGATCTCCCTTTCTTCACTGTCACCATTCTGATCGTGGTCTGCCACTCTCCAACGTCATTGTGGATTTGAAAAGTTTGGGTTTTTTTATGTATTTGTGTGTTTGAGGTGTGACCTAAGTGTGTCCGAAATTGTTATTCCAAAAAAGGGACGCAGGAGGTGCCCAAATGTATCCATGCTTCCTAGGCCACGCCCAAAAAACTATACAAAAAGAGTCTTCCAATTGAGAATCCAAGAACACAGGGTTTCAAAGCTGTCTCCATCAGAAAAATACAAATCATTTTAACAAATGTGGGAATTCGTTCAAGCACACTTAAAAGCTTGTGAAGCATAAACACGGATACGAGACACAGATATGACACGACACGGACACGACGACACGTCATATTTTAAAAATCTAGGACACGACATGACAAAGACACGTTTATTAAAATATTCATTTTTAAAAAATATATATCACTTTTTTTTTAAGCGGAAACGATAATATTTTATTAACAGTAAATAGCTTGAGTACAAAAGGATTATACAGCAAGCTAAGTAGAAATATAGAAGTAGGATCAGTAGGTGCAAAAAATATATATCACTTTTAAAGTAAAAGAAAATTCATAGTAAATGAATTAATGCATTTATATGCTTAAAAGACTTAGCTTGATGTATTTTACACTCAAAAGTTATTATTATTGTCATATATGTGTCTTTTTACTCTACTCAACGAGTGTTCTATGCATGTCTAAAGCATTTGTTGCACTAAAAAGTGTCCAATAGGTGTCCACCGAGTGTCGCAGTGTCAAAGTGTCTGACACGTGTCGGACACGGATACGATAGCCAAACTAAAGTGTCCCTGCTTCTTAGTTAAAAGCTAGGTTTGCCAAAATTGTGAAGTTCAGTGCAATTATATGATGGGATCCAAAGTTGAACCAAATAAATTTTCAATTTATACGTGGCATACATATTAAATATGTGCATAACCAAACCTGATAGAGAATCGTAAAGCATGAGCAATTTTCTTCTTCTTCTTCTTCTTGAAAGAACTGATAGTCTCTTGACATCTTCGTAAAACCTCAGTCATGTTTATATTCAACTCTTTCAGGAGCATCTATTAAAGAAAGCTGTATTAACCAAGCAACACTTACAAAATAAAAACAGAACTCGATAATCAAAAAACAATAGTAAGGGAAATATAAACCCGAACCCTGTTAAGATGCACATGACCAACAAGCCCTGGACCAAGCCCTGAGGGAGTCGGTTGTCTGTTATATCTGAAAATAAGGAGCACGCAGGCAGAAATGTTTACATGAGGCATTAAAAATTATTGAACTGTCTTCTTTTTTTAAATATATACATATATATGAAACCAAGCTTTCTTGAGAAAGATGAAAAGATATACAATGGAAAATAAATAGGCCCAAAAACAAAGCAGCCCTCATGCTCAGTTACATAAAGGGGCTCAGGCTCCAATCCAAATGAATAATGCTAAACTTGACCTACCTTCTCTCTCTCATAATCTTTATTTGTGGGCAAGAGACAAAGTGATGACTAGACAAGAAAATAACAAGTGTACTAGCAAAATTCATCCAATACCATTTTTTGTCGGAACAAGACAATGTTATTATTAGATAACACGGGATTCCATCTCAAAACCAATTGACAACGAGTAGAGTAGCTCATCTAACTTATAAGAAGTGTGAGGTTCCTTGGCTTCTAATGAGGAATCCTCAAATAAAACATGCAATCATAAATAAAAGAAAAACGGGGAATAACAAGGTGTAAGAGAGGAACATACTCGATCATGAAATCCACTGCCGCATCTTTAAGGGTGACTTTCTTGAGATGACTCTTAACCACATACGCTGCATTTTCATTGCAATATTTTCTACCACAAGCACAATTATTCAGATATAATATCACCCGACGATCAATAGGCTCATTCTTAAAACTGACCTTGCAAAGAAGAATTTCCTGCCACAAGAAATGGTAAAACTCACCAACCATACAGTATGGAAATGGTTCAAAAGTGCTACAGTGAGTACTTGACTCATGCAAGCGCACAAATATTATGAAAATTTGGGGCAGTGGAAGATAACAAACTGTAGTATAGGTTAGTTACATTTCAATTAAAAATATTAGTCATTTATCTCTTAATTACTTTTGTTATCCTTTCCTTTTATAATCATTCTCCTTGGTTTCTCTTTTGTATAATATTTACTCATTATTGGATCCTTTTCTAAACTAAGAAAAATAACACAAACTTTTATTTAAATGGACCAAACTAATGGTCGATGGTAAAGAAAAAGACAATCACCTTCATCATATCCCATGATGAATTGCTGCTAGGAGTAGAATCAAGAACTGCCTTATAAGCAGGAGTCGACATGGCAGTAGCTGCTAGAACACCAACCGGTTCACCAGGAGGAAATAAACTATAAGGCTGCATCATTCCAGCCTTCATGCCATATTCAAGTTGAATGATGGAATTGCTACAAACGTTCCTCACAGTACCATCATAACAAATGACAACGTCACGAAGGATGGCCATCAAGTTTTTGAAAAGAGTTCCAGGTTCAGTAAGCCCTCTCGATGAACGAACCATTACCTCTCTTGTGGAAATTGAATGGACCATTTCCTCATACGGATCCAAACCATGGAAAAAACAGCCTTTGACCAATCCAAATTCAGCAGAAGGATAGTCAATTTTATCAGAAGAATATCTATTGTGAAACAAAGAGGCCACATCCTCGATCAATGACTTGGAATAAAATCTTCCCTTGTCAGAAAGCTGCAATCCAAGAAACCCAATTTGTTGAACCACCTTGTTAATAGCTGACTCACTTTTCGAGTCGAATAACTTCCCTAATGAAGATAATTTTAAGATAAAGTTTGTAAATGGAACTTTGACCGATCGAAGGTGACTCTCTAACTGCAACTCCACCAGCTCATTGAATGTTGACCTTAACTGATACAGCAAAGGAGATATAACTTGAATATTTTTTTGAAGAGCTTGTAAAAATGCCATGGGCATGGAATAATCATCCAGGCCGACGCTGAAACCTTCTGAAAATATATGTTCCATCAATAACGGCTGTAAAGAATCGAAAAATCTCAGAACCTCTTCAGGACCCTTCTGAAAAAAAATTGACGTCAAAATTTCATTAATTAATGATGGCATAGCATCTCTGTCAAAGTCAAATTTAAGAAAATTGCTATTCTTTATCAAGTAACTATCCCCATGGCAGTCAAAACATGCAGGCAACACAGTTTGCAGTATCTGCAAAGCAGTCCAATGAAGACTTCCAGAACGAACCCCCAATAAGGCAGGAGGTGGCAGATATGAAGAAACAAACATGGCCAGTTGCTGTGCAGCAGGTTTGCCCAAGAAATATTTCCTGAACAGCATCTTAAGAGACAACAATGAATCATTAGCCAACTGCAAATTCAAATTCCCACTGTGAGAGCTAAGCAGCTGTTTTTCCACAGAGAAAAGTCCCAACACCTCAGCTTTTGCTGCAATGGACTGAGGATAAAATAGATGAATACAGTCACCATCAAAATCCGCACTCAAGGGTCCACATATTAGTGGGTTGATCTTGACTGTGTGATCGTCGTGCAGATACACCCTCAGAGCTTGCAAAGAATGTTTATGAGTAGTTGGAGGCCGATTAATGAAAACAATGTCTCCATCCATGATCCGCCGGTGAACTATTTGACCAGGTTTCAGATAAGTATGGCCCATTGAACCTTCACGAAGTGAATAGGCAGAAGAGCCATCTCTGTAGGTCAAACATAACTTCTTGTCCACCAGTTCCTGTAAATATTTTATGTTATGCACACTAACTCTCTCCTCGAATGTGATCCTTTGTGCAACTTCAAAAGGCACGCCAATTTCATTAACTAGTTTGTAAGCATCTCCAGTAATCACACTTCGAGAAGAGAAACCAGAGCCCTTCCGAATAAACAAAGTTCTCATTTTCTCAAGCCATGCTTTTGTGGAAGGATCATTTAACTCTTTATTAACACCAAATCGTGCATCTATGCCACGAGATGCCTTAACAGTTCCCCTAACTTGGAGATATTGATCAACGGCCAATTGCAAGTCATTAGCTTCTACTTCATGGGCTTCAAAATTTGGAGCGCCAGACCTAGAACCTTTGATGATTTCCACTTGCTTAAGAATTTTCTTTAGCATTGAGACAGCTGGATCCTAGGTAACAACACAAAGTAAATTATTAGTAAGATCTAGTAAGAAAACTATCAATACAATATCTTGAAAAATTAAAAAGAAATCCTGAGGCATGCCAATCTGCCCCCAGACTGAGCTCTTACCGAAGACATGACAGTAACACCATCAGAAATTTCTGGTACGGACAAACAGTTGGGAGGGACTGGTAAATACTGCAAGATATATCCATCCTGAGGATAATAACCTCTACCAGCAAGCTTTTTTCTGGTCTCATTGGGAATTTTTTTCAGCATTTCCTTCACCTATCAATTTACCCCAAAGAACCAAATACAATTATTTCTCCATCAAGCAAGGGGGTGGGGTTGGGGGTGGGGGAGGGTTTATTATCAAGCCTCTTCATTGATATAATGAGTGAGACTAAAGCTCGAAGTACAAAGAAATGAAATGAAATACATGTAAACAAAAATGAACAAAAAGGACAGAGCCCAGTTGTCAACAGCCATTTATGATTGAAAGGCAAGCTCAGTTATCAACATCTACAACTGAATTGGAGGGCAGTGAGTATTAAACCTCGCAAGGGAGCAAAGTCCGAGTGAAATTATCACCATAACGGAAACCATATCTTTCTAAAAAATCCCAAAATCTTTCTTGTAGTGAAGTCCTAGATGGTACTTTTAATTGTAAGTAACTAGCACCATCTGCTTTTTTTGCCTCTCGAATAGAAACTTGTGAAGCATCCTTCCAAAAAGCAAATGAAAGTGATCAGTAGGTGAAATGAAGAGAACTCAAACTAAAATTTAAACAGCTAGTTAAATCAAATTGCTATTATCAGAGAAACATATCAAATTATAACGTAGGCTAGAAGAGTACATAGTATAAGTCTGAGCAATTTTAGATCTAGTGGACATTTCACTTTTTCTTTTTTCTTCTTTTTCTTAAATGAGAGATAGAACTTTTCATTGAAAAGTTAAAAAGAGAGACTAGTGCTCAAAGGATACAAACTCCATAAAAAAATTAAAAGATAAGAAGAGAGAAAGAGAGAGAGAAATATAAAGACTCCGCAAAACCATATTTTTTTTTTGGATAATCCACAAAACCATAACAATGATATAATTAAATTTCATCAAATTCCTAGTGGTAAACGTCCACAGTTTTTGGGGGGGTGGGGGGATAGGGGAGGAAAACAAATCATTTTGATTCGAATAATGAGTTTGCACAGGAACTTCATGCAATAAACAAAAAGAGAGGATGTACAAAAATAGACAGGAGATGTCCCCAACAAGTCGAGAATTATATATAAAATAAATAGATAAATAAATAAATCGCAGATGGATTTTCTTCTCAAATATTGGTCTAAGCTCAAGGGCAATTTTAAAAACCTCCTTGATGACTTTCACAACAATGGAAGACTAAATGCTTGTGTTCAAGAGAACTTCATCTGTTTGATTCAAAAGAATGAAGATGCAGTCCATGTTAAAGATTCAGGCCTATTAGTCTTACTACCGTTTCCTATAAGGTGGTGGCTAAAGTCTTAGATGAACATTTGAAACAGGTGATGGATTCTATTATCAGCCCCTTCCAAAGTGCATTCATTGAAAGAAGGCAGATTCTCGACCCAATTTTGATTGCTAATGAGGCAGTTGAAGAATATTGGGCTAAAAGGAAAAAGGGTTGGATACTAAAACTTGATCTAGAAAAAGTTTTTATTTCAAAGGAAACAGATCTCTTTATTAAATAAGAATAATAATAAGAAAATAAAGCTCTGAGTACATGAGAAATATACAAAGAGCAAAGATTGCGGATCAGTAGGCGCACCGGATCTAGAAAAAGCTTTTGATAGAGTGGATTGGGGTTTTCTAGAAAAGGTGATGATGTATTGCAAAAAAAATCAACTCCATATGGTCATCCTGGATCTTGGGATGTTTGAAGAATCCTCGTTTCTCCATTTTCATCAACGGGAAACCAAGAGGACGAATTTTGGCTTCTAGAGGAATTCGACAAGGGGACCCCCTTTCTCCCTTCTTCTTTCTTCTTGTGAGTGAGGTGCTTGGCGCTTTCATCAACAAACTTTACGAAAATGGACACTATGAAGGATTCGTGGTCGGTAAGGAGAATATACACATCCCTATTCTTCAATATGCTGATGATACATTGCTGTTTTGCAAACATGATGAAATATGTTAGTCAAACTTAATAGACCATCAGATTGTTTGAATGGTGTTCTGGGCAGAAAGTCAATGGGGAGAAGTCAGCTCTTAGTGGAGTCAATGTGAATGATGCGGATCTGTTCCTAATGGCTGGAAAATTAGGGTGTAAGGCGGAGAAGCTCCCTTTCTTGTACTTAGGACTTCCTTTGGGGGGATACCCGAGGCAAAAGATCTTCTGGCAACCTGTGATTGACAGAATTCATAAAAAATTGGATAGATGGAAGAGGTTTTAACATTTCTAGAGAAGGAAGGCAAACTTTATGTAAAACAGTTTTGGCTAACCTTCCCACCTTCTATTTGCCTCTCTTTGCCATCCCGGATAATGTGGCCGCTTCATTGGAAAAATTAATGAGAAATTTCTCCTGGGAGGGCCACTCCGGAAGCAAGATTAATCATTTGGTTAATTGGAATAAAGCATCTCTTGCCCAGATTGATGGGGGGCTCAGTTTAGGAGGAATAAAAGTTCAAAATACAGCCCTTCTTGCTACATGGGGGTGGAGATTCTCGGTGAAAGTTAACACTTTATGGAGGCAAGTCATTCGCAGCATCCATGGTAAAGAGTCCTTTGATTGGCATACAGTTGGTAAATTCGGTAATAGTTTGAGGAGTCCCTGGATTAGTATTTCAGGATCTTGGAGGTCGGTGGAAGATTTGGCTTTTAAGCTTGGTAAAAGCTTGGTAACGGAAGACGAATTGCCTTTTGGACTGATTTATGGATTGGTGATTTACCTTTCAATCTCCAATTCCCTAGACTATACAGAATTGCCCTGCTGCTAAGGAATCCATTGCTGCCCATTGGGACTTCTCCACACTGTCCTGGTCCGTGGTGTTTAGAAGACTGTTAAAAGATGAGGAAATTTCAGACTTCCAATCTTTCTTATTCTTACTCTTTACTAAGAGGGTGCTTAACACAGAGGATAGAAGACAATGGTCTCTTGACCCATCGGGCAAATTTTCAGTGAAGTCTCGGTCAACCCATCTTTCTCCATCATCTCCATTGGAGAAAGGTTTGTTTAAAGCTCTATGGAAATTGAGCAGTCCAAGGAGAGGTAATGTGTTAATTTGATTATGGCCTCTTAAATTGTTCCCTGGTGATGCAAAGGAAAATTCCCAACCAATGCCTTCTGCCTTCAGTTTGTCCACTGTGTATGAAAGACAGTGAGGGACTGCTTCATCTTCTTGTTATCTGACCGTTTTCTGCCAATTGCTGGGGAAACTTGTTCTCCCGTATCGATGTTGTTTGGGCTTTTGATGGATCTTTAAGTCTGAATGTCTTTCAATAGCTTAGGGGCCCGTTTTTGCCTAAGAAGCTGAGACTAATATGGGAAAATATGGTAAAAGCAGTGCTGGCAGATGTGTTGGAAACTGCAAAAAGAAATGTTGCAGCTTGGTGTTCGAATTTAACAGCTATTCCATTCAAGACATTTGCTTAAACTGGCCAGTTTTTATCTCACAACCCTTATGATGTGTGTTGTTCTCCCTGTCGTCATCCAGAGCTCAAATTTTGAAAGATCGTAGAAGCTTCAGCTGAAGACTTCCTATTTTTATCTTCTTTATTTTGGATTCAGTATTTTTGTTTTTTGATTTTTGGTTTTTTCATTCTTGGGACTGTTTTAGCTCTTATTGTTTTCCCTTATGTTATCTTGTTGTTGCCGTTCTCTTGGTTAAATTATGGAGCCAATTATGGATGCTCTATTCGGATATATTATGGGATATGATGATGGCGCTTAGGAGGTGTCAACCTAGTTGAGATGTCGGTGTGCCTCCTGATCCTCTTTTTGGCTTCTTTATTTTCCTCATTGTATAATTCTCTTGTACTTTGAGTTATATTTAATAAAGAAGTTTGTTTCCTTTTCAAAAAAAAATAGCAAAGAACTCCAAATTGACATAAATTTGCATCAAACTGTAATCACAATTAGCAACAATAGTGAAAAGCAAATATGTTTACTCAAAAACACTTTCATTGACGAAGTGAAAAGTTACAAGCAAGGTATAAAAGTTTCATATGACAACCCCACAACTTAAGGTAACAAAAGACTACAATTAGAATAAATCGCAAGCGAGATACTAACAGTAAGCAATCTATGGCAAAGATATTGATCTAGAAGTCACAAAAACAGTTCACAGAGTCAAACACAAAGAATATATCTACTAGTCATGTATCTGACTATGGGTGACAACTCCTGTAAATAAAACACCAAATCCGGTTGGTCTCAGCATCCGGAATGATTTCCAGGTGAAAGTGAATCCTATATGTTGAAGATGAGAGGAAGATAGTCTATAAATACCTGGAGGTAAAGATCAAACACTTGATCCAGAGTGCATAACACCAGGCATATATTACATAGGAAATTCCAAAATAAACTAGTTTCAAAATACTTTCCACACATCAGCACTCTTATGTAATCAAACGCCCTTATCCAGTTGACCTCTCTTCAACTCACTGAAAAGCCTTCAATTACTATACTTCAACCAGATAACAATAGTTTCCATCCTTCTCGCCAATGTCATCATTCAAGTTTATGGTTACATAAACTTCCCACAACAATAGTCATCCTCCTCCTTTTTTAACAATTTTTAAAGAGAAAAAAAACACTGATTGATCTCCATGTAACGAATGAAAAGAGACTAATGCTCAAAAGATACAACCTCCAAAAAGGAGCAAAGAGAAATTGTCTTCTCTTTTTTGTAGACTTGTTTTTTGAATGCTCTAGATTATTCCTTCGTTTTTCTCAAATAAATGTTTGGTTTCTTACTAAAACATTTGCTGCAAACAAACTTTCCTCCCATGCCTCAAGTACTGATAAATCTTTCCTTTGAAATTTAAAAAACTCAAGGACATGGTTGAGACCACAAGAATATATCAGGACAAATGCACGCTCATTACAATAGAACCAGATAAGGGGCAGTGCTACAAAGAAACAAACTTGCTAATCCCCATAATAGAGTGACACACATATAACAGAGACGTCAAAAGCTCATAAAGATACCCTGAGAATGGCATTTTCTGTTTCTTATCATTACCTTAATGAATGGTATTGAATCTTGTTCAGAAAAAGAAGAGAAATAAAATTGAGAATGGGGCATTACCTCACAACATGCGGATAACAATCTTTCTGCAAAACCAATATTCTTTGAAGGAAACTGAAGGAAAAAAAAACAACCATCCATTAAAAATCCAGGCATAAAAGTCAACAATGAAAATAAAAAAATAAAACCATAGCATGACAAAATTATTA
Organism: Cucumis cinereus; assembly: GCA_037974625.1. Taxonomy (NCBI): domain Eukaryota; kingdom Viridiplantae; phylum Streptophyta; class Magnoliopsida; order Cucurbitales; family Cucurbitaceae; genus Cucumis; species Cucumis cinereus. The sequence goes on from JBBPDJ010000026.1 coordinate 8,679,868, forward strand.
TTTCTGCAAAAAGACTGCAAAAATTATTCAGGAACATAAAACTCAGATTTCAGAAGAGAAAACTCATCAAATAGTGGTTGAATGGCAGTGAAAATATATGATCACTCTTGAATATACCACCATAGTTGAACAGAAAATAAGAGAACAAAGTTAATGAAGTATAGTGAAGTTAAACAGAAGGGTGTAAGGCAACAAGGATAAAATTTAGGTTATCACAAAACCTCTAAACACTCCAGGGTTGTTTGGTGCACTAATTCGAAATCAAAAACTAAGTTGCTTCCCATGGGGTTTATTGTCTAAAATCGAATGCTAAAATCTGTGTTTGGAGTGAAGGGTTTGGTTGGCTAAATTTCTGATGCCTTTGTTTGAAGTACATGGTTGGGTTGGGCTGAGTTTGGTTAGTCAGATTTTTTTTAATGATGTTTTCTTAATCACGATTTTTTTATCTGAATTTATTTCTGATTGACATATCCATATTTAGTTTGATCCTGTGTGAAACAAGTGTCCCAACCATATTCAAATTGGAACTATAAGCTTGTCTACGTTTGATTTTTTTATATCATTGTTTTTGAGAAACATTCAATCATAATTTCATTGATAATATGAAATTACAAAAGGACAATAAATGCCGTGAGAGATTACATAACGCTATTCCACTGTGAAATAAGAGATTTAAAGTCATGATCACAAAAGAAGGGAGTGAATTTACACCAAGAAAGCAAAGTATCAAGCAGGTGATAAAAAAATTGAGTTAATGTCGTCTCTCTATCTTCAAAGATACGATGATTCCATTCATTCCATATGAGCCAAAAGAAGGCTTTGATGATGAAGGTCCACAAAATCGCTTTCTCATTCTTGAATGGATGGCCCATGAGAAGCAAATTCAATAGGATGAAGGGGTCATTTGGGAAGAACACTTGATGGTTGAACCATGATAAAAAAATTCTCCCAAAATGATTGAGCGAAGTCACAATAGACCAATAAGTGCATAATGGAATCACTACAGCATGGCAAAGAACACGCAAATTCAGGTCAAACACAATTCATGGAGCCTTTTTTTTAGTACCATAGGGGTTTGGGTCATTCGAACCACAAACTTCGTAGTTGCTAACACATAACAATGCACTTAAGCAAAATGGAGAGAGAAGTGATGGGACCCATCATAATTGAGAAAAATAAAGAGAGAAATGGTGGGCCTATTTGTAATTTCAAGAAAAACCTTGGATTGTCCCTTCGGGGACATCCGATAAAATTAGAACGATACAGAGAAGATTAGCATGGCCCCTGCGCAAGGATGACACGCACAAATCAAGAAAAACCTTGAATTTAAAGAGGGTATCCCATGGGTTTGGGGTGGTTTGCTATTTGTACCCTTATTAAGCTCCATAATAAATGGATCTCTACAGGGAAGAACAACAATAGTTAAATAGAACAACATACATTGAACTCTTTAACTACATACCAAGGAGGTATGATAGTCTGATTAGAATACTTGTAGCTTTTAAGTCCAGTTTTTTTAGTGATTTTTATTGTTTTACTGTGGCCATATAGGGTTCAGACTGCTTGTGTTTTTTACCATACCAATTAAATAAGGATTTGTGATCTAAACTGTATTCATTTGCCACATAGATACAGTAACTGGTCTGCTCATCAGTTTGCATAAAAAGCCAAAGCCAAAACTTAGACATCCAGGCATTAATTTTCAATAAAACGGATGTACAAATCCATGTAAAGAAAGTTTTACATACCTTGGTTTTTTTCATTTTTAAGCACTTCAAACACAGCAAGCTTAACATCTTCTTCAATTCGGTAATGTGATTGGGATGATAAATGGGAATTGGTAATTCAATATATCCAAAATGGCCTGAAAAGTGGAAGATAAAGACAACCTGTCAAGTTGTCTTCATGAATGGCCTAACTCATATTTTCACCCGTGGGCTTCTTTTTTGTTACTTTTTGGTGTGTAGGGATATCTCATCTCCCCCTTTTATTCTTCCTCTTCTGTATTCTCCTTTTGATAATGAACATTTTGTAAAAATTAAAAATGAAAAAAAAAAAAAAAAAAATCAATACCTTCACACTTCCCAGGTTCAGAAGTACCACATGATTCACATTTTCCAAATTCAATTGGCAGACCAAGAAATGGATTTGACAGCTGACTAGCATGGGTAATAGGGCAATCACTGATAGCTGCAATACACTACCAAAAATAAAAATAAATAAATAAACGGCCAGCAGATACTGATGAAAATGGGGGGGAAGCATTGCATAAGGAATTCTTAAAATACCTATTCTATAACACGTGAAGCAGATGTAGAAAAAAAAATTAATCATCTACTAATTCAAAAGGGACGAGAGAGAGAGCAGCCCACAACAAACGAAGCAAACAAAATAACTATAACAAAGTGCTCCATCGATTAAGAATAAGAAACAAAGAACTACAATAACTGCATAACGAAGGGAGACGGAGGTATTTTATTGATAAAATCAATAACTTTTATTAAGAAAAAATGAAAGAATACAAAGGAGGGAGGTATTGAGCATAGCTATAGACCAAATCTCCCCCATGCGCTCTCCTAATCTCTTAAAAACCTCCTTTCCTTTACAGTAAACATATTTCATTGATATGTGAAATATTACAAAGAAAGGGGAGGACACAGCCTTCCAGCCACCAAAATAGTTCATCCACCATCCAGACAGTCAGAACGTAGCAAAAGCACCAAGGTTCACATCCTATAGGGCTTGACCGCATATGCCTCTCACTAGGAAGTCATTGTCCTCAAATGAAGCTGTTGAAAGCTCTGATGGACCATTACTCCAACTAATAGAAGATTTCTTAAAATGATGACTAATCATATCCAAAATTCCTGTGAAACACTAATATTGGTGACAGAGACAAGCAAATCATTTAAATCTCTTTTAACTTATGATTGGGAAGGCCATGCACCCTTGATAGCAACAAAAGCAGTGAAGCCTTGCACAAACAGTGTGTTTCCCTTTCTTTATAAGGAATTAATTGGGAAGATAACATTAGATAATATCAGTGATATTATTCATATTAAGCATCAATTTGAAGGTCAATGAAGTTTAACAGCTTCTACTTACAATTTCTTGACCATTGGCCAATGAAAACCTTATTCCCACTATTTCCGCATCTAAAATAGATGAGCAAGAGGGTGCCTCCTCCATCCCTTTAACAGAAACTTTTTATAATGCTGCAAAGTAAAACAAACAAACAAAGAAAAAATACAATGTTAGATATGAATGGTTACAGCCTAATGGAAATTAAAAGAATAAAAATTGCAAGAATTGTCCATCCACTTGTAGTAAAGAGAAATGAAGAAGGCAACCAGATTAAAGGAAAAGCAATGTAAGTTTTCAATACAAGAAGTGAAAGCTACTATATATTTGTTTTCAGTATAGCACCAGCTGAGATGGTCTCCTCCTCCTCCTCCTCCTCCTCCTCCTTCTTCTTCTTTTTTTTTTTTTTCCTTTTTTTCTTTTCTTTTTTTGTCTGGAAAAAAGAAAAAAAAACATGTTAAAAAGAAAATGCCAATATTAGTACTGTAAATGGAAATTGTCAAAAAAAGTGAAAATGGTCAGTGTCAGTGAGAAGTTTAGCCCCGGAGCTTTCAAGTCAATTATATGAGCACGGTGCATGGTATTTTCATGATACATAACTTTTAGCATCTGTAGAAAGTGCAGGAGGAATTGAAACATAATGACTAAGAAGAGTCCAATAAAAGAAGTTCTAAGATGCTTACAGCTGAGTTTATAATAGAAGACATTTCAAAGAAAATAAAATGAAACTGTCTGTAAATCTACCAGAAACCTTTGATAGAGTTTGCCTCTCATTTCAAGGGTGGTTGCACACATGCATGCATTTGAAAGAATGTAGCAATCATGAGCAGAATAAGAACCTTACACTTTGAGCATTAATTGTTACATACAAAAGACAAACAAAGTCAACTGAGAATGAGGCAGACAGGGACAAAGTCCATTTTCTTTCTTTCTTCAATCATTTTCTCCCCCTTTGCTTTTCCTCTTGCCAAAGGCCATAGTCCAATTCATGTTCTTCTACTTTCGCAGCAACCAAATACCAACGAAATAAACATGCAAAGGCGCAGGGAAAGTATACTAAGAGCAACAATCATAAACCCAAAACCCCTTGAAGATGTCACAATTGTTTCTTTGGACTACTTTTTGATAGGAAAAATGAAAAACCCAGCTCGAATTCCAAGCAAAAATTGAGAAAAACAAAAGCGAAGAAAGCAAACAAGTAGTCCAGCATCATGAACCCTGAAATCCCTCGGGACAAACAATTCAAATAATCACAGACAACATGAGTTGACTCGTCCAGTTAACCATGACAGACCCAACAGAAAACTTAATCGCCCCATGTTTTTCTCCCTCCTTCGCTCCAAATTCGCTCACACCCACAAAAATCAAACACCCAGAAACGAAAATGAAAGGAAGAAGGGAAAATGTACCTGAATGGAAGAACTCGAAGGAGTTCAAAACCCTACAAGTAAACCCCCAAATGCGAAATGAAAAACCTTGTAGCAGTACCAGAAAAAGGTTACAGAAAGAAATGGTTTTTAGTGAGAGTTGTGTACCTTTACGAAGAATACAATGGCGTTTGAGGACACCCAGTACCTAGCTTCGCTCGCCTGCTCCCTTCTTTTCCACAGTCTCTTCTCTTCTCTCCCCAGCACAGTGATGGGGGCTCTTCTCACATTTCTTATTTGCACTCACCTTTAAGAATTCATTCCTCCATAGCCCCCACTAGGAAATTAATTACACTTTTTTTTTTTTTTTAGTTTTACTTTTTGTCACTTTTAGTTTTAGACTTTAGCCCCGATTCATTTTGAAATTTAGCCTGTTTTGTTTTGGGGTAACTTTCTATATTTGTGTTTTGAACATTCAAACAGCTTCGTGTCAAAATAAACATAACTCATTTTATATAGGTAAATTCAAAGTTAGATGTTCGATTAAAGAATATGTACTATCGATAGAAAGAGCTTAAAAGAAATTTGATCCAATCCATACTGATTACCTACTTATTAGGTGGGTGCACATGGGCCCATAAGTTAATGGGTATTGAAAACTATTTGAAATTTTTTAAGACATCTCAATTCTCAATGACTTCTCTATTCTCTATTTAGTTTATGGATATTTTAAATGACAATAAATGTATTTGATGATCTCATTTAGCTTTCTAGGTCGTTCGCAATTTTGTTTATAAATGTCTTAATTTTATCCCTAATGTATTCAATACTTGAAATTAGGCTTTTTTTATAAAAAAAAAAAAAAACATATGTTGAATTTTATTAACAAAAAATTGTCATCCACTTATTATTTTTAAATTTTGATAATTGTCCAAAAAAATGCATATTTTCACTGTTTATTTTGCTACTTTTCTTTAATAAAAGAAAACTTTGTCTAATATTTTGATCTCAAAGTAGGTTAAAATAACTAAAATGAGCAAACTTATGTACCTAGACCAATTTCACGAGCTTCACATAGATTTTTACTATTTTTGCGTAAGTGAGCAATATACACACATCGAAACCTAATTTTGTTAGATCGGGCTCAATCATTCAAACTTGTTGGTTTTTTAGTCCCCATTTGTTTTTCGGCAATAAAATTGACTGAAAAATGTTAAATGCTTGATTTCCGACCATTTCTCACATACCTTTACCTATATAAATGATTGGAAGCCTCTTGAATCAACAACATTCACTCTTTGGAAGATATCTCACACGATACCTTCAGAAAATTTTCAAGAACGAGAGTTCCTCCAAAGAACCTTAATTCTAGGTTATCCCTACCCCTAAGAACATGTGTGTAGATTGAGGATTCACCCTTGAGCCTTAGAGAGTGAGGTTTTGATTTGAGAATTAAGTTTGTCTCACTATTTTTTCGACACACTTTGATTTCTTTATTTATTGTTTCTCATCTTTCTTTACTTTCACTCTTTGAGTTTGACATTTGTAACTTATGTCTTTTGTATTAATGAAATTTATTCATTTTTCTTCGAGTATGGGCTAATTTTATAATGGATTCAGTTATGTTGATACCCTAAGACAATATGGGTTGAATTAATAATAACGCATCAAAGTGCATTAGTCTTTTCATTTCCTTTGTAGAGTATGTTGTTATCTTGTTAAGTTAAGCTAACAATTTAATTTAGTATTTTAGTAAAGTATTAATGTTAAGAATTAAGGAATTTGGGGCTAAGATTGAATAAAAGTAGATTTTTTGTTCATGTTTGAGCGATGTCGACTTGATGAAGCTGCATAACTCAAGGCTTTTAGCACACAACCAAAATCTCACACTTATTTCCACTTGTTACCACCACTTTTGTATCGTTAGTATTGTTTATGAAATAATTGAATTGCATTTAGTGTCTTGGAATACGATACTTGGAATAGCGTCAAGTTTACTACTTTTTGACAATGTATACTTGCAATGAATCACGTTAACTAGAATTTTCATCAGTTATACATGTTTGGTCGATCAAATTTTATGCATCAAGTACCATCCAAGTACATGTTTACAAGTTTGATCTCTAGGTGTTGAAAAGATTGTTCTTCAAGTTGATTTTTTACCGATTGACTGACACCTTAAAGTAGATTTTAGTTATCAAAGTTTTTAAAGAGTTCAAGTATCTAAGTTTAAAAAGATTTTTCAATTTAAAAAAGAAAATCCAAAGAAAAAAAAGGTCAACTTTCTTTGAAAACTTCAAAAATAAAGTATATCCAACCTTTTTAGTAGTAATTAAATCTTGTTTGTTACGGTTTTAAACATGTATTTTTTCATATTAATTAATTATTTGTGTACGTGGGTATTCTCGAGATTTCTTATTTATTAATGGGCTAGTTTCAAATATATCAAAATGCATCAAATATTTACAAAATATGACAAAATATTATCGTATATCTACGATGGGCTATGATAGATCATGATAAACTATTATTTGTGTCTATCTGATGGATCAAGATGGACTATGACACAAATAGTAGGATATCACATGTAATTATTATATTTTACTATGTTTGTAAATATTTTCAAATTTTTTGTCATTTTGATTTTTCCTTTATTAATTAATAACTTTGAAAAATTATGAGAAATTATTTTGTTATTGTTCTGATTTTTTTTCCCATTTTCACAATGTAACAAATTTGTTATTCATCTTGTCCACCCTTTCAATCTTCTATGATGAACTTAGACTAATCTTCTTTTTTTTTTATATATATATAAAAAAGATGTTTTTTTAAGTACAAATAGGATGGAGATTTGAATCGGAGACCATTTGGTTCTCAGGTACATGCAGGTGTTAGTTGAGCTAAGCTATAGATGGCTACTTAGACTAATTTTGGGTTGAGAAAGAGCATCTTCTAAAGTTTCAAGGAAATACCAATAATGAAATAAAATTTATATTATCGAACTCTCTACTACTACTACAAGGGCATAAATTATCAATGAAAAGTTCGGGTAGATCCACGGAGAAGTGCGAGGAAATACCAATAGTTCTGTTAAGCTAGTTCTCTAGTTATAGCGGTGAATAGGGGGTTGTGTGTGGATAGAGATGGATGCCTGAAAATAAAAAGCCACGGATAAATGTAACAAAGGATTAGAAAATCTAGCTTTAAAAGTAAGAGGGGTTTCAAAGTAATTTCGATCATCAATTTTTCTTAGACATGCATTCAATCTATACATGCACAACGACTTACTCAACCTAACCAAACTCGAGTCCTCGGTGTGACTCCTAATAGTTCCAAATCAATCCCAAACGACACATAACACTCTGGAATGGAGGATTTGCTCGAGAATATACAATTACGATCATTTAAACCCATTAAACACAACAAGCAAGACATATTAAAAAGACATAAAAGTAGATCTTTTTTTAGAGCTATTAATTATCTATCACTAATAGATACTAATGGATGTGTATTAGAGCTCCTATTACAGATAGACAATGAAATTTTGTTATATTTGTAAATATATTTTTGTATCTACAATCAATTAAAAAATTACACATTTTTTAAAATCATAACAACCTAAATTTCATTGGTATACCAAAGGAAAATATGATCCAACGTCTTAAAAAACTAAAAGTGTTTATAAACATTCCAAAATCACCAAAACATGTGTGACGATTGAGATCATAAAACAATGAATTAAGTCTTCTAAGATTCAAACACAAAAGCCCATTCGACATCCAAACTAAAGACGAAGAAACCTAAGATTGGTTAGCAGAAGAAACTGAATCATATTGTAATTCTTCTCCCTTGAGTTTTTTATTTTAATTTTCCAAAAAACTCTAGAACATTGGCATCACTTAAGTATGTACAATCATGCAATGCAATGACAAGATTTTAGACCTAAAAGACACTCTATTGTGTTATTTATGAGATGACATTTAGAGGCCGTTTGGATCACATATATTCTTTCATGGGTATGAATATTAAATATCTGAGATTTAAATTTCTCAGATAATTAATATCTGTGTTTGGATATACAAGATAATTAATATCTGAAAGTTAAAACTAGTATTCAATATTATTATATAATTAATTTAATAATAGTATATTAATTATTTAAAATATTAAATAATAATGTTATTGGTTTGGAAAAGAGAAAGACACACAAAAATGTGACGCAACCACTTTTTTCTCTCTCTTGCACAACTCCAAAGAAGAAATTTCATCATTTTGAAGGATAATAAAAACCCACATACAATGGACTTTTTTTTACCCAAAGATAATTAATACCTATATGATATAAAAAACTTAAATTCATAAAACAAACACATGTATTTATTTTCCTTACAAAAACTCAATCAAATATCCGAAGTTAGGATTCATTTTGGTTCATTCTGTAATTTTTTAAAATGTCCTTTCGATCTTCGTGCTTCGGCCTATCTTTTTTTTTCCTTTTATTTATTTATTCGTTTGTGGCATGAGCTCAAGACTAATTTAGAATTTGGACTCATTGGGCTTCAAACCCATTTACTAATGGGCTTTGGGCTTAGGTTATTTGTACGAATGACTTATTTTAACAGCTTTTCACACAGAGAAATTTGGAGGAATAGCAAAATCTAGGTGGGTGGGTGGAAATTTAGAAAAATCTAGCAGAACAAAAATTATGGAAAAATTGAAAAATGCACATGCCAGAGTTTCCCAAAAATTCCATTTTTGTCCATGGCTGTGTATACATGTTATGTTTCAAATACAATATATTTCATATAACGTTTATTTTAAAGTTAGTTAGTACTTGATTTTAAGTCATTGGATAATGGTTAAGTATTCGAGAATTACTGTGTATTTTGTGTGTGTTGGGATAGATTGTAAAGGAACAAAATAAAAGAGAGAAATCTGATAGAATCTAGATTTTCCTCTTTTTTTTTCGAATCAATTTTAGATTCACACCTCTTTAGATTAAGTTAGATTTTGAATTTATATATATATATATATATATATCTTTAATATATTTATTAGTTTTATAATCTACCTTTAATTAAATATATTTTATTAGTTTTATGTTATATTTGTTATTGTTAATTAATTTTGAGTGATTGAATAAGAGTGCAAAATGCATGAAATACGGAATATTTGTGTGAGATTCTACCAAATTTTCTTTTTTTCGTGGAATATCTCATGCCTATTTATATCTAGTTAGATTTTAAATATATATATATATATATTTAATTTATCAATTAGTTTTATAATCTATCTTTAATATATTTTATTAGTTTTATGTTTTATTGTTTTTATTAATTAATATCTAACATTATTTCATTGTTAATTGGTTTAAGAATATCATGTTATGTTCCATCTTTATCTTTTATTAAACCAATATATCTAAAAATATTTGATTGAGGAATTATTTAGGATCAATTCGAATTAATCCATTTATTTGTATATTATTAATTAATATCTAACGTGATTGGATAGTAAAATCCGTGAAATACGAGGTATTTATGTGAGATTCTACCAGATTTTTCTCTTTTTCCTGAATATTGAAATATCTCATACCTCCTTAGTTTTTTAAATGACTTTGCAGCAAGTGAAGACTATCTTTTACGGGAGATGAATTGAAATTTCAAAATATCACCATTATCATATTGTCGATGTTTATGTTTCGTTAAAATTTTCTTTTCAACAATTTGTTGATTGTATTTGAGGTAAACTTTTTTCGTTTTGTAATCTCTCCGTTTTTTGTGTGACGGTTTTTCTGGGATGGTTGCAACAATTCAAACATCATTCGTATCGTTAAAGACAAGAATGTTTCTTGACTTATGTTGGTTTTACTGAAATTCTTCGATAATGATTTGTTTGTGGTTGTTGATTCTGTATCGTTTGGAACTTCTGAAAATATATCGTATTCGTATTTTAACACTGAAGTATCCAGATCTTTAACATTCCTCCCAACACTCACATGCCGATATGGAAAGAAGCTTGATGGTGTCTGAATAGTAAGTCGTCGAACGCCGAAGACAAAACTATGGACGGTGACAATGTATTTTGAAATTTAGAAGGATTGTATTTGGAATGTGAAAGGTTTATTAGAAGTAGGAGCATTTTTGACAATTTCAAATATTTTGTTCGTTTTGCCATTTTTATAATTTTAATTTTTTTTTATTATTTGTTTACGTTAAATTTTGCTATTTATTCGGTCAAAAAAATTTGACGCTCTTATTCAAGAAAAGATGTGAACCGTATAAGAAAATAAACTTAAATTATCAAAAAAAACTTAAAACAAAAAGCGAAATGATTACTAAAACAAACACGTCTCTCATTTGCTAAATTAAACTTATGTAGACTATATACTGCTCTTTATTTTTCTCATATAGCCCTTCTCTGTTAGACAATAAATTAAAGTTTATAGGTTTAAATCCTCTTTCATGGCAAAAAAAAATAGGTTCTACTCACACTTCAAACTTCTTTTTACCATCAAATTCATCACATCCCACACTTATATTCACAATATTGGAAAGTATCCATTAATAGTTTTTTTTTTTTTACCTTAAAATATTATTTTAGTCTCTATAAATTTATTTAATTTTAGTCTATATATTTTTAATTCTCCAATTTTAGCCCCATACTTTTATTGTTTTCTTTAAAAAAATTATTTTGTAATATATTTACCATTCATCTTGAAAACACATTCGTTAATATGATTTTCTTCTTCTTCTTATTTAATCACTTTTACAAAAAAATCATTTTGATTGACTAAATTTAAGATTTATTAAAAAACAAAGAGATAAAATTGGACGGCCGAAAGTATATAAAAGATTTAAATTGATAATCTTAGCCATGTTTTTATATTCTCAACTTCTAGAAAGGGTAAATAAGTAAATATACCATGAGTGTGAGCTCCATAAAAAGAATCCTAATAATTATTTGTTGACTATGAACATTTATTTAACCTAATTTATTAAGTCAAAAGGAAAAAAAAAAAAAAAGAGGAGAGGGACTAAAGTATAAATTAGCTTCTCAAATGGGCATCTAATGTAATTTCCTAAACTTGAAGAAAAAACAAACAAAAAGAATCAATTTCAAAATGTGATTATTTAACAAAATTTGGAATCATATCTGCTTTCTTAATCTCTATTGAAATTTGATTCTTGTTTTTTTTTTAATAAAATCAAATCTCCACTCCAACCCAAATGAGGAAAATATGAAAATAAAAAGTGAAGAATATATGCAATATCTTTTTATAAAATAAATAATTGCATATAAATTAAAAAAACAAAAAAACAAAAAACAACTCATCAATGACAAAATTTTCAATTAGGTCACCAATCAAATCAAGATTTCTATATATTAAAATTATTTAGATTAACTTAAATTATATGTTTAATTCCATTGATTACTTATTTTCATTATACCATTAATCCACCAATTTAAAATGGATAATTTTTGGTTTCATCTTCAACAAAAATTAAAATAAAGAGTACATGAAAATGGGAATAAAAAAATGTTTCCATTAAATTTGAAGGCAAAATTGAAAAGTAGATCTATACATTGGGTTAGTTTCTGAAGAAAATCTGTGGGTAGAAGTCAGTTTTGGGGATCTAATTCTTTACAGAATTACTAAAATCAAAAATAAAAAAAATTAGTTGTTGAAGAATTCTTGTTGTTGTTGTTCATCATCGTCGTCAATTGTTTGTAGATTTTTCTTTAATCAAATGAGGTCTCAATTTCCTGACATCAGATAATTGAACTGGTTTGAGGAAGAATTCTTCCGCTCCTTCTTCCAAGCATCTGTTGATTCTTGAAGGAACATTCTCAGATGACATAATCACAACCGGTATGTCTTTAAGAGATTTCGATTCCTGCAAAATTACACACCATCCGATTAATAATCAGGGATTGATTTGATTCAGATTTCGCAATGGGGAATGAGGAAATTGAAAAATTAGGGCAAACCTTGATTTTCCTAAGGAGTTCGTAGCCACTCATTCCAGGCATACTGTAATCCGTGATGATTAAATTTACATCCACTTCCTGAAAACAGATTTGAAGTTAGAGAAAGAAAAAAAAGAGAGAAATGGAGTGAAGAGAGAGAGAGAAGTAGGGATCGGAATCATGGATGGGATCGTACTTGATGATGATGATTTTCAGGAGCGATTTTGGAGTCAGTTTGTTGATCGTGATCTTGAGCAAGACCGAGAAATTCCAAGGCCTTAGTACCGGAATCAACAGCAGTAACATGATAGGAAGAGGTTTTGAGGAGGCGTTCGATCAATTTGCGATCGATGAAGCTATCATCAACAGCAAGAACATGGAAAGGGGTGGATTCAACAGCGACAACCATAGCTAAAAGGTGAAGATATATTATGAATTGGAGGAGAAGAAGAAGAAGAGATTGAATTTGAGGAAGGAGAAAAGGGAACGAAGGAGTTTTTATATGTAAGGATGAATGAAATTGATTGAAAATCTTGAAATGTGACAGTTGGAAAGTGAGATCCGACAGATTTGATTCGGAATCGAGAGGATCTTCAAGGTTGATTTGGTTTAGACGGGACGAGTCTTGACCAATAATAATAATAATAATAATAATAATAATAATAATAAAAGATTGGATTTTGGGAATTCAAAGTGTTTGTTGATTTTGGAGCAGCCCCTGGCCTGTTGTACCTTTTGGTAAAGGCTAATGGCCATGTGCCGGTGGCTGCTTCTTGTTTCGTTTTGTTTAGGGTACTATACGCTCCCGCCCATCTTTCATTTTTACATTCTCACCAAACTTTTTATTTTTTTTTAAAAAAAATTTATTATTATTTGACTTATTCCTCTATTTTTTAATCATTCTATTTTGACGTCTCAATTTTTATTTTTGTGGAAAATGTTTTTTGTAATCTCTATATGATGTATAAGTTTTAACATGTTATATGTTTAGGATTTTAAGTTTTTTTTTTTAAAAATTTATTTAAGGTTTTGACTTTTCTGTTTATTAAAATTTTTAAAACATTTCTAAAATTATTTTGGAAAAAACACTACTTTCTAAAACCTGATTTTTAAATATGACAAATTAACCTAAACTATTTATAATAGTAGTAAAATTTTGTAGATTTCTTGCCACCCAAATAAATTACAGGTCAAATACCGACTTGGTTGAAGAAAGAAAACCCAAGTCCACTAATTAGTGATTTATTTCAATCCAATACCCACGTCTTATTAATCTCTTGCTCTCACTCTCGGTGATGATCTATTACGAATACCATTGAAACACAATATCTTCTCCTCTCTCAATCTCGAATGGAACAAAGACAATGATAGAGTTCTATCATTGTTTATTAGTAGCTCTAAATTCAAATTCAAACTAATTGAACAAGAACTGCTCCAACGTTGATCAACTTCAATTCAATCGGAAGAAGAAAAAAAGCAGTCAATCGACGAAGAAGAAGAACAAGTAGACGATCCCAATCAACAAAGAAGAAGAAAAAAGTCATGCGATGACCGATGAAGAAATCAATGATGAGTAGTATTTTTTGTAAATAATTTACAAAATTTGCTATATGCGTAAATTTCTCTTTCTAAAAACCACTTTTAGGGAAGTTATCAAATAACTAACTCCGTCCACTAACCTGAAAGTAGGAGTTGGGGAGCGATATTTCGACGTCCACTAACCGGAGTTAGGGAAGTTATCGAATAATTCGCTCCCTTAACTAACGTGAAGTAACTCCCTTCAGAGTTATTTCATTAATTAAATTTATATTAATTACATTTATATAAATTTAAATCATATTATATCTCCTAAAAATATAATATAAACTTTATATTATATCATATATAATATAACCGATAGTTTAATTCTCTCATATAACTTATAGTTTTAATATAAATTATATTCATATTAATTTTAACCTATCGTTTAATGAGTCTCTCATTCATATTATAATTATTATTTGAATCATATTCAAATATTAATTTCTCTCGTATAAATTCTATATTATAATGTATCAAATACATTATATTAATTGTATCATATACAATTTATTTTCTTTAATTAATTTGAACAATTCAAATCAAACCAAAATAAATTTGATTCTCATTAATCCTTATTGAACTAACAATGAGACCTTATGAACCTACAGATCGAAGCTTCAATGATACAAGATTAATTAATTAGACTATTTAATTAAATTAATCTTCATTCATTAAATGTCAGTCATTCCACTAAAGACTAATAACTGCACTCTTCTTATGGTAGATATCTTTCAGTGTCAATTGGACATAACCAATCAACAATGAAATGTCCATTCATAAATTGCTCCTAAATACAACTGGCCAAAATTATTGTTTTGCTCCTGTTGTCACATCTAACATCTTAAGTATCACTGATCCCTCTAATGAATAATAAGTTTTAGGTCCATTATAACTGAACTCCTCTCGGGCCCATAGAGAGTGTGACACCACAATGTTCAAGCTCCAGAATCAACCCTTAAAAGAGCGATATTTCTCTACTTACTCTATCTATAGAGAAGGAGTGAATTCCTTCTTGTGTAGCTGTGTTCTAAACTTCCTAATCAGACGAATCCCCAAAATAGTAGACATATTGAGTTAGCGACATAGGACACTCTCACCCATGCTGATCAAAGGACTGCCTTCATAGGCAGGAGTTCACAATTCACTCAGAATTCAGGTTAAGTCACCTACGGTCATCCGAGTGAAATGTAGTCTCTTCTAGTAACAGTGTTAATAAGAGAGATTATTTATTTCATGGTTCGGTCTTATACAAACTCTTCATATAAAATACCCCAGACACATGTCTCTACAAAAATGATGAGATCATTTGTAGCACTTTACAACGATTGTAACAACTACAAAGCGAATTGTATTCATAGTATCACTAGGATAAGGTATCCAGCCTTATCCATCTACTACAGATCGTTTAGGTTATCACTTAAACATGATCTACTTGTATGTCTCCACAATTTGTTTGATTTTTTCTTAAGTTCGAAAAGAACCAATTTTAAAACAAATTATATAGACATCCTTATTTTTTTTAGATAGATACTCTCACATTTATGTTAATTTTTCTATTCTTAGCTTACATCAATTTTCTCAACATCCAAAATAAAAACAAAAATTTGAATTTAAAACATAACATTCCACAAAATTTCAAAATCAAAATCTCCTCTTAAAACATACCAAAACGATAAATAGCCAAATAAAAAAAATATTTGGCTATTAACACATACTCAACTACTAATGTACAATTTAGTTAAAATATTTAAGTCTTAAAATCTTTTTTGTGATTATTTATTGTTTTTCTTCTCTT
This sequence comes from Cucumis cinereus, assembly GCA_037974625.1. Taxonomy (NCBI): domain Eukaryota; kingdom Viridiplantae; phylum Streptophyta; class Magnoliopsida; order Cucurbitales; family Cucurbitaceae; genus Cucumis; species Cucumis cinereus. The sequence continues at coordinate 8,695,663 of JBBPDJ010000026.1, forward strand.
ATAGTTCATATACCTTAATTAAAGTGTGAAATTTTATTTATTTATTTATTTTACATACACTTGTAAGAGGGTATTGAAGAAGAGAGAGGAGAAAAAGATAGAAAATAGAGAGATAAGACAGTATTAATGGTTTTTGTTCATATAATAGTAAAAATAATTTTTAATTTTTTTAAAAGTTTAACGATATCTTTGAAACTTTTTCAAAGGTATTTTTGAAACAAAAGATTTTCATCCAAAACTAACGACAATGATATTTTTAAACTTCTTTTGGAAGCTTCACTGTATTTTTGAGACTTATGAAACTTGAAGAGTATTTTTAACACAAATGGTAAAATTGATAGACATTTTTTTTATAATTTAAGGAAACTTTTAAATTTAGATTTGTTGCATTGATTTTGTGTAGTTTAATTTCTTACCATCCTACCTCTATGTGTATTTGTATATTTGTATTAATTGAATATAGGATAATTGCAGATTAATTTTGTTTTAAAAATTTTGTAAATTAAATGACACGTACGCAATTCTTTATTTGGTAACTCAAATAAATATAAATTATAATTTTATTACCTTCATGATTTTATTAGCAATTTAATTATGAAGAGGAGTTTAGTAAAATTGAAAATATTTAGCCCTTCCATGATCCTAGCAACATCCATCTCTTGTATCCCAACTTCTTCACCACTTTCTCCAAATTCCCTAATCACATTGTAATTAAGTAGTTTATAATATTTGTTTGAAAACATGATTATTATTGTAATTGTAATTGTAATTGATTTGATTAGTTTTAAGTGCAAAGAAGTGATGATGAAGATGATAATATATATATATATATATATATATATATATATAAATTTAAAAAAAGAAAAAGAAAAAGAATATAATGATAGTAATGGGAGCTTTGAGGGAGTTTAAGGGGTATGTATTTTTGAAGAATCTTAATTATAATTTCCCAAGAAAGGGAGTTTGGAACCATGTCTTTCTCTAACATGAAAATCTCTCATCCCAACCCCACCATGGATTATTGTAGTGTTTAAAGGGTCCCAAATCAAAAGTATATAATATAATATCATATCAAATCTTCATCAAAAGAAGACATATATACCATTCAAGTTGCCTCTCAATTGCCTCCTTCCTCACCATTATTCATGTCCCCCACATGGATGTTCATTTCTTAAAAAAAAACATTTCAATTCTTAATTATCTTCTTTATATATATACATATACCTTAAGAGTCCATAATCTATTTGTTTTCTTTTTGTTTTTTTTTTAAAAAAAGAGATATAGAACTTATTATTTTTCTTTAAAATATGAAAGATGGAGTGTGTGTGCACATATATAAAAGTTGTTATTTTATACCCTCTCTAACATGTCTAAATTAACAGCAATGAAAAATATTGGTAAGTAAATTTGGAAACGAGGAAGGAGAAAGAAAAAAAATTCTAAGACTATTTTCAAATATAATAAAATAAACCAAAATATTTACAAAATATCACACAGTTTATTCTTGAAGAATTGTGATAAGTCAAGATAAAATACTATTTGTGTCTATTTGTATTGTGAGATTTTATTATATTAAAATATTTTGTATATATATATATATATATATATGATAAATAAATAAAGTTAATATATGTAAAGGTCAACTAGGACGAGGACAAGGATAAAACAAATAGTGTTATAAAGGCATAAGTCATGTTTTTTTTTTTTTTGGAAAAATAATGGGCGACCTATATGATTTGTGACTTTAAACTTTAAATTTTAAATAAGTTGAATTTGATAAAATACATTAAAACCCATTCTTTGTACTGTATATTTATTGCATATATATTTTTAGGACATTTTTGTTCTTTTCTTCTACAAAATTCTATCCCTTTCTTACTTATCTACAATTGAAAAGAGACTGAACACAAAATATGCAGCCGTGGATCATACTCTTTTTAAGACATTTTGCAGCTATGTTCGATGTACAAACAGTTTGAAAAAACTACAACGGCGCCCCCAAGATAAAATAACCAAGACCTCGTCTGTCTTGATCGGATCTGCACAACTGGAAGTCGATTGGAATATTCACACCCTTTTTTATTGTGCTTGAAAACAGAACAAAATCTGGTAAAAAAGAGCCAAAACAGTTCAATGGTCATATAAAATTCATTAGGCAAAACACTTCAGCTATAAAAAAACTATTTAAGGAAAAACAGAAAACAAATATTTTTAATTAAATATCTATTAAAAAAATATTACAAATAATATTATATTATTACTCACCAGCTATCTACTGATCCCCTCTAAAACATGGGTACTCCTTAGGCCCCAAATCCATAACTGAAGGTAGAAGTTTATAAAGAAATTTTCACTTACAAATCTTAGCAATGCAGGATTCTCTATTTATGAATAAAATAATATCGTCATTCCTATAAGTATCAATAACTCAAATTTATGAATATATTGATGATATCTAAATATCAAAAGGTATTCTGGAAAAAGTAACAGTAAAAAATTTATAGAAAAAATCATTGTAAATTTTTTAATGAAATTTTAGAACAAACTTATTTAGGTAAAAAACTATTACTTTAAACATATAAATCAATAATTAAAAGTGAATATGATTTGTAAAAGCATAATAGAGAATAGAGAATACTGAAAAATTATTATGAGTTGAATATTTTATTAATAAAGTCTAAATCAAAATTAATGTTAAATACAATATTCAATAGTGAGTTTAGTAACAAGAAAATCTAGGAGACATTAGCATAATTTATAGAATAATGATAAGATTGCTCCAAAACAAAACTCACATTAATTTTTAATTATGCAGCGATATGATGTAAAAAATCAATGAAAGACGTTTGAATCAATCAAATTTAGAATAAGTATATATATATATATTTTTTTGTGGTTTTCCAATTTCTTTAGAATGAAAGTATCATCTATTTATAGAAAATTGAAAAATTCAACAAATTGAAAAAGCTTGATATTAGCAAATGGACATGTTAAGGATAAGTCTACGACGAGGGGCGGGCAAAAACGTACGAAGCCACGACAGAATAAAAGGAAATGGTCAAGGCCCAGAATTGAAGGGTTAGCCTCGACCATGCCAAGGCCAAGCCCAAAGCCAAGGAGGGTCCTCATCTCGAAAAGCTGACGTGGACAACAAATGAAGGAAACCTACCAGAAAAAGGAAAAAGTGGACCCTAAAATTTGAGAATTAAGAACTCAATTCATTGGTGAACCCCTAATATCAAATTCTAAACCCTCCAAGTCAATTTGACACCAATTCAACGAGAGGACTAGAATTGAATTACCTTTTGATCGAAGACCAAGAGATAAAACTCAAGCTTTAAACACTCCACAAACAAGATGATCAAACTTACACGAATATAATGTTCACACATGCAACCCTAGATCAAGAATTGACAATAAAGGACAAACAAAGAACTAACAATGTCAAGTTTCTAACTTTTTATTGAACAAGTTTCTTTTTTTCATATATTAAAGATCAAACTCTAAAAACAACCAAAAATGAAAAAGAAAGCCAAATAATTACGAAAAAAATGAAATTAGAAGATGTAAAAAAAAAGTGTATGAGTTCACATATTCAGCGATAAGAAAGACCATAATATATATAATAAAAAAAGAAAAAATCTTAGAAAGACACATTACTGAATGTTGCAGAGTTGCTTGTCTTGAATCCACGATCAGCAATAATGGTGGTGAGTGCATTATCGTCAATCATAGCAATGAAGGTCTTGGTCTTTAAGATTTGAAGACGTTCATGGTATGTTTCAGAAGTTACACGAATGTAAAATCATGTATTAAAGTTATCCGGTGCTGATACAATTGCATCACTAATACTTTTGAAATTTTTGGAACCATCTAATGATACAATTGTGTTAAAATTGATGGAACAAGCAGATTTCATGAAGAAGCAAAAAGAAGAAGAAAAATAGCAACAGCTACCTTGAAAATTTCCATTGGAAAAGAAGAAGGAAGAATATTAAAATGAGAGAAGAAATTGGACGAAGAGGGAGGACCTTGAAATTCTCTAGAAGTAACTTAGGAGTAGTCTTGCTTTCAATGGAATCAATAATTTTACAGATGGAAATGAAAGCTTTCATTTTCAATATAAACACTCAAATCATACTAAAAGCAAAAAACCAAAAGCACTTTGTGAGCTTATCTCACATATGCTTAGTGACTTAAAAATGGTTAATGAACATCATTTTTCACAAGTTGTAAGTTCATTAAATTAATGTCGAATTGTTAAAAGAATATATATATATATATATAATTAGCTATAATTATCTCCATGCAAAAGAAAATCAGAGGCACATAAAAGTAACTTAAGATGAGGTTGACCCTGGAACTTTGACAGATCAGCTGGGCTTCAACATTGGTAGGCCAACCTTGGCCTCAGGTGGAGGTTTCTTTAGATCAAGTTTCACATGTCTGTTTTCCTCAACCTGGACTATATGATATCTGAATTACTTTTAAATGATGGAGCTTTATTATTTTTAGGTTATTGAGCACTTTGATGCAAATATGTAGTTAAAACACATGTCTGCTTTTGAATGATCAACTTAGTGTTTAATCGATAAGATTGAGCCTCGACCTTAAACACTTTGGGTTCACATAACCATCTAAACATTATGGTAAGGTTGCTGGAGATCTCTAGCCTTTATGTGTTTAGGGTTGGCCTCAGCCTCAACAAGTTTTCATAGTGCACATTATGTATTGGGCACATACGGATGATGCAAAAAGCTTACCTTGATGCATTTATGGTTGGCGTCGGTCAGCCCCCTATGAGATTTTGATCACAAATTCCCTTTTCACTAACAATTTTGAACGCAAGCTTCGACCTTGGCTCTTTGCTTCAACTTGGCCTCCTCAACCTTAGGTTTGAACATTTTGGCCTATATGCTCTTCGCTCCCACCTTATCTCATCAGCCTTGGTAGCCTCGACTTTTACTCTTCGCTCCAACTTCGTCTCCTCGATAATGGTCGTGCTTCGACCTTTGCTATTTGCTTTAACTTGGTCTCCTCGACGTCAAACATTTTGACCTCTGCTTTTTGCTCGTACTTGGTCCCCTCGACCTTGACCTCAACCTCGATTATTTTTGTCTGATTTTTGTTCACATCTCTCTTCCTTAATCTTTGTAAGATATGCAGATTGTTAGTAGAACACTTTCTTTCCCACATACGGCATCAACTATTGATGCCAAATTTTGGACAGAGATAAACGCGTTACTTAACATCACACCAACAAATGAATTTGTTTGAAGAGGAGAAGAACATGACTTGAAAAAAGAGAAAACTTGCACACCGATGTGGTGTTTGTCACACACACTCCAATGCCTAAGTCAAAGAGTGAAAGAGTGCGAAAGCTAGAGAGAGTTCGAATGCTAGGGCGTGTGATGTTTCGTGTTTGACTAAGGTCGGTCGCAACCTCGATCGAGCACCTTCCTCAGGCTATATCTTGGACTTAATGTGTTACTTTGGGTCAGAGCATGTGTAAAACATGCATTGTTGGGCATTTGGCATTGATCGACCTCAACTTAGGCTGCAAGCCAACTCTCTTTCCTAAGAACACTTCAGGTTTAAGTTGTCACTTTTGGCTCGTATCATGCTTCTTTTTGACTTTGTCATTTCTTAATGTCAATAATATTCTTTGGTCCCAAATCACTCATAACAGTGACGATGGTGTGAAGGAGAAAGTCTTATATCATTTCCATAAACCAATCAAGAAATAGCATATATACTTGGCAACTCAACATGGAGTTGGATACAGAAAAAAAAAAAGAATTATTAATTTATTTTTGATAATATTTGTAACTTTTTATCAAAAAAAAAAGAAAAATTGTAAATAGCAGAACTGTTGAAAATATTTATAAAATATAACAAAATTTCAGGTTTATCATCAATAGACACTTCTAATTATGTAGAAATTAGAAAATTCATATCATAATTGTAGTAGTCTAAGATAAACCTAGATTAAATCCGCAGTAAATACATCACAGCTCATATGAGAGCTAGGTATCTAAAATCTTCTAATTCTCTTACCGACTTAGACATTGGAGCAAGGCGTGTTTTCTTTCCCAAACTTTGGCATTAACACTATTAAAAAACATTAAAGTTTTTTCTCTCTCTCAAATATTTATTTCAATTTTATTGTGTTAAACTTTTTCTGAACTTTATATTTTTAAATTTACTTATAAAATTTGGAAAGAATGTTTACAAATTTGGTCGTGTAAGAGAAAATCAAAATATCAGCAACATTTATGGCAATAATCAATTATATCAGTCCAACCAAATTAATTAAAAAAAAAAAAAAAGAAGATTGATTCGTCCATCCAAGACCAAGAATTCTGGCTGACTGCAACAATTATGGATTAAATAGTATTGATTTGTTTTCCCTTTCCATATTGGGTTTTCCTTTCAAGTTCTTCATATTCTCTCTTTTCTTCTATCCTTCTTCATATTCTGTTTAGTTTTTCTGTTCAGGTTCTTATTTATAAATTTGTCTCCAATTTTTCTTATTTCTAAATTTAATTTATTTTCAAACTTTTGTTTTTTTGTTTCTTTCTCTTTCAATTCCGAATTATTTTTTATTTTTCAAATATTTGTCTCTATAACCCTCGTGACTTTGCACTTACATACTTCCTTAACCAATGCGACTGTGTGTTACAATTGTTGCAGGTTTGTGAGGAAATTAGCGGCACATATGGGAAACAAGAACTCCATCTTCAATAATGAAAATTCTTCTTCGGGTATAAACAAATATATACACATATATATATACACACACACACACACACAGCACTTCACTTTATATTATTAAGGATTGCTTTTTCATTGTATGATTATTGAATTTGATTTTACAGTTATAAAATCCGGCAGAGATGAAACACCACTCCATTATACATTAAAAATCCAATCTTTTTCATTGCTGAAGGCTGCAGTTGCTAAGAGTTCCACTCCCAATAGATATGAATCCCACATCTTCAGTGCAGGAGGTTATAAATGGTGGGTTCATAGTTAATTATACATTATATTTTGAATTTGTTATTTAAATATGAATTAATTGCATACAGGAAATTAGCTCTCTATCCTGATGGAGATGTCAAAAGAAATGGATCAAATCATATATCTTTGTATTTGGTATCAGTTGAAGACGGCATTTCATCAAGGGGTTTAGAGATTAAAGTTATGATTACATTTCTTGTTTACGATAATCTCAAAGACAAGTATTGGACCATACAAGGTAATTAACTCAATTCTTAAAATTGCTTTTTGATTTTATTGTCAAACTTAAGTTTACCTGAGAAGTACGTATGTAGTTGATATACACACACTTTGTTTTTTATTCTGAGATTCAATTTTTTCTTCATAATTGGCTACATCCTTTACGGACTTTTATATTTTGAGTCTTAATGAGGGTTAATTTTTAAAATAATGGTGTTTTTAAAAGAATTGACAAAAAAGGGGTTGGGATGAAACTATTGACAAAAGTAGGGTGAAATTACTGTAGCAAG
>JBBPDJ010000026.1:8703291-8735971 GCA_037974625.1 Cucumis cinereus
CCAACACATTTTTCATCTAATGGTTACAAACCATTCTCTAGAATACTCCTTACAATTACACAACTTTCTCCTATTTTTCAGATACTTCTAAATATCTCCTACAATTGATTTATCTAGAATAGTCTAGTAAATACTTCTACAAATTGAGCTTTTATTTGGGCTAGGCCCAAATATTATTAATCAAAATCAAGTTTATATTTCAACAGATTCAAAGTCTAAAGTTTAATAGGATCAAATTTAAACTTCTAAGTTTTAAAAAACAAATAATATTAGTTTAAAAAGTGCTCAATCCTCAAAGTACTTTTAGTTTTTTTCTTTTTTCTTCAATTTCTTTTTTTCTGTAAATGTCAAGAAAGATGGGTATAAGTTTATTTTAAAAAAAGAAGAAAAAAAAGTCAAACAAAAAGGACTAAATTAAAACAAATAGATACTAAATTAAAATATAAATAATAAATAAATAATTTTATAAAAAATAAAAATAGAAAAACAACCTTTAATACTATATTATAATATATGTTTTAACACAAAAAAAAAAAAAAATCATTATTTAAGGGGCAATGGCACCTACCCCTCTCAACACTCTTAATAAACATGCATCAAACCCTAATTCATTCCTTACACAAGAATTAGCCCTCTTATACATTTTCTATCGTCTACGTAAACGTTAATGAAAGTCTATCTATGTCTATCAATTATAAAAATCAATACATGTCCATTGTCAATATTATCAATAATAGAAACTAATATAAATTTATTGTTGATAAATGTAGAAATCTATTAGTGTCTATCCATGTTTTTTTTTTTAATTTCTGAAAATACTTTAACATTTAACATTTTTTAACATTTAACATTTTTCAATACGTGAAAATTTCTCCTCTTTTATTCATTTTTTATTTTTTTATGGAATAAACTCATAATTTTGAATATTTAAAAGGAAAAAGAAAACCACTTCCCTATAAATTTCTTAGGTCATTTGTTTCACCGATTTTCATATCAAATTTCAGACATTTAATATCTTTGATTGTTTCACAAAATTTCACTTTTTATAACCTAAGATGTTATTATCCAGAAAACTCACCTGACATGGGTTTTTTAACACTCTAAAAAAGTATAGGATTTTTATGTCTGAAAGATGGACAATAGAAATATAACTTAATTAGTTGATAAATTAATATAAATTGTTTATTACTATTAATTTTAATTAATTATCAAATATAAATATATTATTTATTCTTAATAAATTTCTGTTAGTATTTCCAACTATTTAATATAAATTATTATTGTTAATTATTTATAGTCTAACTAGTTTATATTAATTCAATTATATTAAATAGCTAATTTAATTATGTTAGTTATAAGTTATTCTATTTTTTATTAACTAAGTAATCAATTAACATAACAATAAATCAGTTTAGGTTAAATTTAATTGATCTCGAGTATTTAGTTAAGTAATTATTTACTTTTATTTTTACAAATTATTAAATTGAATATATTTCACTTTCAGACATTAATTATAACATGAGACATTTAAAATTCAGACATTCAAATTCCAAATATTTAATATCTATACCTATAAAATAATATAGGCGATGCAAAGACCCCTTAATGAAGGTAGCTGAAATGAATGAGATAGCTCAATAAGTCACAAACAGGCTTCTCCATCTAAATATATAAAATTTTAACCATGAAGCTTTCAAATAAAGTACAAACCAAAAAATACACGACAAAAATATTGTCAGTTGATTAGTCTACGATTTCGTCACAAAAATCAATCATTAAGATGTTACATCAACTAAAGTAAAAAGAATAAAAGTGAAAACTAAAATCTAAGGGAGGGAGGGGAAGAGGGAGAAGCTCATCTTTCTCTGTGTCAACAGCAATTACTCTAAGACCTCTAAAACACATCTTCACAGCAACCTCTAAAACACATCTTCACAGCAACCTCTATAGATGTTTTGAAAGGAATACAGCATAGGAAAAGGAAGGTGCCTTCTCTACAGTGCACAACGGAGGTGGATGGATTACTGAGGCGTCTGGGTGTGAGGGGGAGGGCCTGGTGGTTGCGGTGGAGGCATCCCAGGTTGACCACCAAACTAGGATACAGAAAGCAAAGCATTCAAGAAATCTGGTGGCTTAATAAGCAAAGTTCTACGAACATCAACATAACAAAAGAACATTGATGCATATGAACACCCATTTAAGCATTGAAATATTTGTGCACAATCAAACTTGATCCGGTTCAGCTTCTTGCTAGGAAAGCCATTAATATCAAGGTTATTAGGAAATGAGAAAACAAAACTCATCCGCCCACCATCTCTGTATATTTTAACCTTTCAATTAATCCTAATCTACATGGTTGAAACTTGTATTCACTACTAGCTTTGATAACAATTGTAGAATAGGAATGTCCCATTTATACCACCATCAGGGAGAAGCAGATCAATACAACCTAGATTTTGGTTGTAGCGTAGACAATGCAAATATGATTTAACAGCCTCAATGTTCAATGCTAAATCATATTTGCAATTCAGTTTCTCTATAATGAAAAAACTGGTAGTCAGAAGATGATGCTAGAGATAACGACAACTGTTATAATCTTACCTGATACGGATTGAAGCCTGGCGTCATTGGCATTTGCCCAGCCTGTCCCCGATTGAATCCACCACCCTGTGGATACATTGGTGCTCCAGAAGCATTCGATGGGCCCTGCATATTTGGTAAATTATTCTGAAAACCTTGGACAGAAGGTGGAGCACCACTGGTAGGCATAGGTCCAGAGTGCATTGGATTCATGCCCATATAATGGTTTTGTTGCATGGGAGGAACCATCTGATTCATAGATCCTTGCATCCCCTATAAGCATATAGTAAAATTCGTCAGGCATTCAAAAGAAAGGGGGAGTAGGCATGGACCAAGAAGGAATTGAAAAAGTGTCCTTCCATCCAAAGGTTCCATTCAAAGACAATTTCCATGTCTGATTGATTTTGTGGATTCGAGTTTACTTATGGCATGAAGCAACTTTGAGCATAGTTCTAGTTTATTGGCACGTTTGACAAAACAATATATTCTTTTTTCAATCAACCAAAGTTCATGCTTGCAAATCAAAATACATATTTTTTTCAATTTTTTAAAATCGGTTATCTAGTCCTAATGTATCTTGTTGTACCTCAAAGTTTCTTTAGATTTTGTGATTGAAATACAGAGAGAATTGTTTTCAGCAAGTTTGTCGTTCTGACTTATGAGATAATTAAAAAATTCTATTTTACACTTTGTAAAAGAGTCAGAAATTTTGAAGTAGCTCTACCTCTTTGCCTATACCTCTTCAATTTATTCTGATTATGGTTTTAAAAAAAACAAACAAATTTTTTTTTAATAAGAAACAATTTTGAAATATCCAACCATTCAAAATTGAAAATACAAGAACCAAGGGGGAAACCCATCTAGAAAGATACAACAGAAACCATGGGCCAACAAAAGAAGAGAAAAATAGAGATGTATGGAGGATTTAAAAACTTTGATTTTAAAAATGAGCTCAAGAGAAAGTATTTATAATTTTCAGATGACAGTTAAGAGATGTCATCAAATAATATAATTAACCTAATCTCGTTTGATTTCGAAACTACCATAATAAGAAAACAAAAAATTAAATAAAAAGACAGTAGCAAACGGTCATACCATTTGACCAGGCATAGGCATGGGCACCGAGGAAGGTCCTGATGAAGGCAATGATCCAGGTTGTGAAGGCATATTCAGTGCGGGCATTTGGGGTGGTCGAGGTAAATTTGGGTGTGGGAGCAAAGGGAAATGCGATGGAGGCTGTAACTGAGGCAAATTTTGAGGTTGCATGGGCCCTGGGGCCATTAGCTGGGCCTGGTGGTGTTGTGATTGCTGCTGCTGCTGCTGTTGCTGCATGAACTGCTGAGGATTCTGTTGAAAAGAATGCTGCTGATTGGCAGCGAGAAGAGAAGGGTGGGGACCAGGTGGGAGGGGAGGAGCCCCTACTGGCAATGAAATTTGATGTGGCTGCTTATGTTCTCCCATTGCCGCAGTATCAGATAAGGGCATTGCAACTCCAATGCCAGGAATGGTTCCCTCATTCCGAGCCAGCCCAGGTGGAAATGGTCCGGGAGTGGTAGGTCCATCAGGTACCACAAAATTACCAGTCACACGAGCAGAACCAGCGGGATTTTGCTCATTGTAACCTAATAAAATTACATGCCAAGTCAGAACAGATGACATTTCCAAGTGCAATCAATTCTCACTCATTAATGACAATCGTGCAAATGCTAGATTACTTATGCACCACACACAGTCTGTACTAATCAACAATTACATCACGCGCAGAGCTTACCCGTGCTAAACTTATCACGAGCAGTGTCTCCTGGCCTATTTCTACACCAAAATTTGGTTGTGTGATCATTGCTACCACTGCAAAAAGAAAAATTGCTCGTCAGAACCAAGGGTAACCAGTGCCTCCAAAATAATCCATGCTATTAGAATATAGCAAGCATTAGCAATAAATAAACGATAAAAAATCACAAAACCTTACAAGCAAAAACACACATATATACCTCACTACTTAAGAGTAGCCGATAAGAAGGCATTAATCGACATACCTCAAGAACAGAATAATGTACCAGAAAAACAGAAACAAAATTTGGATGCTGTGCTGATATAATGAATTTACTGTTCACTTAATGGCTTTAGTAGTTATTCATCATGGTAACAGTCGTTTTCCATGTTTGTATTTGAATACTTTGTACTCATTGGCTATTTAAATAAGCCATAAGTCAACCAGTTGTCAGGCTTTGAGTATAATAAGATTCAAAAAACCATCCAAGGTTTATTCCATCATCCTGGGAGCTCATTATCCTCTGCAAAAAGTAATTGTGGCTTCTGTCCATCCCACATTTGGGAGTTCATTTCTTTATCCAGTGAATCCCTCCTTCCCATATCTTTCCTCATTGTGGAAGACTAAAATTCCCAAGAATATCAAATTCTTTGTATGTCGTGTCTTTCACGGAAGAGTTCATACCCTAAATAGAGTTATGAGAAACTCGTCCAACTTGATAGACTGACAGTGTTGAGGTGTAGCTGAAGATCTTGATCATCTCCTCTAGAGTTGTGATTAACTGATTACACTGGCTCAGTTTGGAGTTATTTTTTCAGGCATTTGACTTTAGCATGTTCGGCCAAGAGAATGTATTTCGATGGTGGAAAGCCTTTTTCATCATCCCTTTTGTGATATGGGTCATATTTCATAACTTGTCAACTTTTATATAAATAGAACATGCATGCTTACAGCTTACCCAGGCTTCCTTGCGCTCTCCCTTCCTTAGTTTGTGTTGTAGCTCTCAACACTAAAAAAAATGAAATGTTTACACAAGTTTCTGAGATTTCTATAAATACAACTTAGCTTGATTTTTTTTTCCTTTTTCTTTTTAATGAAATTCCTAACTTTCATTGAGAAAAGAATGACATTAAAATATTTAAAAAAAAATATTAGGAAGAAAAACTCACAAAAAGGAGCCACACTGGAAAGTTGCATAATGGGACGATAATAAAACTATTCCATGTGAAAAAATTAATTAACATTGGAAAAAAGTCCCGTATTTGGGGAAAAAATTAATTACGAAAGCCCACCTTTCAGAGTGAGTTACATTGTAGGGTTGGTTGAGAAATTGAAATGAATAACAAACTGCTCGACTTGCAACATGAGAAAACAATTCTATTCTATACGAAAACACTATCACAGGTAGAGACCTCTTTTTCAATATAGAGTAATAGGATGGAAAACTTTTAAATAAAAGAAGAGAGGCACAGATACAGAGCACAAAATACAAAATTATCCATACCTGCAAAGAAGATAACCAATGGGATGCCAGGCAAGGTCCCACACGCTATTGTCATGTGCGTTGGTAATTTCGATCTGCGGAGTTTCATGTCTGTGAATAAGAGAATCATCTAATGAAATGAGATTGATGACCTTTCAATCATTGTAGTCATGAATTGAATTAAAACACCAATCAAGATTAAATCACTAGAAATGTAATATTATCTTAAGAATTGATCCGACAATGTGACTATCTTTAAGATGCATGTTCAAAAGAAATAAGGAATCCTATCAAAGACATAGTTGTATCATCAGTAAACACTACATGAGAAAGATGAATTATTTTGTTATCAATGTGAAATTTGAAAACCCTCAACAACACTATTATCAACATTCTGTAGGCACTGCTAAGAACATGAACAACCAGGAAAAGGGCACCCTTCCTTACAACATTTTGTCCCATAATAGACTTATTCAAATACCCATCCCTCTTCCTTCCAACGCCAAAACAAAATTATTCCCAACCATAAAATATATAGATTATATACAATACAAGAAATCGAATATTGATCCAAAACACAAACATACCCAACAAGCCAATGAAAGATAGAGCCATCAAAACTCCCACTAACAAAATACTCTTCATGAAAAGGGTGCCAGGCCAATGCTGCGAAACAAATCACCTTAATATTAGTATTTACCTTACAGTTAAAATAATAGGGAAAAAAACCTTAATATTGGAAGACCTTAAAATAAAATAAACGGAGGTATTTGTTTTTATACTTATATTAGCTGAGTATTCCATATTTAGCTTAAACTTCAATTTTACCAAATTGGACACTAAACTTAACAAGTAATGAGACTAGTAGTAGCCTCCACTTTTTTTCAATTAATCTGTGGCAAAATGTGTAGACATTCTTGAAGGTGCTTTTGTGACTGGACTTGAAAAATTTCAGGCTAATACTGGAGACTAAATTGCGGTTAATTTATTGGTGGGGCCATGTATGGTTATTCTAGCTTAGATATGAGGGTTCAATTTGAAGAGTAAAATTCTAAGATTAAAATTGACCTATTCTATGGTTGTCAATCATAATTTACGTTACGCTCCTTGTTAACCTACCATGGTAAAATTTTGGCTAGAAGGGATTTGAGGCAAGGCAACCTTCTCTCCCCTTTTCTCTTTACACTTTTGGGAGATGCTTTTAGTTGACTTATTTCTCCCTTATAGTATGCTGATAACACAACCATTTTCTGCCTCGCGGGAGGAGGCATTTGAAGAATTGGAGGAAGGTGGTCTCTAACTTTCTAAGTTCAGAGCCTCGTCTGCATGGATTTTGAGATGTTTTGCTTGGCCTAAGGAGGACGATACTATATTTGCATTCTGTTGGGAGTCGTGCAACAGAGCTGGCATTCCTTTCTAGGAATGCTTAGAGACTTTCAGGACAAAAGAGATCTTAAATCAACGACTGACCCAAAAACTTAAACCAGTAGGTGAAGGTAAATTTAATATTACATCATCTCACTTGTGAGCTAAAAATATGAAGAATGCACCACAAGTGAAAATCAACTTTAATTGGCGAGGAAATAACAATGTAGGAGCTTGAACACAAGTCTCCCTAGATCATCTACTTTGATACCATCTTAAATCACCGATTGACCCAAAAGCTTAAGCTAGTGAGTGAAGGTAAATTAATATTATATCACTCAACAAGAGGAATAGTAATCAAACACTTCCACAATGCTCACGAACGATTCTCCCACAAGGAATTATGGGATAGTTTTACTCAAATGTACTCTGACTTGGGCAACCAGTCACAGGTATTTAAGTTGAATCTTAAACTGGGTGATATACGACAAGAAGGCAACTCCATTACACAATATTGTCACTCCCTAAAAGGATTTGGCAAGACCTTGATCCCTTTGATACATATGAGGGGAAGTCTAGAGAAGACCAACTTATAGGAAAACTGTAAGAGATGGTCATATTTACAAATTCCTTGATGGACTCAATGTTGAGTTTGATGAGGTTAGAGGTAGGATACTTGAGAAAACTACTCTTCCATCAATTAATGATGTTTTTTCTGAAGTTCGCAAAGAAGAACGTTGCAAGAATGTTATGATTGACAAAAAACCTCTTGATTCATTTGAGAGTTCTGCATTGGTGACTGAAAATATTGCTTTGAAGGCGTCTGACAAACACATGAAAAACCTCGTGTTTGGTGTGGTTATTGCAATAAACCTTGGCATACACGTGAAACTTGTTGGAAACTTCAAGGAAAACCTACAAATTGGAGAAGTTCTAAGAAAAGAGAGGAATTCTCATCAACATGCCTCTGATCGTACTTTTGTGGACTCCAACCCTTTTAATAAAGAGCAAATTGATCAGATCTTGAAGTTGTTAAAGACCAAATCATCATCTAGTAATCTTAGTGTTTCCTCAGCACAATTAGGTAATTGTTCTCAAGCCCTCTCTTGCCTTAACTCCTCTCCGTGGATTATAGATTTCGGAGCATCGAACCGTGTGACTAGTCTCTCTTGTCTTTTCCAATCATACCCTCTTGTATATGGCAAGGAAAAAATTTGCATTGTCGATGGTAGTTTCACATCTATTATAGGAAAAGGAACTATTCCTTTGACAACAAAACTCATGTTACATTTTGTCCTTCATCTGTTAGTAAAATCTCTAAGGATGCTAACTATCATGTTGTCTTTAGTCAATCTCATTGTACTTTTCAGGATCAGGACTTAGGAGGTTGATTGGACTTGCTAAGATGATTAGTGGTCTCTATTATTTTAAAATAATTCTTAGGCATGAAGTTTGCCAGGTCCAAAAGTGACATTCTTTTTTTTCTTTAAACGAAAGCAAGCCTTGATATAATGAGTGAGACTAAAGCTCAAAGTACAAAGTAATGAGTTGAAACAAACCAAGATAATAAGGAACAAGAAGGACATCTAAACGAAGAGAACAAGCTAATCCAAAGAGAGAAAATAGCAAACCAACGACTCCCGAGAAGCCCTACATAACAATGCGAGATGAACAAAGAAAACTAGAACAAACAAAAACTAGACGTAAAAACTTAAAATCTCTTCTCAAAAAGAGCCCACTCGAATCTAAAATCCTGCATACCCAAATCTTTGAAAAGAAAGATTTGAAAGGCTTGGGGGATGGATTTCAAAAAGAAACCTTCACCTCGGATGGAGATTCAATTGCAAGTTCTAGTAGTAGAGAATTAGAAAGATCAGAATCAAAGGAGAATCAAGATGAGTCAGATTCAATTCCAAAGGGAACATTATTTGGGGGTATGCGTTCTGTTCCTTTCTGTGGGGTTTATGGAAGGAGAGAAATAGTCGTATTTTTGAAGATAGGTATAATTCTTTTGATTATTTTTGGACCGTGGTTAAGCACACGGCGTCGTGGTGGTGTACAAATTACAGCTCTGAGTTTTGTAACTATAGTCTCTCCATGATATTTAACAACTGGAAGGCTTTTGTTTGTTAGTTTTGTTGGGGAGGGCCATCTTGGCCCTTGCCCTTAGGCTGTCTTTTTAGCCCTTTCGGGCTCTGTTAATATACATGTCTCTTATCCAAAAGAAAAAGGAGAATCAAGATGAGGAAGAGACATTTGATGTCTTTGGCAAAGATTTTCATCACCTTTCTCAGACAGAGGAAAATCAGTTGATTGGAAAGGCTAAAGAATCATTATTCATTCCTATTGACAAAAAGGAAATTCCTCAGAATTTGATTTCATTAGTTGAAGACTGCGTTATTACTTTTGGTTGAGCACTGGTTTCAATGTCCTGTGGTGACAAAGGTTGGATTTTTATTTTTGTTTTGCCCTGGCTAATGATTCTTTTGTGGAAAACATCAGGTTTTGGTGACACTTTTTTGGATTGGCGCTTCAAGCTGGTGAAGATAGCTCCGACTTCATATCACAAGAACAGGATTCAAAAGAGAAGGTGAAGGAGAAGTCAACACAAAACCCCACATGAGAATAGTAAGTCTACTAGCTTAGAAAGAAATTTCAGGCAGCTTCCGTTCTTTCTTTTTTCTTTTATCATTTTTATTTTGGGAAGTTGTGGGTTGGTTATACAGTAGTTCTTCAAGTTCCATGTTAGCTCTGACTGTCCTTTACAAAAGCATGCCAGGGTGGTAATGACCTATTGATTCTCAAGCATTGTTTTATGAGTGCAGCTGAGATTGTATGATCTGTGGTTCCCTTTTTAGAATCTTTTTTTGGAGGTTCCATTTTATGTTTATGATATTGATGGTTTTGAATCCAGCCTTGATCTTAATCCATGTAATCAGTAGTGCTGCCTCTTTTCAATTTTCATCAAAACTAAAAAGCTCTAGAGTTCATTCTTCAGTGATCTTCTTTTGATTCGGGACTGCTTGGATCGATTTATGGGAAGGCTTCATCATTGGCAGTTTGCAAACCAATCCTAATGTGAGTTTATTTACAAGTCCCTTCCGCTTTCAAAGCTCGATGTCACCCATGTTTCAATTGTTGTTCTTTGTTAGAAGTCTCATTCGGAAATTTTTGTTTGTTGGGTATTGTTATTTAGAACCCTTACATGGAGCTTGTGGTTGGAACAGAATAGGACTTTTAATGATAAGACTACCTTGTCTGATCCTTTCTGAGATTTCGTACAGCTAAATGCTTTAAACTGGTGACATAGCTATAGCTCAACCTTTCGTAATTTCCCTCTCCCTCTTTGTTAGTCCTTGATTGGAGGGCTCTTTGTGAGTAGTTCTTTTTGTTGTTGGTCGGAGGAGCTATCTTCCCCCAGCCCTCAGGCTGTTTTTTTATTTTGCCTTTTTCCCCTCATCCTAATATATACTGCAGGTTCTTACAATGAAGTAACATGAGAAAAAGGATGTGAGTTCCAAAACTCATGAACAATCGTCGCCTTAGATGTTCTACTTGATGTGCCACAAATGATAAGGAAAACCTTGAATACCCCCCCCCCCCCCAACACCCAAACACAAAGTGGAACACAATATTTTTCATTGTAACTGCATGTTAATCAATTAATTAAATGAACAAAAGTACATAAATGAAGGGCTGGGGCAGCCAAGTGAAACAAAAGAAAGAAAATGTCCTACTTGAAAACAATGCAAAACGTGGATGGTCAATTTAAAAACTGTCCCCATTAATTAGAACAAACATTCTACAAATTGTTATCAATTACCAGTCACATCCTTTCTATGCCCACGAAAGGACTCAAGTTCTTTCATGGCCCTGATGTCATAAAGCTGCAAAAGAAAAACTAATTAAGACTACATAAACGAAAGAGAGTAGGGAAGTCTTGATATCAATAAATTAGATGAATATCTCCAGTTGGAGAAGTTAACTACCTTGATGATTTGATCCTTTGAAGCAGTCAGCACCCAATTACCATTTTGATTCCATTTGACACATAATACTGTATTTTTATGACCATGACTGAAGACACAATCATCGTTTCTCACAAGTTAGTCCAGCATTAATATTATTTTTTTAAAACTAGAATAATATTTTAATCAATTATTTTACTCACAATGAACAAAGCTCTTTCCCAGTTTTTGCATCCCAAAGTTTTACAAGGTTGTCTTTTCCACCTGATAAATTTTCAACCAGAGCAATAAATATTTTCAAGATCACTCACGGAAAGATATGGTAAGAGATTCCTAAAACAAGGCAGAAACCTGAAACTAGTAGAGACTTTGTGGGGTGCCAATCAACACTTTTCACATCCCACCCATGGCCTGCCTGAGTTCAAAACAGAGAATCTGGGTTACTTCAAAGATTCTCAACAAATAAGTCCAAAATACATGCATATTGAAGACAAACAACTAAAAGCAAACAAAGATCTAATTTGACGAGCATGCAGAGTTATCCAATCACATCCGCCTATGACTTTACATTAACCCAGTAAAGAGGATTATTTGGATGCATTTGATTTGTGTTTTCTTGTGGATATCATGCAATGAGCGTAGCAGTTGCCTTTTTAAAGATAAGGGAACCTCTTTTGATAGCTTTTCTGAACATATTATCTATATAGCTATGATATGGTGCAAATGCACATCTTTCTATAGTTCATACAATCTATCTTCTCTTTTGACCAACTGGAGATATCTTTTGTAACTCCTTTGGATTGGGCTTTGACCTCTTTTTGCAAATTTCATACATCAATGAAATTGTTTCTTATCAAAAGAAAAGAAAAAGAAAAAGAGAACTTTTCTTTGACCCAGAAAATAAACTTTAAACAAGTGTATCTTGAGATAAACAATCAAAAAATGTCTAAATACACCTAGCCAATCATTGCTACAAAACATGATCTGCAAGATACAGATGTAAACCTTATGATGTTAACCATCAAAAAATCTATTGATTTAAAAAAGAAAAATGCAAAGCACATTACCAGACAAAGAACGCTCTTCTTGGCACCGAGCAAAGTCCCAAACTTTGACAGTGGTATCATCAGAGCAGGAACAGAATTTCAAATCCGTCCTACAGAAGCTGTTCAAGACAAGGTCATTGTAATCAACCGAAGGAATAAAAGAATGTAAGCCTCTTTAAATTTGCATTTGTACCAAATATCTATTCTACACGGAGATAGTGCAACGATAGGAGCTCTAGATTAGAGATGATAAGGGAAGAGAAGGTTCCCTAATGGCTGGCAGAATCAAATTGGACAATTGGAAATTGCCCATAGTTTAGGTGTGGTCTATTTTTGGTTCCCACAATGCAAAAATGCAATAGAAACCTCCTTAGGTCTCTTTGTTTGTACTCTTAGTATATAGCTTTTGTACTTTGAGTTCTCTCCTCTTCAAAAAAAAAATGCAATAGAAACCCCAGCCTTCTCTTTTCATTGTCCACCCACCCTCATGTCACCTTTAGCTTCTGTGTAGCTTTGTTGCGAGCGGAGTTTTACAATTTTCCTATGCTTTCTATAGTACAAGATTATTTCTTTTCTTTTTTTTTTCTATAGGAAACAAAGATGTATATTCCAACAAAAAGTAACAAAAACAACCTAAATGCGGGGGGCTGAGATGACCCCCCAAAAAAGCTAATGAATAAGAGCCTTCCAATTGTTAAATAACATGGAATGACCATAATTACAAAAGAATTTGGTATAATTCGTACACCACCAAGAGGCTGTATGAAGAACAACCGTCCAAAAAGAATTAAAGAAAGCACTCTTATCGTCAAAAATTCTGCTATTTCTTTCATTCCATAAGCACCAAAGTAAGGAGCGGGTGGCACATTTCCATAAAATTCTGCCTCTACCACCATAGCCTTGACAATCTAAGCCTTCTACTACCATAGTACAAGATTGTTTATTTGTATATAAGTTGCAATTTTCACCCCTATAACATGTCCTGTTTCTCAGTATACATTGTTATTCATGAAAATTTATCAATCGAAAGGGTAATATACGAGAGGAATCTATTTAAGAAAAGGCTATTAATTACTACCTCAAGTCCCGAACTGATTCTTTATGAGCTGATTTATTCGCCTTCACATTATTCATGTTATTTTGCCAATACCTACAAGAAAAATGTCAAACATGAAGATGATTATTTGCTTGACAAATTCATTCTACACCAAACAAAGGAAATGGTCATGAAATTGTGAAAAAGACCATATAATACATCCAACTTATCGGGAGAAAATTACTTTATTGATCCCCCATCATCACCAGAGACCATCCAGTTGTCGTTGTGGCTCCATACCATAGACCGAATTGCTTGATCATGAGCCTGCCAATGAAGATGTTCCAGCAGTCCTTTATCATTCATTTTTATCCAATTTCATTAATTAATTATGGGATCCAAATACCTGAAGAATCATTTCAAAATTGAACGACTGTCCATTCCAAAGGGTAAATTCACCACTTTGTGAGCCGGTAATCAAACGTCTCCCTGTAGGCGTCCACTTTGGAAGAAGAGAAAACACAAAATATTAAACGCTAGTGAGACGGAGGAAAGTCCCAGAATGCCAGAAAACACTTTCTCATGGAATGATGAAGATATTCTGACGAACCTTTGATGTAATGTAACTGCTACTCTATTTAATTTTCAGAACTATGCATTTTGTAAAGCAAAGCCCATAATATAAGTTGCAGATTAACATAGGACTTATAACTTCATGCTAGTGCTAACTAATATGGATAATAACTGGAATAGTAAAAAATCACCTATCTATAACCTCCTACACATGAATAGGTTTAATGAATTTTCTACCAAGGTTAAGTCTCTTGCCTTCTCCCCTCACAAGTTTTGTCGAGGAAATGAAATTATGTTGTTTCTTACCCCCACTAAGAAAAGTTCAACTTACCAGCACCCTATTAATTGAGCAACGATTTTTGTTGATTGATGTATGGACAAACTTTGCGGCAAAGCTTGTAGATGGATTATCTGAATAGGCAGCTGGTGGCAGCATCTGCATCAAGAATTTTAAGATAAAGGCTATTAAGCGAAGATTTACTTCCCTCAGAAAATAAATGTATAGTAAAACAATTACAGTAGCGCCTAGTACAAGTTTACAGAACAAGCAAAAATGATAACAATGATTTAGTTCAGAAATTCTTTTTTCAACAAACTAAGAATATCACTGACATCGATAGCTGCAGCTGGAGTTGATTGCAACACAGTCCTATCCTTCGAATCTCGTTGCCACATACGAAGCTGCAGATCAATTAATAGATTATAAACTGCATAACCAAAATAGAAATCAGGAAGTTTTTTTTTTTTTCTTTTTCTTCCCTTTTTTTTTTTTTTGATAAAAAGCTTGCATCGAGAAAAAAAATTAAAAATTAAAACAAAAGCAAAGTAACCACCCCACAAAATCACAAAGGGAGATGTGAAGCACAAAAAAAACTTTTATTTTTTCAAGAAATATATTGATCATATTATCATACTACATTACATTCTCACAAAAGCCAATTGTATAAGTCTAATGCTTTTTTCAATTTAACTACAGAAAAGATTATATTGTGGAATAAACTGTTAGTGATATATAATTAAATTTACCCTTACCCACAAGCTTAAGCCTTTGGGTCAATTGGTGATTTAAGATGGTATCAGGACAGGTGGTCCAGGAGTTCCTATGTTCAAGCCCCTGCATTTTTTGTTTCCTCTCCATTTAATATTGAATGTCACTTGTTGGGTTTTTCTTCATAATTCAAACCCACAAGTGAGGGAAAGTGTTAGTGATATATAATTAAATTTACCCCTACCCACTAGCTTAAGCTTTTGGATCAATCGGTGATTTAAGACAAACAATAATAAAAAAAATTGGTGTGGTTGTTTCATTCTCTTTGACAATCATAACAAAATCAAGGCAACATCGATAAGAAGAGTGATGGACAAGAGAGGGGTGATATACCCTCCAATGAATGAAACTTGTGTTCCCTCATCCTTAAAAAATAAAAGGGGATAAGATTAAGGATTTTAGACCCATCAGCTTGGTCATGAGTCTTTTTAGCCAAGACATTGGCTGACTGTTTGAGATCCCTCCTAGCACAATCTCAGAGTCCTAAGGGCCTTTCATTATATGTAAGCAGATCTTTGACCAGATCTTACCAATGGGCATTGAAGAATGAGGACTATAGGAAAAAAGATCGGGAAGGTATCATCTTTAAGACCAACTTTGAGAAAGCCTTCAATCATATGAGGATTTGCTTTTTCGGATAACATTCTTTAGAAGAAAGGGTTTTGAGTTTAAATGGGGGGTGGGTTTGGATGTAGAGCTTCTAGAGGCAATCAAGAAAGCCGCATAAGTAAATATATAACCTACAGAAAAGTGGGCTAATCCAACTAATCTTGCTTGCACAATGGAAAGAGCCACTGGTTTATCTCTCCATCGAATCAAATTAGCCAAAGGTGTGCGTTCGTGAGCCCATGCTAAAGTTTCAATCAATTCTTGCCAATATCCGCGCCAGGAAATTAAGAACATAAAGCCAGTAGCCCAAACAAGATGTCCAAATAAGAACATCCACCCCCAGACTGATAAACTATTCATACCAAAAGGATTATATCCATTGATAAGGAACGTGAAACTTTCCATTCTCATTAATTACCGACTGAGTGCTATGACACTTGCTTTCAGAGGCATTAAGAAGAAAGAAAGAAGGTAGGGCAATATTGTTTAAAACCCAAAGCGTAGAAGAAGAGAAGACAATATGAAGAAGAGACATTCAACCCGAAAGTTGCACAACCCAACCCACCATTCTCTGGAACCTTAAGCAGAAACGCCGTTGAAGAAGATAACAGAAAATTGGAGAACTCCACCCACGCGATGAAAAAGACACAAGCCTCATTATCTTTTCCATCTCGAATTATGTGATCTAACAACCCATATGAAGTGTAGATGTCTTATTCAATGTATTATTTAGGCATTTGTTTTTGTTCTTTTACGGTTGGGTCTGTTTTCTGTCAAAGGTTTCTTAACAGCTTTCTATTTTATCAATTACTGGCTGCTTCGGTTTAATCTTAGTTTGATGGATATTTGTTAGGCATCCTCAGTCCCTGCACTCAAAAAAATACTCAACAAGAACGAGAAATAGGGAAAATACATCCTTGAATTGATTATATTCAAAATATAAACCAGGCACACTTAATAACCAGATGATATCACAAATATAAGCAAAACAAAGCAAATACAAGTAAAATTAAAATGAACATGATTCGGGTCGATTTGAAAGCGCCTCCCTCTCCACAAGCTTTCACAAGCTCCAAGTTCTTCACACCCCAAAATGATCCCCGCAAAACCCTTCATAAACCCTCACTCGATGGTCCCCACTGATCTAAGTCCTTTTCTCAGCTGCTTTCCCCCTTTTACCCTTCTCTCATATGTATGAATGATGCGAGGTCTTACACTGTAACCGATCAAATATATCTGGTGGAAATTTTTTCAAACCATGAAGAGGGTAACTCACATTTTGTTAGTTTAAAGAGCTCAGTTTCGAGTATTACCATCGAAAGAAATTGTTGGGCAAGTGTTTGTAGTGCTACTTACAAAAGTCTAAGACGTAGTGGCATAGAGTTATTGTGAGCAAATACAGTCCACTTTTTTTAATGAGTCTCTGAAAGTGGGGTTTATTGGGTTTATTGTTATTTAATATTATCCATATTTGTATTTTTCCTTTATTAGCATTTTGGTTAATAGGCTATTATGTACCTTGATTTATTCAATATATTATATAAAATAATCATTGTATCAAAGCTCTGAGGTTTTATCTCATTAAACCCAAGCCGCCACAACCTTATTTGACCTCTGCCTCCGTCGATTTGACTAGCCATCGACAGAGACAGAACCACGTGTAGACCACTCCAATTTGCCAAGATGCATTGACAATCTTTCGAATAAAAACCTCAGCTGCTAACGGCAAGAAATTGACTTAAACAGTGAACAAGAGCCATGTCAGAAGACAAGATTAGATTTGTCAAGTCCATACACAAGCAGTACCTGCATGTATCGAACGACTGTACTAGTATAATCTACTGCCCTCCTTTGAGTAAGCTTTCTCATTCTTTTGGCAGCAAAACTATCACCATGGGCTGCAACAAATACATCTTCGACTTGTTAGAAAGTGTCAAAGAAATTTCCAAAGAAAAAATAATAAAAGTCAATGGCCCCAACCCAAGCATATTCTAGAGGGTGCCTATCTTAAGGCCCAGTGAGACATGCACCTCACACCAGTAGGCCTTTCATAAAGAAACTAAGAAATATTCTTAAGAAAATGCTCATTTCTCTCTTCAATCTCTTGCAATACTCTAATTTCAGAAATTTATCATTATCTTATTAGTCATTATTCATGGTGGCATATTTTGCATAAAAATTTTATTTATGTTCTCAATCATGCCCTCACAGCAAATGGCCCTCTTTGTTTTTTGCTTTACATTCAAGCCCTTCAAGAACAGATGTGCTTTAATTCACCTCACACAGTGACACTTTAAAGAACAATATATAGGACACATTAAAGTAATGCTTCAAAAACACTAGATTTGTGATTTAGGGAAGTGTTACATCCATCATTTGAAGGTCTTAAATTGCCATGAAATTAAAAGAGAAGCTATACTGGAAAAGACAAGTTGGTGAGAGAGAATGTCAACAAAATAACATCCAAATTTCATTAATGAGAGGGAATGGCTTTAAATACTAGCCCAAGGCCAAGGGGATGAGAATAGCCCTACCAAAGTACTAATAAAAAGAGGCTTCCAATTGTTAAAACATCATCAAAAGGCTATAATTACAGAGGTAAAAAAATGGTGTAATTTGTGCACCACCAAGAGATTGTATTTTGAACAAAAGCCCAAAAAGAATCAAAGAGGCATATAATCTTCAAAAATTCTACTATTCCTTTCGTTCCAAAGGCACCACAACAGAGACCTCGTAGCACATCTCCATAGAACTTTCCCTTTAACATAGAAGGAAAAACTATCAAAGCCATCAAGCATCCAATCATCTCCAAAGTATCTGTTTCCTCACTATAAGAGATCCTTACGCCTCAGTGATGGCTGAAGGGAGCACTTCCCCTAAACGATTTGTAAAGACCTTAGCTAAGATCTTATAAACACTAGTGATGAGACTAGTAAGCCTGAAATCCCATCTTCTTTTCTTTTCTTTCTTTCTTTTTTTTTTTTTTCTTTTGATAAAAACGACATCTTTCATTGAGAAAAAATGAAAGAGTACATGGGCACACAAAAAAACAATACAAAAAAGAGGAACTCCCTCTACAAGAAGGGATTCCAATCAGAGAAATAGCTCGCATATAAATCCTTTTTCCTTTTTTTTCAAGGAAACGCACTTTTCATTGAATTAATGAAAACTGAAAAGAGACAAAGTCTTAAGGTACAAAGAACATGTCTAGCAGATCAGGAGGTGCACCTGAACATCTCAACTAGGTTGACACTCTCTTAGCGTCCCATCATGTCCAAAATTTAGAAAACAAAGAAAATAACACAATCAAAATAACCAATATCCGAATTTCAACAACTATTACAAGAGGAGCAAGACCAAAACTAGAAGGAATCAAACAAGCTAAAAATACAATGTACACGGCAAGAAGAGAACATAAGCCACCAATCTGGAACTACTTCTAAAAAGAAGGAGAGATAAACGCCTGCTAATTCAGATTTAGTTCGTGGATTGAGTAATCTTCAAAGGTTCTTGAAAGTGTGCACCAAGAAGAGGTGGTTAATCAAGCAAACTCAAAACGATCTAACCAAGAGAAAGCTTTATCATGGAAAACTCGTTGATTTCTTTCAAACCATAATTCAACTAGCAAGGCTTTAACCGCATTGCTCCAAAGCAATTTAGGTCTCTTCTTAAGGGCTGGCCCAACGAAAAGCTGCAAGACATTGCTCCAAAAATCACATCGAAAAACCCAACAAAGATTAAAAAGTAGGAGCAAACGAGACCAACACTTTTTAGCATAAACACTTCAAAAAGTAAATGTTGTAAGTCTTCCTGGTTATCCAAACACAGTGAACAAATGTGAGGTGAAAGGCAGTCAGAGGGAAGCTTCCTTTGCATGACGGTAGCACAATTTAAGTTTCCAAACAGCATAATCCATATAGTGATAGTCACTCTCCATGGACTTTTAGTTTTCCATGGACCTTTCTCCAATAGATTGTCTATGGCAGAGGGGAAGGACAAATGATTGACAAGAGATTTAATAGATAAGACTCCACTTGCTTCCAATAACCAAATTATTTTATCTGGAATACTAGAGGTTTTTTTATCCACAAAGAGACGTGGAAACGAACAAGGGACCAAATCGATATAGTAGGAATAGGGTATTATGGTCAAATCCTTAATCTATTAGGATTAGGATTAGTTTCTTTTATTGATTAAGATTATTATATTAGGATTATTTTCTTTTTTTAATTAGGATTAGGATTAGTTTCTTTGGTTTATTAAGATTAGGATTACTTTCTTTTATTAATTAGGATTAGGATTAGATTGCTTTTCAATTATAAATAGAGTACTTTTCTTCTAGTATTCACAACTTTTGAACCTTAATAAAATTGTCATATTTGGTATAAATCAATTTTAGTATCAGAGCATCCGTCTGGGCAACGTTGACTGCCATTGGTGGAAGACCGAGAAACTCTTTGTGACGCTGCTCACAAGAGGGAGCTTTGTGAGTTGTGCTCATTGTCGAACCCAAGGAGGAACCCATAAAATTCCAAAAATAATAATAATAAAAGATGTGACAAGATTTTTTGCAAGAATAGAATTTTATAAAAGAACTGGTACAATTTGGGACAAAATTATCATAGAGGACAACCGAGAAAGACTGAGAAATATGCAAGAAAATTCAAGAATCGGTCCTACAACAATTATGGTGAAGAAGCTTATTCAAGAACACCCAATTTGTACATCAATAGTGAAGTTTTTGAAGAAATGAAGAAGGAAGTCAAGAAAATCCAACATTTGTTGGGTAAGATAATTCAAAACGTGGAGCAATTTTCAGAATATTTGCAAGAACTTAAAAAAGATGTAATTCAAGAAATTCATTGTAATGATGTGAGTGATGAACAAAAATCGGGGAAACCACACAAAAATTAAAAAACAGAAGAAAACATCTCTAAAATTTTAAGCGTCGATTAACAAAACACCAAAGAAAAACGAAATCAATGCAAGATTGCACATCTTGAACCAAATGGGGAATCCAAAATAAACAAAGATGAAGAAATCGTTTGTGGGAATGAAGACTACGAAACTATTTTCAAATTGGAACTTGTGCGACCCAAATCGGAAGGAACTTGAGGAGGAATAGGTTTTACAACCACATCCTCAACCCTATTGGAATTCTCCTTTTTAAGAATGAGGCAAACAAGGGTTTCCGCTAAAGAACAATTCAAGATACCTCTCAAAAAATTCTTTAGAAACACTTTCCAACTCAACCTTAAGAGATCCCAATTATCTTGGATGAAAACCATGGAAACACCATCCAGGCTCAAGGACTAACACATGTCACTCCCAAAAACTGCTTTTCTAATTTCCTCCAACGTGAAGGGGAAAAAATGACTTTTTCTCTTCCCATGTCTATCTAAAGCCTTCCCATGCTCCTAAGAAATTCAGGAAATTATTGAAACCTTTTCCAAAACACTTCTCCAGATAGAAAAGATTGTCCCTCAAGTCATTGGCAAGAGGTGCCATCCCAGAGTCTCGTAAGTGCTTTGATGGCCTCTTCAAGGAAGATGGATTTAATCCGGATATTTTAAAGGAAAGATGCTTTGTTTTGCAAGTTCCATCTTCAGCATCTAAAAAGGAAGTACTTAGTTTTCTAATATTCATCCTCCACCTCATGTTCCATCTAAAACTATTATCTCCTTTCCAAGACTCAAAGGTAAAGTTCATCAAAGAAGTACCTAGTGCCTCCTCTACAAAAGTTTCCCAGACACAAGAAGTATAAGATAATGATTCCATTGTTAGTGTAAGTAACGATGAAGATGGTAGTTTGGCTCTCAATTTAGTGCCTGAAAAAGTCCTTTTGGAAGATGATATAATTGAAGACTTGGAAACACTTTTCCAAAACTCAACTAAGAAAAACTCTAGTAAAATGACTTGCTTGATGCATTAACAGTTATCCCCTTCTCAATCCCTCCTAAATTCTCCTCCTTAATTGATAAATGTGGTTTGATCCTTGGGTAAGCTTTTCATCATCCCTAAAGAAAGCTTTCGGCTGCAATTCTATTCAAGATTTAAAGAAGAGATGTGCCTATTTGTCATGAAAGGATGTTTAATTTTTGAATTGTGGCTGTTCTTTTAGTGTTTTTTTTGGGAGAAGTTTATGTTTTTGGAAAATTTTAGTCGTAAAGCTTATAAGCAATTTTGATAAGGTGGTGCAAGTCTTCATTGCATACTATTGTTTTTTGGCTTTTGTTGTTCTCTCCCTAATTTCCTCCAACGTAAACAGGGCCACCAACTCCTCTCCATCCCTTTGAAATGGGGAAACCAATGCCTTGAACAAAAGGTTTTGGCCGTTATAAAGATTTGAAAACACCGAAAAAACCTCCTCGTCAACCTCCTTATCATTACTCGTATGCTCCCCATTACCTATGATCATAGGTCATCCTATAGGAAAAAAGGGTGTTACAATCCCATCCTTAGCCCATTCCATTTCACTTTAGACTTTTGGCTCCAGCTAATATTCTCTTTTCCTATTACTTCAGCAAACTGGCTTCCCTCTCCCGTTTCAAGGCAGAATCCAGAAGATCCCCTTTTAGGCTTGCTTTAAAAACTGCTAGGATACGACTCAAACGTGGATAAACTCTTGCAAGGCTCCCTCTATTACACTAAGAAATTTTCACCATATTCACCCTACTATATTCATCAACATCTACCTATGCAAACAACTAGTTCTTCAGCCTAAATTGTTGAAGAGCTAGGGAGGACAGATACCTGAACACCAGCAAGACCCCTCTCTTCTCACTTAAAGAAAAAAAAAATACAGTTCCATGGAAATTATACTCTATAACTTAATGGGGAATTTAAGACTACAAAGAAGCGAATAATTGAGAGAGCTTGTGGATCAAGGCCAAACCACCTCCATCAAAAAGTGCTTGATAAAAAATTCTCTCCAAACCTCAAACTAGTTACGTTCTCACACACACACACACACAGATATATATATATATATATATTATAAAAGACATAAAAAATAAAAACCATGTTTCAAATAAGAGAAAA
Source organism: Cucumis cinereus (assembly GCA_037974625.1). Lineage (NCBI taxonomy): Eukaryota > Viridiplantae > Streptophyta > Magnoliopsida > Cucurbitales > Cucurbitaceae > Cucumis > Cucumis cinereus. The sequence continues at coordinate 8,725,812 of JBBPDJ010000026.1, forward strand.
ACCTAGAAACCAACAAGAGAACTATCAGCATGCGCCAAATTGAGCATGGAAGAACCATCTCATTGCGCTCAGACTTTCTCAAAGATTTTTGTCTGCAATAAACCCCTTATCTAAATAATTCAAGATTGAACACACTTGCTCCCTTCTGGGAAAATGACTGATGATACAAAAAAAGGAACTACAATCAATTTTACACTCTCAGTGCAAACTACACATCCAATGCCCCATTTACAAAGTTAACAACACCCCCAGAAATCCCAGCAGACAACCCAAAATCCAAAACGACTTGGGTTGCAGAAGAAACTCGCAATGTCAGAAACTAGATAACAGAAAAGATAGTTTTTTAACCTTCGTACGGAGGAGGAGCAGGGCCAGAGGGATGGCGAGGATGATGGTGCTGTTGAAACTCGGGAGCAAGTGTAGTTGAAGAAGCAGATGGCTGCCTCATCATGGGTGGCCCTGGTGGGGGCGGGCCTCTAGAGAAATCCCCACCAAGAGGATGCTGATTGTGTGGCTGCTGATGCTGCTGCTGAAACTGTTGGGGATCGCCGTACATGGTGAATATGCTGAGACTAATGGGATAGAAGCTAAGTGAGAGGAAAATGGTATGTGTAGAGTGAGAAGAAATGTAGAGAAGAGGGTTGATGATTAAGAGTTAAAACCCTTAAACCCTAAACATTTTGTCTCTCGGTTGCTTCATCTGATGAGCGATTTCACCTGGTGGTGTCTCGAGGTTTTGAGCTTTCGGAGTCCAGAAGGCTGGGCAAGCGCAAGATCGAAGGAAGGGCTGACAAACAAATAAGCAAACTTTATGACTTTCTTTGAAAAAAAAAACAATAATAACAAAAGGTTTTTTAAAATGGTACAAACAATAGCAAAACAATTTTTTTAAAATTAAGATACTAATTAGCAAATATTCAAATTACAAATGCACCCTAAAATTGATCAAAATTAACTTACACTAAACTTATCAAACATCATCTAACACCCTGAACCTAGTTGGATAGATAGTAGGTACAATCTCCACCAAAGTCTAAATAAATTCTTAAATCAAAGGGATAATTTAATCGAAGACAACTATATCGCATAAGACAAAAATTTTAGTAGAAATCCACAAAACAATCCTCAATACTCACCTAAAACGCTATTGGCAAATTTTACTACAACCAGATGAGACAGTAGCGACGACAACTCGTAAAGAGGGGCACCATAAAATTTTTACTGCAACCATAAGTTCCAACGATTTGAGATTGATCAATTAAACTCTTCAATTAACTGATCAACATCCATTAATTATGAGGCAAATCAATACAGACTTATAATTGCACTCTTATGCATTGGGATATGTTGCATTCATGGATATATCATTTCAAATGAGTCGATTATTCACGAGTTATTTCTAATTATAGTTGGATTAAGTGTTCATTTTACCCTTGTAATTGCCTCTATATCATTAAGTATCAGTAATCTCTTATGAACATTTTTGTTTATTGTTCAACCATAAAACTAAATAAAGGTCAATGAGTGGGTGAAAGACCCCATTGTGCAAGTCCAAAAGTCAACATTGAGGGGATATACTCATATACTTACCCTATACGAGAAGGAGTTGGTTCCATTTTGTGAAATTACGCTTCCAGCTCTCTATTCAGTCACGTCCTCAAAATGATATACATATTGAATCAATAACTTAGGTTACTTTCACACATACAAATCAAAGAACGGGCTCTCACAAGCAAAAGTTCATAATTCACTTAAGATTAATATTCGGTTACATACAATTATTATATGAAATATTAATCTACTCAATTAACAAAATTACAAAGAGATATTAATTATTTCTCTGTCTAGTCTTCTACAAACTATAAGATACCTCCGCTCACATATTTTCGCATGAACGATTTGGATTATTCATTTGTAAAAATTACAAAGTGAGTTGTATCCACAATGTTACCAAGATAACCTAGCTTTTATACTATGACTCTTCAAGTTATCTATACTTTATTAAAAGGGTGGATAGGGGAAAATCTTTCTCTTCCCTTTTTGTCCTTACAATCTTTTACAATTCTCATTATTGCCCCTGTTATGTCCCTTCGATTAAAACATTCACACTTCATCAATCAAACTCTTTCATCGAAACACCTTTTTGCAAAAAGACTCCATCCCTTGAGTGAGAACCACCCCAACTGGCTTTTGTATTTAAGTCTTTGAAGGATTTATTTTTGCGAATTGTTTATTAAAAAACCATTTCTAAATTACCAGAGATCAACATGGGGCCAAAACACACATGACTCTAAAAATTATGCCACTATTGATATATGATTGAGTGACCATTAAAAAATAATTTCGGGTTGAATTTCAAAATGATGATTTTCATTTTTTTCTGCTTTTTATATTTGTTCAAATTTCTTTTTGGAAAAAATGTTAATGGTTGTGAAATTTTTACTTGGATGAATTTTATTGACTTACGTTGTGTAGGTGTTGAGAGGCAATGATCTACAATGTTGTGAATATTTTAGAAAGTATTGGAGTCACGATTTGGCCGTTGTTGTTGTTTGTTTTTTTAGATGTACATTTTTATATTTATTTATTAGCAATTTTCATTTTATTATATTTTTATGAATAATTTTTATTTTTATTTTCATTTGATTCTTGGTAGAAAGACGAATAATCAATATATTTTATGACACTCTTAAGGCATTATGATAACAAGGTATTTGCATTGATTTGTTAAGATCCATATTCATTTATTTATTTAACTATATTCTATTTTATATGTGAAATGTAAAAAGTGTAATAAGGAGATAATCCCTATGTTACACTATGTTGACAAAAATGGACATTTTTCGAGTGTGGGTGTCCATTCAAAGAAAAAGAGATGTGACTTTTCTAATTTTTAATCACTAAATATATTTATATATTTTATAATTAAAGTATTATGTAGAATATGTGCAATTGGTGTCGGCGGAATGCAACTCTTCAAAAGTATGTGTTTGATGAACACCCAATTGATGCAAATGATGTACATGGAATAATGTGATTATTCAGAGGGTGATGATTACACGTCGAACATATGCTTCTTTTCATGTAGATGTAAATTGCATGTTTAAAATAAAAAATAGATAGAGTATTTGATTATGGTCTTATTTTTTCTTAAAATTTATATATAAAAAATAAAATCGAACAGATAAATTATACCCACGTTATTATTCATTTCCAAATTAAAATTTTACGTTTTTTAAAAGCGATATTTATACATTGAATACCATTTCAAAACTTATTTTCATAAATGTATAAATATTCAAATATTTCTATTAATAGTATTTTATTTGATTTTTAGTCTAAAATACCCTTTTAATAAAAAATTTCATATTTAAAGAATTTTTCTAATATTGGAGAGAGAAGGTTTAATTATTTCATTGCAATAATTAGTATGGATTTATCCTTTTGCATTTGGAGAGATAAACAATATATTAAAATTGTAATTTTATTCCTTTCAAAAATTTAAAATTGAATTGAATCAAAATATTACGGGATTGTTTGAGCGTACTAGTTCTCCATTGAGTTTCTGCAGCAAATTAGTTTCTTCGAGATAGTTCATTTTCGTTTTCTGCAAGTTGATGGGTATGTTTGATCGATCATAACTAGTATATTTAGGGTATATAGTGTAGTCAAGTTAATTTAGTATATGTTGTCGTATATTTAGAGTTATGTTGTTTGAGTATATACTATTTGCACGCTATGTTGTTTGGGTATATACTCTTTGCACGCTATGTTATTTGGGTGCAAATAGTATATACCCAAACAACATAACCCTAAATATACGACAACATATATTAAATTAATTTGACTACACTATATACCATAAATATACTATAATATATAAGACAACATATATTAAATTAACTTGGCTACACTATATACCCTAAATATGCTACAATATATAAGACAACATATACTAAAATAATTTGATTATACTATATATCCTAAATATACAACAATATGTTAGGTTTTGACTAAATATTAACTAAATATTAACATGGCTAAATACTGTAATATACTGATTCATACCTTTATCTTCTACGGCAACAACTAAATGATTATTTTTTCTTCTTGTTCTGCAGCACAACGACGACAAAAATGTTTGTTAATCAATTTCGACAGCACAAATGGAATAGGACTTCTTGTCTGACGGGTGGAAGGATTTTTTATGCGATAATGAAATGGTAGTGGAAGAGGAATATATGGAATATGCGTTTTTATTTTAAAATGATATGTTTATTTCCAAATCTAGTTAATTATTTACAAAAAATTATAAAATATTAAAAGATTCTAAAAATAAGTGATTTTAGAGATTCCTAATTTAAAAAATCTTGTAACTAATTATAGGGTAGGGTTTAAATAGTAATTTGGACCTCATTTTTTAGTAATTATTGAAAAAAGTTAGACATTATTGTAAATAATCCAAAACATTAATATTTTATTGAAATATATGTCCATATTTGAGCCTAGTTCGTAGAAATCCTTTTTTAAAATTAACTCATTTCCAAATTAAAATTTTACATTTTTTAAAATTAACATATAATCTTAATTTTTTTAGATTATATTAAAGCTCATGCAAGTAACCTCATATTTTGTTTTATTGGATATAATTATGCAAATTTAAAACACACAAAACAAAATAATAAATTATTTGATTAATAATTAGTAAAGTATATGTTTATCGAACAAAAGTCTTGCATAAAACCCAACGATGTAAAAGTTGGATAAACTAATTAGCAAATTAAAATTGTTGCAAATTTGAAAGTACCTAAATTAAATCATTAAAAACTAGAGTTTAAGAAGTAAATTATTAGTTTAGGTCTAAAATTGTTATTTAATCTAAAACCAAATTAAAACTAATTTTTATTAATTTTATATTTTTGGACTCCAAATTATTAGAACAAACAAAACAAAAGAAAAGTTGGATAAACCAAGTCAAGTAAACTAAATAACAATCAAAAAACACCAAAATAAACATATAAAATTAGTAGTATTAAAAAGAAAATTAATTAACAACCCAAAAGAGATGACAAACTCATAATATTCTCTTCGTAAACATCAAAACTATAATCTATAACATCATTAAACGACAGCCATTGAGACAGATGAGGAATCTCAGCTCCATGAGAACGCCGTCGTTTCATGTCGTAGCAAAGCATGTGGAGGAGTCCACGTTGATGATCCATATTTTTACCTATGGGTTTAAACAGAAAAATGTGTTCACCCTCCTCATTTGTCACTGTTCCCAAAGGTTGCAGACGACAGTCGTTTCTCGAATCTGACATGTCGTATTGGAAACTTTGTTCCTTAACCCAAATTTGATTGTGGTAATCCTTTAATAACCACATCTCCATTTTGTTGATGTTTGATGCTTTTAAGAGAAGACCTAAAGATGTCCCAACTTCCACTAGATATTCTTCTTCTATGTCAACTGCATATATGTCAATGAAGAGATTTTTTTAGAACATGTGGCTGATGTTTGCATTGAACTCATATCACAGAAGAAAGAATTACAAATATTTTCTTTAGAAAAACAAAAATTAAGAATGTGCTAAAAAAGATTGGAGGCAGTTTTTGAAACAGTTGGTGTGTTTATTTAGAAAACTAACTTTTATTTAGAAATCTTATTTGCGGTGTTTAAATGCTAAGGAATAATGAATGGATATAATAAAAGAAGATTTAAAGAATCTGTCTACTGATTTGTCCCTTTAAAATGAATATAATTCAAAGACAAAAGGCGTTGTGTTTTTTGTTACCTTTGTTGTTGTTGTTGAGAGGTTGAGGAAAGGGAATCAAACGAAAGTGCTCATGGTGGAAATCAAAAGCCAACACAAAGTTCTTCCGATGAACAATCCAATGAATTCCTCCATTACTAACACAAGAAGAAGAAAACAAAGCATTATAAGAACTACACACCAAAGGAAGATTAGGCTTAATCCATCTCCATTTATCTTCATCACAATCACATCCCAAACTCAACAATTTGAATCCTAACGACATGTCGGACGACGACGACATCTCAAGATTCACATCAATGAACCTCCAAACTTGCAACACCTTATACACACCATCCACAACATCATAACCAAAATAATACAAAACCTTAACCTTTTTTCTTTTGTCATCATCGTCATGGTCGTCATCATTATTGTTTGGAAGAGGAAAAACCTCTCTCGTGCGAGGGTTTAGGATGATGGCAGGGATGTCGGGGCGGTCGGAGTAGAGATGGTTGGGAAAGTGGAGGAGGACAAGACCGTTTGCGGGTTTGGCGGAGAGAGAGTGGGGGAGATAAGGGAAGGAGAGGAGGAGGGTCGGGGGAGAGGGGTCGCGACGGAGGGCAGAGGAAATGGGGATGGAGAGGAGGTGGTGGGATGTGGAGGAGGAAGAGATGAGGATGATGATGTGGGAGAGGGAGTTGGGGCGGCTGTGGTGGCGACGGAGAGAGAGGAAGAGAGGGTGGGAGGTGGAGGAGTTCCATGACTTGGAGACGGAGGAGAAACGGAGGAGGGATTTGGTGGGGAGTTTTGTGAGGATGTGGAAGATTATGATTTCTTCAGGGAGTTGAGGAAGAAGAAGATGATGATCACCATGAATAGAGGACATTACTATTATTTTTTGTGGAAGTTTTCTTCTATTTTTAAGTGTTGGTTTTCTTCTTTTATATGTGCGTTAATTTGTGTTTGATGGTTACTATGCAACCAACAACATAGTTATTATGATTCATAATTATAATTTACTTTGACTACCATGAGTTGTTATGGTTGTACAAAATTGTATAATTGAAAATGTTATTATGCTAATGTTTAGCCACCACACATTAAATAAATTTATCATGTAATTTAGCGTTATGTTATTTTGTGTTAAATATATCATGTAATTTTGCACACTTTTGGGTTTAGATGCAAACAAATTTTCACATGAGTTAGAGAAACGAATAGAGATAAATGAGAACAATGATCTCATCTCTATTGGTATAATAACGTTTTTGGGTGATAGTAAAGCCGTAAAGATTTATACTAAAAGCATGCAATATCATACTACAATTGTGGGGGATATTTTGAAGGTCGATAGTAGTCCTTATCAATTTATGTTAAAATCAATTTTAGTTGGTGATTCGGTTTTTATTTGGTTTTGATTTATTATTGGTTTGATTCTTAAAGTTGGTTTTTTTTCTTTCAATTTGATTTATTATTTGTTTTGAATTGGACAATTTTGTTTGTTAATTTTTTTTAATTAAAATTGAGTTTGTTTTTAATTGGTTGAAATAATATTTTTGTTTCTTTTATTGGCCTTTTTGTTAATAGCAAATATACATGCACATAATACTTAAAATACTAAAAAGGACTTAGGGTTTTATTTTTTGATGGTATATATATCATCTCAATTTTGACTAATTTTTCAAAAAAGTTAAAAAAAAAAAAATGCCAATAACTGATATCTCCACGAGAATCATTTTAAAAAGTGCAAATGAATGATCTTATAAAACAAACACAAGCAAAATGAACTAAAATATTCACAAAATATAACAAATGTCACAATCTATTTAGAATGACCGCGATAGGCTAAGATAAAATGCTGTTTGTGTCTATATGAATCATGATAAACACATATAGTAGTCTATTTTAGTATATCATAGTCTACCACAGAAAAATTATGATATTTTTGCTATATTTGAAATATTTTCAAAGCTTGGTCATTTAAAATAAATTCTCTAAAAAATTTGACTTCCTTGGACACTTTTAACATTTACATAAAATAACTAGGTCATTGTAAATAACTGCTGTTAGTTTGGTTTAAATATGTTAGACGGCCGTTAGTTGTTTGAAGGCCAGTTAGTAACGATTTATTCATTTCCTCTTACTGATTTCTTCCTATACAAAGGAATCAGTGTATTTTATTTAGAGCAATGATTAAGTGCATCCTAGACTGCACCTATCTACATGCTCTCCAAGTATTTTCCTAGATGGGTGCTTTTGGGATGCACCCAAGTATTTTTCTTTTATTTATATGAGCTTCTTCATACTTCTACATCAATAATAAGAACTCTGTTTATTCAATCGTTAAAAATCAATCCCAAAGAACTTTGGATTTCCTTCAAACTAACTAAAAAAATAACTAGGGGGTCCATGATCTATCTTCTAACTAATAATAATAAGAATAACAATAAAATGCTACAATAAGAACCAAATACAACATTTCATAAGTTTATCTTTCTTAGAGTAAAAATTCAGAACGTCACATTACCTAAAATAACCCCTACACCGATCTGATAAGTCATCAATCAGAGTATGGGATGAATTGAAAAACAATCACTGGACTCAAAACTATCCTCATCAATTTCATCCAAAAATGATATCATTCAAAATCCCAATAATGCAAGAATTGTTTCAGTCATCATGAGGAACACTAGCAGCAACTGCATCATTTAACTTCCAGCTGAGAAACAAAACAAAAGGAACAATAAATAATAGATAACAACGATAGTAATGAAGTTTTGAATATCATCAACTCTAATGTGAGTTTGAACATAAGAATGTTTGAAAGCTCAGTTGTAAGAGCCAGAGGCCTTACCCTAAACAAAACTGCAGCCAACTTTAAGCCTCTTTCCTAGTTATCCTACATAATAAAAGCAAATAATGAATAAGAGATATAATAATACAAAAGAGTAAGGCCAAAAGATATTTGTTTATACGTTAACAGTAGAGTATGTGGAAAAAAAAAAAGAATCTTCATCTCAGATATTATGCAAAAATTAGTTCACTACATTAAAATCAGTTTCTATTGGTATTTCATAGTTTTAGATTGTCAATCTCATATAGAAGTAGACGGCTACATAGATGTGAAATATCCAAATTTGAGCCTAATGAGCAGTGGCCAAAAGTTTCCTTCTCACCTGAAGCAATAGATTCCCAAGGCAGTGGTGATTTCATGAATGACTGAAGTTGCGAAGTGCAAATACAGAGCACCTGAGGAAATAAAAAAAAGGCAGAAATCATGAAAAATGCTGCCCGAATTAAAGAGTTGAGACCGAATCAATAACAACATAATTCAACTGTAGATGATCAGCACATACGTAAACTTTTAATAGATCTGAGTAGATCTAACAGATCTATCTGATGATTCAGAGCATATTAATTGTGCAATGAATGTTAAAAAGGGGTGGGATGGGGAGAATTGTTAGAAATAAACATACCAGTAAAAAGACAATACCCAAGAACAACCAGACTTTCATCAACTAAAGGTACCCTGTCACATAGATTTACAGAATTTTACTGTCAGTATAAGTGATATAGCATTCCATCTTTGCAGACTGCACAATCCATAACCACATACCCGTCGTTAAGCCTTGCTGTGAGAGCGTTTGCAATGGCAAGAGGAAGAAATAATAGTGACTGCATAAATATTTTTTAAAAATATTATAATCTTGCATCAAACTCTACCCACATCTAGATAGTATGAAAGAGATGAAATGCAGGAAAATTTTAAGAATAATTCGGATTTCCATAGAAACAAACAACAAAGGCATTAAATGCATCATGGTTAATGTTCAAATTTTAAAATGTTCATAGATAACCATATCTGCTGTTAATCTTGATTTCAATAATAATAATAATGGGTATACTACCAACAACAACGCAGAAGCAGCTTAATTTACCATAGTCATAGTTCCTTTTATTTCTTACCGTAATCATAGTTCCTTAAAAAAAGTTGTTGCTTTCAAATGAAAGTTGAACATTCGACACAAGTAGGCACATGGCTTAGCTTTAAATACGAAGGAAACTTATGGGCATGCTTTTTTCTTTTATATATATATATATATATATATATATATATATATATATATTATTGTTATTATTATTATAAAAACAGTAGTACTATAGCTTCTTTTTTATGTATATGAGCTGTGACTTAAGAATTTAACTATGTATAATTTCATTTAACTAAAAAAATCAAAGTAAACAATTAAGGTTTAAGAATTTCTATTAATGGTCGTTCAAGCCCAGATAATTTCCTTTCTAAACTATAGATCAAATTACAGTGTAGCATAAGGGGTACACAATGCTATAATGTCATAATCATGCCTCTTCAGAGAGCTTTTCAAAACAGCCAATTCTGTACCC
>JBBPDJ010000026.1:8740561-8797425 GCA_037974625.1 Cucumis cinereus
AACAACCATATCTACCAACTACCTCTACATTGAGGACATGCACAAGCGAATGAATTAAATTTGTATACATTTTTTTTCTCATTTTATGAACCAAACTAACTTCCTCTAAATTGTATGCATTATTCGTTTAAAAAAACATTCTTATCAGAGGGAAAAAAAAACATACTACACATTTATGTCCAATAAGCAACCGATAGTATGAACAAGACCACCCATAAAGACATAGAAACACACAGAGCAATATCAATACGACCGAAAGAGCTAACAGTGAAGCTGAACTAGAATCTTGCATATAATATTAAAGCACAAAGATAACCAGAACTCACTATAAAAACTGGTCATAGAGAATTAGAGAGGAGAGAGGGAGGATGGACATTCATATTTAGAAGTGCTGAAGATGTATATACAATATAGTCTTACCATGAAAAATAGGAACCCAACTAAAAATTGGTATGGACTTCCCGAACTGCTGAGTCCACCACCCAGCACCTGGCAGAAGATACATTTAGGACTTGATGAACTTTTCTATCAAGCTGGAAGAGAATTGCATATTCAAGGTAGAAAAATGCAAACTGAAATTGTAAAACAAGCAGGAAGAAGAAACATACCCACAAAGGTTGTGAAAAAATGACATAAATAAATCAGCATGAGACCCTCAGTAGGTCCATTTACAACAGGAAGAACTAGAGTATTGGTGAAGAAGCTATACTCAAAGATGAAAATGGAAGTTAGGTGCCAATTTTTGTTTCCTTTTTCCTTTCAAGATAACAAGCAAATTAATCCACCCAGAAAAGCATACATATTAGGATAGGGCAACAGCTCAAAACCCAATGTCAAAGTCAGCAAGATTGCATAAACGTTTTCCAACTAGGTAATACAAATGCCATTAAAATTGCAAACTTTACCAACCCAAGTTAACAATAGTCTTTGTTTGAATAGGAAGAATTGGAAGAACAATAAAATCTCGTGCAAAAATAACATTCTATATATGATAAAGTGTGAAAAAGGGTATATCTGACCTCAATGTCTACCCAGCAGCATTTGATCATGATAAAGATCCATAATCACACACACACAAAGAGATATTATATATATATATATATATATATATAGATAGATAGATAAGTAACAATTTCATTCCCGAATGAAATATGGATAATCAAACATATTACCGGCCAAAGACAACTATTAACCTATGTAAGTCAAACAAGATTCACAAGTGGAAAAAGGGGTTCCCTGGAAGCATCGGCTTTCTTCTTTCTTTTTCCTTTTTGTGATAAAAAAAAAAAAAAAAAAAACAAAAACAAAAACAGAGATTTACTTATTTTGATAGGATCTTTGTGTAATATTAATTATTAAATATATATACATATATATATATATATATATATATATATATAAACCATGGGCGGGAGTGGAGGAAACACCTTCTAAAGTACAACTATCACAGAAAAACTTTCCAATTTCTAATAGAGACTATAATTACAAAAAAGCTCTTTTTGGTTTAAACACTACCAAGAGGGCAAGTGTTGTATCCTCTGTATTCAGTTTATCCTAAAAAATTCTAAGGTTCCTCTTCTTCCAAATTGACAACAGATTGAAAACAGAGTGTTTTATTAAGCAAGAAAGTTATACCAAAAGGGGGAAGATGAAGAATCCCCCTTCCCAAGCTAAGGGATTGCTTTTAAATAACGGGTACCGAACGGCTAAAAAGATAGATGCCTTTAAGAACTAAAATCACGAGAGAAGAGACATTGTCATAACTGATTGTAACTTCTATCATATCAAAATAATGAGCTGGTATAGAAAACTTACTGTTCCCACGTTGCACCATAAAAGGGAACAGCTGAAAGTACCCAAAACCAGAAAGAAGATCTTCCGCACATGGCAGTGCTCCCAAATGCTAAGGTTTCAAACTGGTATCAACACCAAGAAACAAAAGATATATGAATCACAGAACGCCAGGAAAATACAGCAACCATGGGTCATTTTACATACCGCGCATGCAAGTGCATCACATCCTGGAAGACAGAAAGAAGCCCAAAAACAACATTTTTTTAAAACATTAATCTTTGGTGAGCCAATTAAAAGCAGGAGAGAAAGGAACAAGGGGGGACTAAAAAATAAAATAGAAACATTACCGTGGTCAAAAAGTTCTCCCAGTGGACTTGAGGAATTTGTCCTCCGTGCTTGCTTCCCATCAACCGCATCAAAAGTCTTGTAAAACAGGGATAAATGATTTAGAAGGCAATTAGCAACAAGTGTTTATGAAATCTCTGGCAGTGGTTCTACTTTCAAGAGAGGAAATGTCATCCAAGGAGTACAGCAAAACTCATTATAGAATATTAGAGCATACCTGATAAAGAAATAGAAGCAATCCATGCGCAAAATGAACCCACCTTGGGGGAGCTGAGTCCAAATGAGGAGAATATACCTGAGATGAAAGTGCAATTAAAATAAAAATATGAGAAAGACCAAGGGATCAATATATCAATAAAAAAACCACAATGTGCTAATATAGCAATAAATATATCGCTTTAGTGTAATATTTGTCCATATTCTGTATCGATTTTAAATATACAAAAGGGTAAATGAAAGTATGTAAAAGCAGAAAAACTAATAAAACAAAATCCTGGCATGTCTTAAAACGTTTTTCATGAAGAATTAAGACCAGGCATTGCAAGAGAACGATAGTCATAATATAAGAATGATGCATTTGGAGTAAAGCTTAAAAAGACCAGTAAAAAGGAGTATTGAATATTACTCACATAACCAAGAACTGCTGATGTGACCAAAAACATAAATCCCATAAGTGTTATCTACCACGAGAGAAAGCCACAAAGGATAGAACGTATTATCTCAAAATTCAAAGCCAAAGATAGAGTATAGTACTGAAAATGAAACATCAGTTTACCATATTCGGACTGATGAAATCATCCAGGAACACATGTGAAGCGAGAACAGAGAAAAAATTGACAAGTCAGCATATCTTCAGAAATAAATCTACTAGAAATTAAATATGATTAATCAGGTTTGAAGACCATTGTCCTAGAAGCTGTTGACATTTTTAAACGCAAATCATTAGAGAATATCTTGAAAAACTGACTTATGAAGTCTCTCCAGTATGCTTCCGAACACAGGATCCTTAACGTGGGGAAAATCTTTTACTGAATTTGCAGAATCGCAACTAGTAGAAACAAAGAAGCTTTACTTACGGCATCCATAGTGGAAAGAAATTGACAAAGCGACTCCAAAAGGGTTGCAGCACATATTTGGCAACATAAGAGTGATCAACACCACTGTACTTGTATCTGTGCAGTGTTGCAACCCCATGTGCACCAATATACCCCATTTCCTCAAAATACGATCAAGCTTGTGTAGCAGAAACCAATCAACTTGCCTGAAATTCAACTATTCGGAAAGAAATAGTAACTCAACCCAACCAATAAAAGTCTCCGGCAGTATAGAATGCAGTATCCAATCAAGGAAAAAAAATGCAAATATTTAAATAAATATATCAACATAAAAATTACTACTTCAGGAATTTCAATACCCTAAACAGCCTTACAGCAATAACCCATTTCCAATTCAGAAGCAAAGTGTTCGATAATGCTTTACTTCGAGCAATCACTCATAAAAAAACAGATGGGGCTTTCATAACAATGTTTACAAGAGTAACTCCCATTGAAAGCATGGATCCAAATTACATTAAACTATATCAGGTAACTTGAATCGAACACAGTTCAACAATAAACTTGTAAGAAATCAGATCGGATGCCACATACAAAGATAACTACTACTGGAAAGAAAGCATGGAAAGACAAAAGAGTGAATGAAAGAAGGTTACCTGATTTGTGGTCGGAGAGAAAAATGAACAGAACAAGAAATTATGGAAATGGAGGAACCCTGTGGAGTGAGAAAACAAGAGGAAAAAAGAAATGGAGAATCTTTTTATCTCCGGCGCTGATGGAAAGTCATATCTCATACAAAAGTTAAACTATTCTTTCAATTTTTTATGCTTTTTCCGACAAGATATGAAATACGAAATCCAACTTCTCACGTGAGGTTTATAGTAGTTTACTTCCAGCTATGTTCATATTAACTCTCGACGTTACTTTATAATAACATCCAACATAGTTTAATTGACATGAAAATTTTATATAAATGACCCATATTTTGGGAGTACAATCCAATTTTAGTCCAAAGTTAAAAACAATTGAAAATGCGCTCTTTTGGTTGCTAATAATAATCACATATGAAAGTTCTCATTTGACCTCAAAATGTGCATGAGGGCCTGACTTTCGTTTCTCGCTTCTTCCTCTTGTTTTTCATCGAACATAATAGCAATCTTTTTCTTACTTTTAATTCATCGTCCTACGCTACATTGATAATTGTCTAGTCCACTCCAACTTCACAAAAATAATAAATGTGAAATAGTAAAAACTGGAGTGAATGAGGGGCTTGATTGTAGTAGTCAATTAGAAACTACGAAATAGTATTTACCGTAACAAGAGATGATCATTATAATCTTAGGATAATCTTTGCCCCAAAAGTTCCTTAAGTGTTTTTCTTTACATTATCATTCAATTGTGTTTACGAAACATGAAATCTTTGACTTCTTTGTCCCATTATTCTTCATGAATGAAAGTTAAGTCTTTTAAAATATAGGCTATTCTAAAATGTTATTATTATATTATTTTGTGTTATCATTAACCTGAGTATGGTTTGATTGATTTAGAGATATACTCTTGATTAAGAAGTCGATGTGGTTTCAATTATCTCATCCTAAAATGTTGTTAAATTAAAAATAATATCCACAATATAATTCTAGATATTTCTTCTATTAATATAATTAACCAACGACTATTTAGGCTTCCAACTTGTGGGTGGAGTGGGTTATTATAGCTTACTTCACGTTTGAAGATCCAACAATTATAATAGTTAAAAATATATTTTCAACTATTATAAATTACAATGAACTACATCATTACTATTTCCAATTTCCTTTTATTACTATATTTACTATTTGTACCTATCCTAAAATAGTATGCTCCTTTCCGACTATAATAATTAATTCAACGTCCCAAAACATCTTACTTTTTAAAATAATGTTATTTAATTAAGTATGGACAAAAATAAGGTAGATAGAAAAGTATAGACAAAAATATGGTTGATGCTAGAGTATTGAGGATTTAGCCCAATTTTTTTTCTCTCTTCTTTAGTTTTTAAATTTCTATACAACATGTGATTTTTTTGGGTTTTTTTTGTTTGATTCCTTAGTTTTTATTAAGTTTTGGACAATTGTAGGTTTTTTTTTTTTTTGGTTTTTAAATAGTTTTACATACTTATATTGATAGATCCTTACATATCCATTATGATTCATTGTGAACAATGATATATAGTAGATGATCAAATGTGTTCGATAACTAATTATTGTCGTACGTCTCACAAGAGTATATATCACACATAACGATACTTCTTACTATTACATGGTTTATCTAATTTTTGTTATTATATTATAATTTTTGTTCAAGTTATGCAACAATATTTAGTGCAAAACTACTTACCACATTAGTTTAAATGTGTGACCAATGTGTGGTAAGTGTAACAACTATCATTCAACATACGAGAAGGTTTAATGTAGATGTGACGTTGATAGAAGGTGTGTGCTCGTTGTAGGCGCCAATGACAAGAGACATCGTATCGAGTCTGGATTCAAAATAAGTTATTGTTGAAATGTAATGATATTTTTAACTTTTTATGTACCTTTAGATTGAATACCAAAAGACATTTTGCATATTATATCTTCCATTTTGTTTCAAAATAAGAAATGCATTAAGCAACTTAAAGAAGATTCTTATACTGCGTACACGATTTAGACAACAAAGTCGTGTATCATGTATACGAGTCCTTCCACCCACATCACCGACCCTATCTTTGTCATTATTTTCAGTTTCCACACAAAATCAATAAAATTATCTTTTAACTATATTATTAAATGTATTGTTTTCACAACTACCCTATGTTTGTCCCTTTTTAAAAAACTTATATATTATTCTTGAACTTATCCAAAACACTCTAAAGACAATTATGTGACATATGTACATAGTAGATTATTTATTTGATTCAATATGCACATAAAGAAAAGCAAATATTCTCATCAATTTACTTATTTATTTGATGCCATATATTCTCTCTTTTCTAAAATAATGTATCAAATTTCTTTTATAATTGTACCACTCCATATTTTCGTTCACTCATTGTCTAAGATTATTTATTGTCATCAAGAGCTTAATTTAATTGGCATCTGTACGTAACTGAGATCTAAGAGATCTTGAGTTTAAATCCTCATCTGTCACTTAAAAAACCTTTTCAAAGTTAATTTCTACCGAATCAAATAAGTATATTAAATTAAATTAGTTTCTATAAAATCAAATAACACTGAAAAAAATACATTGTTTATCAAATCAAATAAATACAGTAGTATACAAAATTTATTTTATCAAATCAAATTACCCTAAAATACTAAAAAAATACATAGTATCTAAAATTTAACAAATCAAATAAAAAAAATTGCATTCACTACGATTATCCGTTCAATCCTCTTTGAGTTAAGTATATGATCTCAACTAGTTGCCAAAATTCAACCAACCCAAATGAACAACAACATCAATTAAAACAATCAACAATCAAAAGAATATTTATCCATTTTCCAAATAATAAAAAATCTAACGATCTTACGAGGTTTCACAGGTTTCGCAATGTGTTGAGAGTATCCATGACGTTAAAGGAGGCAAGTGGAAAGCTCCTAATATTGCCATTTCACCAAATATTCCAACAATAAAAGGTCTAAATTGGGCGGAGTGGATGACGACCATCGACGAAGATGGGGAGGCGGCCGACAAAGATTGATTTGGAACACAGAAGAGAAGATTGAAAAAGAATTTATTTTCATGCAACCCTAGAAGATATATGGTATAATATTTAAAAATAATTATTTGTATAATACTTAATGTTGAATATAAATGTGTAAAAGATATATGGTATTAGAAAGAAAAAACATTTTTAAAAACAAAATATTAGAGATTTAGTAAAATAGTTATAATATATTTAGATTCTGTCAAAGTATTTTAAATAAATTATTCGATTCTAATGATGACAAATTCGAAATATCAGAAAGACCATGCACGTAATTTTCAACCAATTTGTTAAAATTCTTATTAATTTCATATTTTGTCAAAAATTCATTCTACCTATCCTAATTTTGTCATTCCACCAAATATTCATTCTAAAAATATTGCTATACACTTTGATTATAATTATCCAATTTATTTCTTAAAGCCCGACCCAAACTATTACTTTAGGCTCAATATACATAGGTTAATTAACTCATAAGGAAAAGATTTTCATTGGCATTTGATAAACAAGTTATGATTAAATGAAAAATGAAGGGAAAATCATGTATATAGTTTCCTTTTGATATATGGCAAAACACAGTTTTCCTTTGATTTTTAGCAAAATTCATGTATGTCACGTGTATCATAATCTCTAAAGTACTAAAATCCGTTTATTGTAACTGCAGTGTAATTAATTCAATGTTTGCGCTTACGATACTGTAATTAATTGCTTGGATATGTGACATAATTAATTCGATTTATGCACTTATGAGACTGTAATTAATTTCTAATTTTTATAATGTATTCTTTTCAATCATAACTTTTTGATCTCGGGATTTAACAGTTTGTTTGAAAATTTAAACAAGTTTAAAAGTTGTTTTAAATTTTCGAATCTTAAACTATAGCTGCGACTTTTAAAAGTTTTTAATTTCAAAATAACACATTATATTAATTATCTATATATTTGTTATGATCGAATTCCGTTAATATTAATAGTATTCAAGTGTTGCAATTAGTTGGTTTAAACATATATCTCAACCTAATTTCAACGTCAATTAAAATTATTATTTCCAACCGATAAGTTTGCCATGAATCTCGAGAGCTAATATTTTTAAAATTAAAATGAGTTTTAGTAATAGATTTTAATTTTTGAATTTTGAATTTTCGACTCGTGGTCGAGCTTTCTTCATCCCCTTTATTGAACAATCTCTTGTCAGGGATGTGAAACGTTTACGAGTTTTGTTCAACGGCAGATGGAAATAACTATTACCTTGACTTCCATTTCATTGAAGTTTGTGTTTCTTTGAACAAATCTTTCAACCAGTTTGTTGATCTAATCTAATCTAAGTTTTTTCCTCTTTTGAATATATAATTTCTTTGTTGACATTATATCGTTATTGTTGCAGCAATCCTATTGTTATTAGGATTGTTGAAGACAAAGATGTATTATTGTTGTCATTTGTTTCAGATTCCTTCTCTAATGATGTTTCTGTTATTGTCAATCATGTCCCATCTTGTTCATCAAATTCTCCTATTTCACTATATTATAGATCTTGAAACAATGAAATGGATCTTTATTTGTTTTTTGCACTTTTGCTTCGTATTTTTCATTTGGAACATTTATGGATTTTTTTTTGTGACAACTACCTATGAACTTTGTTATTTTTTTAATTATGTTAATTATATATATATATATACTTGATAGTTTCTTGCCTTCTATATTTGCAATGATAGTTACACTCTAATTATCAAATCGTAATGTTTTTATATCTCTTTGTTTCAATATATATATATTTTTTTAGTTTTCTCATTCTATTTGTGTGGTTAACTTACCGTAATTTTAAGTAATAACAATTTATTGATCAATCTTGTTTTTCTCACGCCCTTTGTGTTTCAGTCAGAACTGGATGATTTGTTTCTCAATGTTTCTTATTAAATTCAATATAATGCCCCAAATTTTTAACCTTAACCCGAGGTCGTTACTTAAATAAAAACTCATATTCTTTACAAATTAAAGCGGAAGCATTTGCCAATAATAACAACATCAACACAAAGACTGCAGCGGAAACATTTGTCAATAAAGTCCCCAAACACATGGTCACTGGTCCTTCCTGTCCGTCGTCGATTTTCTCATACTTACCTGAAAAATAACATGAAAAGGGTGAGTATACAAATACTCAATAAGAGACCCACTACTGGGTCTGCTAGGTGAACTGTTAACTTTCTATTAAACTTATACCCAATGTTACATAATCCAGTGAACCCGTAGGAACACTCATAACTGGTTAATGATCCCGTAGGAAACGTATTTGTCTGCTGAACCCAAAGGATCACATAACTGTCTGGTGAACTTGAAGGAACACACTTCCTTACAGGGTAATCTGGCTAATAGATAAAGTTAACAGCTACCATAATTTCTAACATGCATTCTTAGTCCAATCAATCATAAAACATATACATAAAATTTTCATCCAACATTCGCATTCGCATATCATAAATATTATGTCAAGTCATAAATGCATAACATCGTATAGTTCGAACACGTCGTCATAACATAATAAATTTTAATTAATAATTCTCCATAAAAATTATTAATTAAAATTATTAAACTCATCTAATACATCACTAACTCACTACATCAATCAATTCCACCAATTAATTCAACTGTCATATGCATCCTTACTGTCATGCAACATCCTATCGAGGATCCGGTAGTAAATCCCTTACCTCAAAATACAAAAAAAAATTCTCTTGGCTTGAAATAAATCCTCAACTCGATCCTATACATAAAACAATTAATTAATAATTTTTCTAGAAAATTATTAATTAATTTTAACTTTAATCCTTCGATAAAATATTTTTAATCTTACCAATTCGTTGTTGTCGTAGGTGAAACTCTATGAATTAATGCTAACAATAGCTCCAAAATAACCTTCAATTAATCAAGAATAATTTCCAAATTAATCCTCAATTTAACTTTAATGGGTATCCAAACCCACCTTAAAATACCACCAACAGAGGCGACGACGACGACTGAAGAGGAAGTCTATAGTGGCGAGGGGCTGGCGGCGGCGTGAAGAAGGAGACGAAGAAAATTGAAACTTTTCACGTTTTCCTAAGTAACTGTAATTTATTTATAAAGAAAATAATAATAATATCTATTATTATTATTATTTCTTTTTCTTTTTCCAAATACAAATAAATATTTTTCTTTTTCTATTTCAAATCAATCAAATCTTCCTCTCTCCTCATTAACTCACTTCACCAATTATTATTTTCTCCAATCAGCACCCTTTAAATTAAATAAATATATATATCCATGTATATAAATTTAATTTTCTTAAACAAAATTCACCAAATAAAAAATTCTCCTAATTTCTTTTCAAATTAAATCAATAACATCCCAACAAACCAAAATCAAATTACCCACTTAAACTTAAATCAATTAAGATAATTGATAATAAAAATTTAAAATTATCTTAAATTTTGGGATGTTATATTCAAATTAACTTCTCTCCAATATTTAACATTGTCTACATATATACCTAAAAGTAGTTCAGTTCGATTAATTCACACAGTGGTTAAAAAGGAAATAAATTTAAAAAACTATTGCATTGATTGTATTTAGGAAGTCATTTAAACAAAAACACAATGTTCATCTAATTGAAAAACTTTAATTAAATTATCATTTTTATCAAAATTGGTTTGAAGTCCATAATGAGATATTCATCTGACTAAAGATTAAGTACAACCAACATGAATTCGAGAGTTACAATGCTAATTTTTTTTTTAGAAGTTTCAATTCTAAAATAAGAAAGTAGAAGTAGCTGACATGCTATATATTTAGGGGTATGATGGAATCTTTGCCAATTTCTATTTATTTTATTTTTAATTCGTTTTGCTATTTTCGCAATGTAAAATTGAGTTTTCTATTTTTCTAAATGAAACTTGAAAAATACTATTTTTCTAGTTGACCCGTTGTGGATTGTTTATTAAAACAAATTTTATGAAGTAAACTTGCACAAAGTAGATGCCTTTGCCGCATAATAAGAGAAGGCAGAAGATGGACCATGAGATTTGTAAGCGTGTGTGAGAGTGTCTTTGAAATCTCGATTATAGTAGAACCCGACAGTTTTAGAAGCCTGGATGTGATCTTGAGTTTGGGGCGAACCATAATATTTTTCGGGTGTTGTTGTCTTTTTATCCTCTACTCTTAATTATTTACTATTTTATGAATCGATTACTTGTTTGACTCTAACCTATAAAGTGAGAGTTTGAGATATAATTTAGTATATTCCACATTTATTCATATTTTGCATAAATTTCCAACATTATATCTCTTCCCAATATTTCTAAATGTGTATAATTTCTTAGGTTAAAATTGTAGATTTCTAATATAATTTTGAACCAAATTAACATTTGAATTTGAATAGAAGGAAATCTGTAATATTTATTTGTTTCCTTATGTACATATATTTTCATTCTTGACTTTAAACATCTGATATTTTATGAATTTTCATTTGCATTCATTTAGTTTCATAATTACTATTGTGGTAAAAAAGTAAATATTTATTTGGTTTGCCATGGGATCAGCCAAAAAGCCATAAATTTATTTGTCTAAGTTCGAAGATCGATCCATAGAGTCAACCATAAAGTCATACTACCTTAAGTATAGAGTTAAGTGGGTAGGGTTCACCACAAAACCATCTTGCCTAAGTATATAGGTCAACCATAGGAAGGGTCATAGAGCTTGAGGAGGCCAACCCTACAAAGATAAAAATTATTTCTAAGTATGGTAATTTGCCACATATACTCGTAAAGAAACTACAAATTTAACTTTCATACATGTTAAAAATTTGTATATGAAACATCATCTTAATTTGATAGTGTCAATCCAATTTGAAGTTTCAGACAATGAATTTAATCTACACACAATTAATCCATTTTTACTTTTCAATATTCAATTGTTTCAACCATCACGGGTTTACCTAGTAGTAAAAAAAAAGAAATAGTCTCAATAAATAACTAAGATGTCATGGGTTCAATTCATGGTGGTCACTTACCTAGAAATTAATTTCCTACGAAGTTTCTGTCACACTAAAATGTTGTAGGGTCAGACGGATTGTCCTATAAAATTAATCGAAATACATGTAAATTGATTCGACACGAATCTCAAGTATATATTATTTTGTACATATATACATCAATTTACCTCAAATCATGACATCCAAGTTGTGTATGAACTTATAATTTATTATTCAAGTTATGTGTATCAAAGTTGAAGCAACATTAGAGTAGTTGTTAAGATAATGAGCAGTATGATAATATATTTAATTTGAAAGAAAAGGGTAGAAGTTAGATGGGAGAGCACTTAAATACAAAATGCTTTTAATTTTGAACCATCTTCTTTAAGACCAAACAAGTTGGAAGGCTGACAGTTGGAACTCTTAACAAATTCGATTAACAATATTAATTTATTAGGAAAGAAACATTGATGTGAATGTCAGTTTCTTATATCCTAATACCTTTTGTAGAAGTTTTTGATAGCGATATCGTAACCATTTGGCCTTTGAATTTTTAGTTAGTGATCGTGTAATTTCTATTTTTTTTTAAAAAAAATTTGTATAGAATTTTAGTGTTTATACTTTATAGCTTCTTACATGTGTAGATCGATAAACTTATTGAATATTAAGTTTGTTTGTATAAATTATGAAGACTAAGTCATTACGTATACAAAATTTACATTCAAATATGGTGATTTTATTTTATTTTTTTCCAAGGGACTAAATTGTTATCATTTTTAAAATATATGGACAAAGTGTTACATATTAGAATTTAGGGAATAAATTGTTAGTAAATTAAAAGTACATGAACTAAATCGTTACCAACTAAAATTCATAAACAAATTTGTTATTCTTATGTAAATCGTTAAAAAACCAAATACGTTTTTTAAAAAAAGGTTGGATAAAAACCTAAAGACTTAATTGAAACCAAACTCAACATTTATAGATTAAAAGTGTAATATTTTGAAATATAAAAAACAAATAAAAAGTCAAAAGATGTCAAACTACTTAAAAAAAAACAACAAATAAAAAAAATTATCAGCAATAAACTTCTATGAGTTTCTACCACTAAAAGATATTAATAGACATCTATCTGTATCTATTAGTGATAGACTTATATAAGTTTCAATCACTGAAAAATGTTGATAATAGACTTTTATCAATGTCTATCTGAGTCTGTAAGGAATGTAAATTTTTTTGTTATAACTTGCAAATAATTTGGTTATTATAGTCTTATATTATTATAGTTGAGTTATAATATAGTTTGTATTTGGGGTAGATTATTTTAGTTTGAGTTACAATAATATGTGTTTGAGATTTAAACTATTTTAGTTTGAGAAAGAAATAGTAAACAATGTAGTAAAAAATAAAAACTAATTGAATGTAAAACAGTAAATGTAAGTTTTGAAATAGTGTTAACTGTAGCTAATTGAATACGATAAAATAATATTTACTTTAGCAGAAAACCATTATTATTGTCTAAAGATAGTTATTGTTCCAAACATTCGTTTTGAATCCTTTCTATTGCAGTTCTCAATAAATACAAGACATATATTTATTATGTTGTCACTTTGCCATGATTTCATCTCCAAAGCTCTGTAAGCAAAGAAAATAACAAGAAGAAAAAAAGTATCAATGACATATTTGGATGGAAAATATCACACGTTTATTATTTATTTATTTTTGTTAATATGCACGTCAAACATTTCTATGGATATTTCTATATTTTCATTATATCGTAGAAAAAACCACGAAACATAAATAGTGAACAATAAAATATCACTAATGTAAAGATCGTATAAATAATATGTATTTCAATTTGTTAACAAATTATAAAAATGTTTATTTTCTAAAGATTTAAATATAACCCTATTTTGAACCCTAAATTTTGTATCTTGTTCTATTTTGATCCCTGAACTTTCAAAAACTTATGTTTTAATCTATGAACTTTTAAAAAGAGCATCTTTTGGTATCTGCCATTAAAGTTTCATTAACTGTTTAACGGAATGATGGAGTGACTTCAATATTTGAATGAATTGGCTGCCAAATAAGATAATATTTCAGAATAATCTAGGTTTTAATTTTTAATTAAATGCTAGATTATTGTAAATTGATGTTTTATTAGAGAGCTGATAAAAAAATCAATGTCTTCAAGATTTTGATCGTCACCGTTTTGGCACACTGTCATTTCTACTTCACTTTTCTCAACTTATATGCTAGATGCAATTCATCCACATACAAATTTTTTAGTGCCTCAAGTTTGACATATCTTTTTATTCTTTGAGGTGCTTTTTTCCTCTTCCTCCCAATTCTTTATTCTTCCTTTTTAGGGTTTTGTGATTCATTGTGGGAATATTTATCAGCAATTCCATAGAGTTTATTTTATACATATGTTGTAATTATTTTATTTTTCTAGTTTATTTTACCTTGTCATGGATGGTAACATCAATATGCCAGTCTTATTTTATTTTTTTCATCTACTCAATGTCGTTCTTTTGATTTGCTTCAAGATTTCAATTTGAAAAATAAATAAATAAATAAACTGTGGGGAGGGGATGTGAGAGATTTAAGTTTTGGAGAAAAGATTTGTTTTTAATTTGGGTTTACTTGATTCAAGTGTGTGGATTATGTTTCTCAGTTGGCATAAAAAATTTATAGAATAAATTAACAAGATTTATTGGTTATTTATTAATTTAATTAATATGATAAATCTAGCTTAATCATCCAAATATAAAAGTCCAATCATCGTTCTGTTAAAGAGTTAACGAAATTCTAAAGACAATGACCAAAGTAAATTTTTTTCAAAAATTCGAGGCCTAGACGCTTTTAAAAGTTTAGATACCAAAACATAATAAGATACAAAGTTTCATGGGTCAAAATAGGATTTTAACATTTTTAATTTTTTTTTTGTTTTTATAAGCTTTTTAGAAATATTTTATTGATATTATTTTAAACTTTCATAATACTAACAAATTTATCTTCCTCAAATTTGGTGACTTTAATATAATATTTTATTTGACATTTCATCCCATTTTCTACATGAAATTATATTTACAATAATGTTACCATATAATCATGCATTTTGCAAAAGCATAGGTTTTCTAAAGTTGAATTAAATGATGAAATAAGTAGGACCAAAAAAAAAAAAGATAATGGTAGTTATCAACCTTTCATGCCAAATCTTATCTCTAATTTTGTCACTTACAATCCTTTCTTTAAATACAACATTTTTGTTTGCAACCAAAATAATTAATTAATCTCATTTATATGAATAATTAAAATAGCACCCTTTCTTCAGAGGGATATTTAACATTATTGATATAACTCCCATGGCCATTAACACTGACCTCAAAGAGTGGCTGATTAAATGTTTTAAGGTTAAGAAATGAATATTTGATAAAAATACCCTCAAACTGTCTGGATGTTGAAAGATGCAATTTAGTGGATGCAAATCTATTTACTGTAGTTTATTTCATTAGACAACTTGTACCAATAACGTTTCGTACTAATGGAGATAATTGTGATCGTATATCGGTTACACATATTCATAACAATTATATTTTTTTGAACAAAGTATCACCTCTAGCTGCCATATGGTCTAAATAGATCGCAACCACTGATGGAACATACTTTGGTGATGACCACTTGAAGAATGATCTCCATGACATTCTACCTGGCTTGATAGAACTCGAAGTACACCCAACTATTGAGGACAAACATACTTTCAAATATCTTCACAGTGGTATAATAAATTGCTCACTTTGGAGATACATTAATTCCTATGGTTTTGTTTTTTGTTTTACCGAAAAAGTGTCTCATACTAATGGAGATAATATAATTGTTCCTAATTATATACCTACGATCTAACTTTCTTCCCTAAACCAATATAAGACTTTGTTTGTACCTAACATCTGAGATGGTTTAATGTGATTTGATTATCAATTATTAAGTCAAAAGACTTTTAAAACACACATTTAATTATTCAAATTATTTTAATATATACTGTTTCACTTTTAAATGCAAGGTTTATATCATGGAAAATTGGTTTTGAATCATTAAAAACATATTTTATAGTAATTTTAATCATTTTAGAATCATTTCAAAATATACACGTAATGTTTGGTTAAATTTAATGCAATTTGTAAGGTGTGTAATAAAACTTTCGAACTCTAAAAAGAGAAGCCACATCAATGTACACACTTTTTGGTAGTGCAATTTAATTGTTGTTAATGGTAAAACCAATATTATATGAGTATCATGAGATCAAAGGACTATTAACAGTAGGTCAAAATCTAAGTACTTCCACCTATGCAATAAAAACCAAACCCTAGTGGAAAATGTCACCTCAGAACCTGACCATAGAAGTTAAATCCATACACGTGAAATCAAATATGATTTCCATAATTATCTCTAATTCTTAGATGATATACAATTAAATTTATTTGACTCCAAACTAATGAAAAAATCATTAACCGTAAAAACATTTTAATACGTGAAATATTACTATAATCCTACATAATTGCCTCTCCTACCTCAATCACACAAAACTCTCTCAAAACACATTGTATATTACACTCTTACCAGAGTACTAGAGTTAAGTATACTTTGTCAAAATATTTTAAATTGGAACTATTTGAAACCAAATCCATATATTCAATATTTCATTTTCTTTGGGATTAGTCTGTCATATCATTTTCATAGGACTAACATTTTCAACGTAAGTCATCTAATCTTCTAATATTTTCTCAAAACGTTTTAGTAGGATATAGAAATTCAATCTAAAACATATTTCAACTACCAATTATGTTATGTTCGTTTTTTTAGTGCAAATAAAATAGTACACGTTTGCATGTCAATAAAACTATGCTCGGGATTTCACCACTCATATGCTCAGTGCTCAGGTTGGGGATGTGTTGATTACAACAGTTGAATTCATATGAATATATACAGAGACAGACATATATGAATTATTGGAATATATATTGTGAGATATATATTTACAGTCAGCAGTTGAGATGATGTTGAATGGGAATAAAAATGAATGAAACAGCTGGGGAAGAGAGTAGGTATGTGGAGACCAATAATTTCAAATATGTCCTTTAATGCATATCTTCAATTTTCTCAGAATACAGATGGCCAAATTAATTTCTCACTCTCTCACACATTCAAATTTTAGTCTTATCAACCTCAACTTAAATTTTCATTTCTCATTAACCACCATAATTATTAAATTTCATTTCATTTCTATTAGATTTAGAATTTAAATTTAGTATCTGATTCAATTCACTTTGACTTTCTATGTATTTAAATAAGTGCTTTTAAATATAAAATGTGAATTTAGACCGACCCCTTTAGATATTATATTTTTCTCTCTGAAAAAAATCTATATATGCACAAATTAATATTTTTAAAGATTAAATTTTGTTACTAACACCATATATTCATTCACTCATTTGTTTATTTAGAATATAGTATGTATTTATGTGAAGTTTTGAAATATTTATATATCTCTTGAGAAAACATAAAGTTATGTTAGGTTAAAAGTATTAATTATTACATCATAGTCACTATAAAAATTAAGAGACTGCATTTTATTAAAAGATTTAACATTAAAAAACAATGTAACGTTAAAATGAACCTAGTTTAATTAGCATAAAGTTTGTCTATAAAGTTAGGGACCGATACTTCTGTATATGATAATATATACATAAATATATATATACACACACACTACTACAAAAACAGACTCTCTTGATGTTTTTAAGTAAAAAATCACTGTACTTGACGTCTTTTAAAAACGGTTTTGAAGTCAGTGTCAAGAATGTCGAAGTTCATGATGATGAATAAATGCCAAGACTATTGAACTTTGACATTTATAAATGTCAAAAATATCGTTCTTCATGACATGTCAAGAACAATGTTATTTGATACGTAAAAAATGTCAAGATGTTTTTCTTGATATGAAAAAAATGTGAAGAATGTTAAGAACTATTTTACTTGATATGTAAAAGGCGTGTCAAGATGTTTTATACTTGATATGTAAAAAATGTAGGTGCTGTTGACATTTAAAAAACGTCAATTCTGTTTGTGATTTTTTTTTTTAAAAAAATTAATTTGGATATTTCTCTATAAATTGTTTATGTATTGTCCATGTATTCTGTTCTAACAATCACATAATTATGCACATAGATATATGACAAATATTCATCAAACCAAATAAACTTTTGATTCAATCTCATCAATCAATACTCTCAATACAAAACTTTAATAATCCTTAACCACCATATGAACAAAGTCAAAAAAAATTTGGTTCAATTACGAAACTTCTATCAAAACTACCGATCCATCCCATATCAACAAAACTATCATCCCCCACTCGAGTTTGTCACTTTTAACACCTACAATAACTTGAATACAATTTAAAAAACACACACCTATATCAATCTCGTATTAAGTAATCTTAGCCAAATCTTGCTCACTATATTCCCGCTTCCACAAGAATAATGTAGCCCACCTCAAACAATACTTAATTATACATGTTTACTTTATTAGCATATTTTTAAAATTTAATGTTTGGAGTTTATAAATATTAAAAATAAAAATGTTAGTGTCAATAAAAGGAATATGATATTATTATTATGTTCTTTTTTATTTTATCATTATTATTTCTTTTATAGGTATGTATCTATTCGAGTATTAACTTTTGAAAAAGAGTAATTAAACGAAAAACTGTTGTGATTATTTACAAAATATAACAATATTTCAAATTCTATCACTAATAAACTTTAAAAATGCTCTTAATTAAAACTATACGCATTTTAAATATGCGTCTAGATGAATATTAGAATACGACTACGTTTAATATTTTAATTTTCCATCTTTCCACTTAGATCAAATTAAATGAGTTTCTAAGCCTTAATTTCAATATCCACACATAATTTATTTGTATTTTAATTTTCTACATTTTTACCAATTTGCTAAATTTATTTGAGTAATACTTTTCTTTTTGTTTCATAAAAAATACTAAAAAATTGCCCACATATATTTTAATGTTTGGTATATACAAATCTAATCTCACTACAATGAATTTAAGAAAATTATTATCTCCATAGGAAACAATTTATTCAATTTTTAGAATATAAATATATTTGATTAAATACTTCAACATATATCTAAATATCTTCTTTAATGTATATAATTTATTTCAACAAAAAAGACAAGTATCCCACTAAATAACCAATACACACACACACACACACAAAACAAATATTATTTAAGAAACAAATGCATCATTCTCATTATAATTATTTGAACAAATTCAAATTTTACCATTTCTAGAAAAAAAAAAAAAGACTTTGATAGACATTGAAATTAAAACGTCAATTTTGGCAACTTGGCAACTTGTTGAAAGCAATAATAAATATGTCCCCCAATTTAATAAAAAGTTTGCTACTATAAGAACTCGTCTACCATCAATATAGTATATAGTACCTCTAGTATTTTAGCTGCTACGTGAACTGTAGCCTATATTTTTTTAACTTTTCACGTTTGAGTGTATTAGGAACCATCGTTCTATGGTTCCATTCCTCTACTATCTCTACCAATTTTAGTCAAATAAATAAACAAATAACTTAAACATTTAGAAAATAGGTTTGCCATATGGCACCATGTGATTTAACCATTGAACATAATTTTTTTTTTTTGAAAAAAAACAGCAGCATTAAATAGTATTCAATTACTATTACAAATATTATCATTAGAATTAAATTTTACCATCTTTTCTAACCGAAGTTTAAGTATATCCACATTTTCAAATAAGTAAAAGTCAAATGTTTGAACTACACAAGACAATCTAATTAATCTCAAAAGAAGCACGAAAGCATGCACGCGTACACACAGTTCAAAGAAAAGAAAATTTTATCACATGACAGCTTGTGATTGATCGATACTTTGTGTTTTAACGAAATATAAAAGTAACAGTTGTCCCACGTTAGAAAAGTTTAAGAAAGGGATGAGTTTCAAGTATTATAAGAAGAAGGTTACGTCTTTGGTTTCAAATCATCCAATTTAGGAACATATTAAGTTTGAATGTGTTAACTCTAGTAATTATGTTTTATCTAGTTTGAAAGTAAGAAAAAAGTGCGAGTAATATAAATACTTTGAGAAAGTGCTTTGGTAATTGAAAATTTTCTAGTTCCTGATTTTCTTTTTGCGGTTTGGACTTTTTCTATGCATTAAATCTCGTGTTTTCGATTTTCTTGCTTTCTTTCAATTAATCTGTTATATTTCTATTTATTGATCATGTAGTAGTAGTATGAAATATATATACTTTTTTCAATATACGACACGTGTAAGTAGTATATGATGATATAAAATAAATACAACTCGAGACGCATCTAAGTATTTTTAACGAAGACAATAGAAATATAGGGTAAAAATATAGATTATATATACAGGGAGAGAGATGATGAGAAGGAAAGTAGGTGAGAGAGGGAATGAGAGGGCATTTAGTATAGTGGAAGGAATGAAGAAGTGTGTGGGAGTTTGTTCATTGTTGGGTGCGGTGGCCGTTTTGTGTGCGGTGGCGGTGGTGGAAGGTGCAATTGAAGCAGTGGAGCTTCCCGGTGGTGTTTTTGGGCCGGAAAGTATAGCCTTTGACTGCCGTGGAGAAGGGCCCTACGCCAGTGTCGCCGACGGCAGGATCCTCAAGTGGAAAGGTCCAAACTTGGGTTGGACTCAATTTGCTATTACCTCACCCAACAGGTATAAATATACACAAAATTTTACTTCTTTGTTTTTTTACTAAATTATAACAAATAATTCAAAAATTGCACGATTACGCTTAAACGTTTCAAAATTATCTTTGGAGGATAATTTTCATTTTAGAATTTCTAGGACTTCAAACTATATAGCTATGACCTAAAACGAGTGCGATTGATTTGAATTTTTCTCGTTTTTTTATCACTTACTATACTATTTCATATCACAATTTTCTTTCAAATTTCGAAGAATTTTTATTCTAATGATAATTTTGAAATGTTTATGAAAGTTTAAAGGCAACATTTCAACTTTTGAAAGTATAAACAGATATTATTTAAACAAGTTAAGAAGTTTTTAAGAGTAATTTTTTTTGTTTGTTTTAATGATCATTCTTTAGATAAAAAAAAAATAAAATGTCGTTAATCTCGATGTCAGAGAGTTTGAATTACATTTCACGTGAACTAAAAAAAATGAGAACGATTAAGATTCAATTCGATAATTAACGATTTAGTTTATTTTTATAATATTTTAAAAGCAATTATTCAACAAAAATTATTGGTGGGCATGGATGAAAAAAACTATTCTCCATTTTGAAGATTAAAAGTTTTGTCCTTGTCAACAAAGAATGAATTAAAAACTAATTTCTTTTTCTAATTTTCGTCAACAAGTTGATATTTATCCACAATAATGTGTTCGATTCCACAATAGTGTAATGATTTTTTCTTTTAGTGGTTTTTTTCTGAATTATAAATAGCTTTTTTATTATTATTTTTTGAAAAAACCATCGACTAATATTGTTGGAAAAAAACTTTCTAAACATAAAAAATAGAAAAATTAGCAAATGAACTAAAAACAAAAAATATTTACAAAACATAGCAAAATTTATAGACAAAGATATAGATCAATAAAAAATTTAAATATATTTATTTACTTTTATAATAAGAAATATTCCTCTATTTTATTAATATTTTACTTCATTATACTATATTTAAAAATGCCAAAAGAATACGCTATAAAATGACATTTACATAAATATAGTAAACATTTTACCTAGTTTATTAATTTAAATATATTTATTGACTTTTATTTTTTATGGACATCAACAATACACAATTTAGTTTTTGAAAAAGAAAAAAAGAAAAAAAGAGAAAGGAAAGACAAGAACACACCATAATTTAATTTGAGCATTTTCCTTATTTACCCCTATCTATCAATATTAATGGTTTATATATCATAACAGAGCAGAGGCCAGAAGTTTCAAGAGGAAAAAAGCTTCGCCATTACAACTTTTTCTGACTTCTTATAAATACAAACACCTTCCATTTTTTAAATAAAAATATAGCTTTATTTATTTATTTATTTTATTATTTTACAAAGTTTCAATAATTGGTCTCTACCCAAATATTTATGTGACATTATAGGGATTGGAATGACTTTTAAAACCAATTAACAATGAAGAGTGACCCTACTGCTTTATTAAGATTTTGAGTCTCTTGATTTTTCTATTATGAGATCGTCAACGTGGGGCTTCATTGAATTTTATGAACTATGATATCATATTAGATATGATAATTGCAACGAGTAACACTTTTAAGATAATAGTTAAGTGAATAACTACATTTTAAAAGAATTATAAATATAGAAAAATCAATTAGTGATTGACTCTATACTTGATAAACTCTTATTAAAATTACACTCTATTGTTTATAGACTCCTATTAGCAATATGACCAATAACTAATAGAGTTGTATTTAAATTTTACTATATTTGAAAAATTATATATAAATACTAATTTAGGTTTGATTGCTATATTTGCAACCATCTCTATAAGATAATATAAAGTTCTGTTTCAAAGCTAATTTGAGAATGAGGGAAATAAGACTAGGGAAGAAGTTGATGCTTTGGTACTGTGTTAAATTACTAATTAACCTAAAAACTTAAAACCAAAAGAAAATTGAATAGGGAAACAGAAGCAATTACATGCATGATGATGCAACATATGTGATGACAGAGATTGGTTGAATGGAATGGAATGATAGAAGAGGAAATATATATTAAAATGAAACAAAAGATATAAAGATGAATAGGATGTTAGAAGGTAGAGAATGATGGAGTGTTTGTGGTGTTTGTTGTTTTCAAGGGAAGGGAAAGAATGCGATGGGCAGCCCCAAAGTGAGGCAGCATGTGGAAGGCCATTAGGGATCAAATTTCACCCAACAACTTGTGAACTTTACATTGCTGATGCTTATTTTGGGCTTCTCGCTGTTGGACCTAAGGGCGGCTTGGCTCGCCAGCTTGCCACTTCCGCTCAAGGCGTCCCACTCCGCTTCACTAATGCTCTCGATATTGACCCTCGAAATGGTGTCGTTTATTTCACTGATAGTAGCATCCTGTATCAAAGAAGGTAATCTAATCTAATCTTCATTACTTACTTAATATTTTTTTATTCTTCTTTCTTTCTCTCTCTCTCCCTCCTCCCAACCTTTTTCTCTCATGGCTACCACTGGCACTACCTAATTCTCCACCACATTACTTCTCTTCTTCTCACTCTTTCCTATTTTCCTCTTTTTCCTTTCTTTCTTCCATTTCTTAAATGGAGACAGAAAGAAGAAACAGAGAAAAAAAAGGAAAAAGGAAAAAGAAAAAAGTAGTGGTGGGAGATAGTGGCCATCGTCGATCATCCATGGCGGTGAACGAGAACCAGTGGCAATCACGGCCATGAAAAAACAGAAGGTTAGGTAGAAAGGGATAGAAAGAGAAGAAGAGAGGGAGAGAAGAAGAAATAAATATCATAAATTTAATTTTGGTTCCAAAAAATGTGTTAATACTTCATTTTGATCCATGAACGTAGAAATGGCATTTTAATATTCCAATTAATTAAGTAGCCCTTGGTTTTTTTTTTTTTTTTTTTTTTTTATGGAAACACTAATCATTAATATTGCAATAATTATATGTATAGTTTGTTTTTCTTTTCCCTCGAAGTTTTAACTTTTTCTAAATAAAGAAATAGTATTAAATGGCATTTAATAAATGAAAAATACTTTGTCGGATTGGGTTGTACCTATTTCTACGCAATTTGTTATTAGCTCAATAAAATTTATTTTTTACTTTAAAACGTAAATTATTATATTCTTGTTACGTAAATGAGGGACTAATTAAAGTTGTGCCTAACTATTGTCCCTTATATTTTACCTAATAATTTAGATTTTTTAAAAATTTTCGATATGAAAACATTATAATATAGGTAGCAAAGTAATCCAACAATTTGCTATATATTTAGATAAATAGTACTTTAGTGTGTTACAATTTACAAGAAACAACAATATTAAAAATGATTTTTCATTTGCCCATTAAAATTATGAATATGTACATTTAATGCCATTGAAACTTGAATAAATAAATACAATATTTCTATGGGATATCATCTTTAAATGCTAAATATCAATATACCCTACCTCCATTTTACAACTTAATTTTCTTGTCTAACATTTTTTTAGGAAATATATCTAAAATACTTTGAATTAATTAATGGAAAAATTATTGTAAATTGAAAAATGGTTGAATATATTTACGACATACAGTAAAATATCATATTTTATTATTTTGTAAATATTTAGATTTATTTTATTATATTTGAAAATATTTCCTTAATTAATAAGTAGTTGGTTATTTAGTGTATTGATTAAAAAAAAGAAAAAGAAAAAGAAAAAGTTGGAATATTTAGTATTTTAAAAATGATGTGTAGATATTACATATCATTATTTTTATTTATTTAATTATACAATATATTAAAATGAAATGATAATATATATGGTTAATTAATTAGTGTAATTTGTTGGGGGAAAAGGGTTTGGTTGTTGTCGATAATGAACGGAGACAAGACAGGGAGGCTACTGAAATACGATCCACGTACCCAAAACGTCACCGTATTGCGGAATGGCCTCGCTTTCCCCAACGGCGTCGCTTTGAACGCCGATTCTTCCTTCCTTCTAATGGCTGAAACCGGCACTCTCCAGATATTAAAGTTTTGGTTAAAGGTAATTAATTCATTATTTATATCATAACTTCTCTCACTATACTTTTAAATTTTGCTTTTAATTATTTTTTTTTTCAGTTGTATCCATTTTTATTTTTTCTTAAATTTAGAAAAATATTGTGATTTTTAGGTTTAATATTGATAAGTTTAGTGCTAGTAAATCAAACTTTACAAATATTTAATTTTGTATTTAATAAGTTTTTAAAATTCAATCGCCCATTATTAATTGTATTAATTTTCTTAATATTCAAAGTATTGGAGTTGGTCTATAGTTTAATATAAATTAGAGGAGAAATAATAGAACATCAAGTTTTAGTTGCATTGTTATCGCATTTAAATGATGAATTCAATCATTTATTCATATTCTTAAATGAAAGGGTCCCAAAGCTAACACCGTGGAGATATTCGCGCAACTTGAACGGTTTCCAGACAACATAAAGAGAACCGATAATGGTGACTTTTGGATCGCTATGAACAGTGCAAGAGGGAAGCTCGAAACTCAAACGTGGAAGGAGCTCTACCGGGGAGCAACAATGCAGCAGGGCGAGGTGAAGATTCCGTGGATTCAGGCCGATCCAGTGGCGGTGAAGTTGGACGAGAGAGGGGAAGTGAAGGGGATGGTTGATGGAGGGGAGGGGCAAGCATTAGAGTCAGTGAGTGAGGTTGAAGAGAGTAGAGGGAGGTTGTGGATTGGTTCAGCTGTTAAACCATATGTTGGTTTGATCATCAATGGATAGAACATAGAGTAAGTACATTGGCATTTGAAAAAAGAAAAAAGAAAAAAAGAGAATATTGGATTAACTTTTGAGTTAAAATTATATTATTGTATCAAGTTCTTGCAAAAGATTGTGTTCTTTTAAGTTTGTAACAAAAACCCAACTGGTAAAGATGGGGTATATCTTCCCCCAACATGTATAAGTTACATAATTTACTTATTTCATGATTGTAAGATGGTATTTCACGGCACTACAAGAAAAAAGCTCTTTTTCAGTGCATAACTGTCGGGCTTACTCTGTCTATATATATATATATATATATAGATAGGTGTGTGTACAATTTATATTAGTAGTATTTTGATGCTTATTTTACGCGTTTTGTAGATTTTTCTGCTATATCATAGAAATATTGATTCACCTCTTTTATGTTAACGTCAATTTTATGAAAATATTGATAAGACGATGGAAATTCAATACTATAACGTAAACCTAACTCAAAGACCGGATCAAACTAAAAAGAAAAATGGAAATTTCTAAGAAATGAATGTCAAATTGATTATTGGTAGTGGTTCTACATCCAAAAGTCCTAATCAAGGGGGAGTTCGAACTCCACTCAAGTAAAGACAAATTTATGAGTTGGGGGTATAAGTCTAGTTCTTAGAGGTTTGGGTTTAATATGTTGTTATTATTTTTATTTTCTATAAAGAACATAAAATGGTTGGGTTTTATTCAATTATATAGACACTATAAAGAATCTTAATAAAGAACCTTAAAATAATGTTATACTAAAAATAAAGAATCAAATTGATTAATTATCCTCTTCATATATAGGTCAAATATTCTTCTTCACAAAGTCAATTTGGTTCCATTCCACTTCATTTATGCCATTTTTTTCCTTTTCTTTCCATACCATTTGTTGCATTTTATCATTGTTAACTCAAAGTTTCATTACTTCAAATTGCTAATTTAGACATAATTATTCTATTAGTTAGGATGTATTTATTTTATTAAAAAAAAATTGTATTGCTACTATTTAAATAGATGCATGATTATAAAATATATGTATTGATTTCTTTAAACTTATTCCATGAATAATGTTGTTTTGAAAAATCTCTTGTTCAAGAGAGGACCTAATTTCACCAAACAAGACTAAATTTTGTGTCTACTTTACATTGTCTCAAAATAATTTTCTACAAAAGATTAACTATTGTTTGGGTAAAGTTAATTTAGCTCAGTAGTAATCAACATGCACTTTCTCTCTTGAAGTCAAAAGTTCAAATTCTCAACCTCTATAATATTATTTCACTACAAAAAGAAATATGTGGGCAATTTGTTACGCTATCTTAAAAGGTTTTTATGAAGAGATGACATAATTAAAAAAAGAAAGGGTAATGGAGAGAAAATGGAGGCGATAGTAATTTTTAATTAAAAATGGTTTCTCTGAAGTCCATTTGGTTAATTAAAGAAAATGGAATCTTATCTTCTTTATGTACGGGAAAGAAACTTTAGATTTTGCTGAGGTTGGCTGGTAAACTTCTGTTAGAAGAAAGAAGTCTGAAGAGTGTTTTGTACTGGCCGGTAGCCAACAAGTTGAAGAATAAGAAAGATCATTTCGTGCAGAAAAGGATTTGTTGGGAATGTGGACAGTCTGAACACATGAAAAAAAAGATTGTCCTAACAGACCATGTTCGTTAAAAAGCTCTGAGTCATATGCTAACATTGCCTCCGTCGTTAAGGAAAAGATGGCTTCCATTGAAACAAGACAATATTCATCATCGTGGTATCTCCGCTTTGCCATGATAGAGGATGCGATGTTAGCGGTTCCACAAGTTTGCACACAGGGCATTGACTTGGTGGCTATGCAAGCTGTGTGGTGGAAGTTATACTTGTCGATGGTTGATGGACTTCTAAGTGAGCCAAGTAGCTAGGTGGAAGCTACACCATAAATATTAGCAAGATTTATCGACATGTGACAAAAAAAAATCTTGGAAGGTGATATTCCAAGTGGTCTACTCTTAATGGTGGAGTGATTTATAATTCTCTGAGTTGAGAATTACGATTGTCAATGAAGACAATGGATGTAGATGTGAATTTTTCAAATATCTTGCCAAGGTGGAATTTGTTGGGTTTGGCAAAATGTGGAAATCCCACGTCGATAGTTTTTGAAGGACGGGGGTGGCTTCTAAGCAGTAAAAAGAACCTACCCCCTTTGTTTTAAGATGTCTTAGTTAGAAACAAGCTTGAGTTTGCTAACTCTAGTTAAATTGCCTTATATTCTCTAGTTTGAGAGTGTAAAAAAACGTGTGTGTAGTCAAATGCTTTGAAGATAGTGATTTTGCAATTGGGGATGAGGAGTGAAAAATATTATGTTTGATTGTAATAAATTTTCACAAAGTAGTATTTTTTTGTCCATGATTTTTGTCTTTTGAGAGTTTTCACGTAAATTCTTGTGTTTCAGTTTTATAGCTATCTTTTAATTTCTCAGTAATTTTTCTGCTTACTTTTGCGTTAGAATTGAGAGGTTTTTTTTTTCTCCAATAGTTTGGTCTACTACGTGGAGTTAATATCTTTAAGTTAGTAAGTTTGTATTTAGAGTATAGAAATGTCAGATTGAGCTCTAATTGATAAATGTAAAAGTAGATTAAGATGGAAAGATATAGTTATTCAATAAATGTGAAAAATAGAGATAGATGAGAAAATGAAAATTCTCAATCAATGTAAAAAGTATTAAAAAAATGGAAATATAAAGTTACTTAATAAATATGAAACTTCAATAGTGTGTTGTTTATACTAACTTAAGAAGTTGGTGGACTAAACAACCTCTAAGAAACCAATGGACCGTTTCGCCCGAAGGTAAATAGTAAGAAGTAATATCTAAGTTGAAAGTAAAGTTTAAGTTTAAATGAGTTCCTAATTGTGAGTTTCTTCGATTTAGATTTGTTATGAACACTAATTGCTTGGCGGAGAAAGACAAACTCAATTAAAAAGCGAAATTCTTATTAGAACTTTATTTTTGTTGAAGTTAATTTGATTCTAAATCGATTAATTAAGACATATATTATCAATATTAAGAAACCAAAAGTTAAATTCCTCCCCTCCCTTTATAATGCCTCATGTGATATGAACTAGGACACCATTGTGTTACCTCCAGGACCAATCACACGTTCAAGAGCCAAGAAACTACAATTAGCATTGAATTCTTACATTCAAGAGGAGGTGAACTCAGTTGCAGAGATTCGAACAACAACAATTCAACAAAAGATTTATAATTGGAATCAATTGACGCTACAAAATGGTACCAATTGAGATTCGAGGACGAATCCTTCAAAAGAAGGAGATGATGATATGATCCACACAAGCATCAAATTATTAATTAGGCTTTATTTAAACAAAATTTAATTCAAGGACGAATTTTTGAGTACGAATCCTTCAAAAGATTTGATGCTTGTGTGGATCATATCATCATCTTTCTTTTGAAGGATTCGTCCTCGAATCTCAATTGGTTCGATCTTGTAGCGTCAATTGATTCCAATTATAAATCTTTTGTTCAATTGTTGCTGTTCGAATCTCTGCAACTGAGTTCACCTCCTCTTGAATGTGATAATTCAATGCTAATTGTAGTTTCTTGGTTCTTAAACGTGTGATTGGCCCTGGAGGTAACACAAGGGTATCCTGGTTCATATCATCATGTCTAGGATGAAAGTTCATGACACCGACATTTCTCGCAAGCATGTCATGTAACTTAATACTGTCATCCTTACTTGTCTTACATTGCTTCAAAGAGTGAAACACTATCCCCATGAACCAATCCGAGTCTTTTCAACATACTTTGTTGGACACCTAACATAGAATTATTTCAAGTCAAGTATCTTAATTTTGGAGTTATTTTCTCTTTGATACATGATTTTTTTCATTAAATTAGATATAGGTTATATTACAAGTTTAGTCCATAAACTTTATTTTTATATATTTAATGCCTAAATTTTAAGAAAGGTCCTAAAGACCATTGAGGTTTAAAATTTATATCTAATAAGTATAAAGAGTTTATTTAATAATACAATGAACTTTCAATTTTGTGTCTAATTTGTTATTGATATATAAAAAAAATATAAAAAAAATTATTATTAGCTAAACTTTGAATTTTGTGCAATTAGGGTTCTAAATTTTGTATCTAGTAAGTTCGTGAATTGCAAAAAAAAAAAAAAAAATGAGCATTGAACGCAAAGACTTGTTGAATACAAAATTGAAACTTTAGAGACTTGCCAATACAAACTTACCATTCATTTTATAAAAAATTACGAGGGTTAACCTCTTGGGCTTTTTTTTTTTTTTTTTTTCAGAAAAAACAAGTTGATTGTTGATACATATAATCTATCGTAAGATTATGGTTCAATTGAAATTTGAAATTTGGTTAGTACCTTACTTTATGCTATCAAACCATTTGACTAAAATAGATTATAATACATTGGGGTGACATAATTTAACTCCCTTGGATTTGAGTTTAATGCCTTGTATCACAATTAGGGGTAAGCAAAGTAGTTTGAAAAATCAACCGAATAATTTAAAGCGATCAAACTAATGTCGACTTGTCAATTTGTCGGTTTTATATGAGGTGCAATTGGGAGTTGATTCACTACAAGAAAAGGAGGATCTCCCGACGCCTTAAATCGCTGGAAAATACCCTTAAAGGTGTCGGGAGATTGGTTGGGAGAAATCCATCGAGAGAGGATTTCCCAATGCGGATGACGTCAGGAGATTGTTACGACTTCCGACAGCATGTATACGACGTTAGGAGATTGTAATTCCTGACGGCGTATTACTAGGCGTCAGGAGTTGTTTATATCTCCTGACGGGGAATGTTCTACCTATCGAGAGTTACTTGCAAACTGTTTTCATAACAAATGTCTCGACGATAGAGTGGTCGTCGGGAGAAAAAAACACAATCGTATTTGCACATATGAATGAACTTTATACCGAAACTCACCATAAACTGGGCATTGTTGCAAATCTCTAAATTCTTTCCAATACAATACACAATCGTACTTGCACACATGAATGAACTCATAACCTAGGCCTAAGTTACACAGTTTTCGCTTAGCTTCGTAAAAGAAACTAGGTATAGTGGTGCCCGCTGGAAACGTTGATTTTAACAGTGTTAGCAACATGTCAAACAATTTGTTACTCCAACCGTTGAGAACTTTGATATGCATCAACTTTACTAAAAAGTTCAAGGAAGAAAATTTTGAACAACTAGGATACAGTTCAGTACATGTTTCAGTCACTAAATCCTCAAATAAGTTTGTCGTATCTCATTCTTGACCATTAGAGAGCATTTCATTTTCAATCCATTAATTAGTTGCTTGTTCATTTCCAATTGGAACTTGTAGATCATTTATAAGATTAAACATTTCATTCTCTTAAAAAACGTTACACTCCATGCTAGTTTCTTCATCACTATGTTGCGAATGAGTTGTAACTCTTTTCAAACCTCTAGGTAAGTTGACCAACTCTCAATCATATACCCATTGGCAGTATAAGGGGGATATTCCATATGTTAATTATAGAAGTCGCTCAACACCCTCTAATGACTCTAATCATTGAATTCATACAATTCTTATATGAGCATTTGGTTCATCCGGAATTATTAACATGAAATTTTGCCACCTCTAAAAATTGAGATACTCCTCTATACTCGATCAATAACTTAACAAGCCATTATACATTAAAAAATTTCAAGCATACGAATTCACCAAAGCATACAAACTCATTTCACCATATGTATTAAGAAGTCAAACATAATGCTTTATATGCTTTGGTCCTCAAAAAAATTAACAAACATACTATAATTTAGGCAAAATTATCCACCAAAGCATACAAATTGAAGGCAACACACGTTGGACACACTTTATCACAATTTAGCAAACCCCCAATGAACACAATTTATATCAAATTCAATTTATCTCAACTATTCAAATCAATTTCAATCAAAGTAAATTCATAGATTCACTTTCTAAATCAAATTAACAAACCATTATGCCTTCTTGTTTTGGGTCATAAAAACAAATTAACAAACATGCTCATTCGAGCAATATCATCAATCAAAGCATACTAATTCAAGCATATAAACCCATCAAAGCATACATCCAAGGCAACACATTCACACTAATTCAAGCATACAAATTCATTCACAATCTATATGGAGTCATATATAATGCTTTATATGCTTTGGTTCTAAAAGCAAATTAACAAAAACATACTATAATTTACACAAAGTTATCCACTGAAGCATACAAATCGAAGGCAACACATTGAACACGAATTATTTCAAATAGCCAGAACCCCCATTGAACACGAATCATTCATGTGTATAAAATTCCTTCAAGAAAAATAAAATAATTTTCACATTCAAATCATTATAAACCAAATAAAAAAATAGCAAATATTGTTTACCAATAAAGGAGAGGCGGACAGACAACGAGAAGAGGGAGAGGCGGACGGACGACAGCGAGAGGGAGAGGCAGACTGCAGTGGTGAGAGAACCCTAAAATTTTCGAATAAAAGATAAGAGATATGAGAATTCAGATATGTCTTGGGTTTTTTAATAGGATATCTCCCGATGTTGTACAATGGACATCGGAAATTGATGAGACCTCCTGACACTTTATTAAAGGCGTTGGGAGTTAGGATAGAACTCTCAACGCCGATCTTATCGGCGCTAGGAGATATAATTTTTTTTTGCTTTTGGAAACTAACTCTCGATGACTTTATACGACATCGGGAGTTGCCATTATGCCCGACGCTCTGTAGTACCAGTCAGGAGTTGCCCATTTCTTCTAACTGCCTCTCTACCGATGGTGGTTTTGTGCATCGCAAAATACCTTTTTTTGTAGTGATTTTTATTATGTGTGTCATCGTATGGTCCAAGTAAAGAGTTGAAAGAGAGAAGTGTCATGTTACAACCAACAATGCATCAACCAAGAAGAGTGTTTAAGAAAGCCAAGCTAGAGGCAAACAAGATTGGAATGGCTAGTATCATCGATGGTGTCAATGAAAGCTCAGTGGGTTCAGATGGGACCCCGAGCATGACCTCAAAAGTTGGACTTGTGCCAAGAATTATGGCGAGTGATTTATTCTCTTTCTAAATTGACAATACATCAGTTTGGGTTGATTTTTTTAACTTTTTGTTTACACTTAAAAACATTTTCTTAAACACTTCAACAATCAAACCAAACTGGTCATATGCCTTATATAGAAAATTTCTAACTTGACGCACAATTACTTAAAGCCAAGGCCATACTTCTGTTCTTTAACTCTTCCTTTTGTTTTTGTTTTTTCCCTTCTCTACCATCAGAAATTAAACTGAGAATAGATTTTCAATTTCTCTCACCTCAGAAACTCAAAAGAACTCGTACCAGAATAAAGAGGATAGATTAATAGTCAATCCGA
Organism: Cucumis cinereus; assembly: GCA_037974625.1. Taxonomy (NCBI): domain Eukaryota; kingdom Viridiplantae; phylum Streptophyta; class Magnoliopsida; order Cucurbitales; family Cucurbitaceae; genus Cucumis; species Cucumis cinereus. Next base: position 8,773,479 of record JBBPDJ010000026.1, read on the forward strand.
ATATAACTTAGTGGATAAAGATATCAATCTTCTTCAAGGCCAATGGTTCAATCTACATATCTACAACCGTTGAACTAAGAACAATAGTGAAAAAAAGTTTAAAAGTAAACCCCCACTTATCCTAACACGTTTTGGATCAAGTGCCTATAATCCCAGAGCCCTAATGAAAGAACATGAATGATTAACATGTAATCAAATTTAATAGAAAAAGGTGATGTTGGTTATGATTAAAAAGTTGAGAAGAAGCAGTAGAGGCCAAAATTCAGATAGATTTAGAACATCAAAGTCAACCCATCTTATATCAATAATGGGACCAATCTTGCACGTGTAGCTCAATAACATTCTATTGCAGCATTTCATATTGCAATTGGGGACCTTCACTTTTCCAATTCACTCTACTCTACATTAAGAAAAAATAAATTACAGGAGACTTTTTGACCAAGTGTCTGTGAAATGGGAAAGGCAGAAAAAGAATTTTGCTTTCATTATTTCTCGCCTTTCATAATTGATTGGGAGAAAGCAAAAGATAAAAAGAAAATAAAAAAGTTAACTTTTGAAAAGTAAAACATCTCAAAACGATTCTTAGAGTAGAAACCAATAAAAATGTTAGACGTAACTTGAGACATGAAATGGTATAACAGTAATATAGAACTGAAATTTGGATTGCCGCATCGTTCTAAGTCACGACACGACATTCAAAGTCTCAATTGACTTTTCTACTCCAATTCTAGTACTAATATAAATCAATCCATCTGTTTTCAACCATGTTTAAATAATAGAGTATCTAAGTTTTGGTTATTATGGGTTCTGTCTTTTACATATTCCCTTCTTTCTTCTTGCCTTTTTGTAAAGAAGTGGAGTGGCAGACATATTGATTCTTTTGTATCCTTTTATAGCCATTCTTTTGGCAGTTGGGGCCTCAAGGAATGTTTTGAGTTAGTGAGTGAGACACCAAGCGGCTCAAGCAATGTAAATATATCAATCTCATAAGTCAAAACTAAAGCTAACAAATTATTTAGGTTGAGTTTGCTGGGTCGAATCTTTTTTCTTACTTTTATTTCCATCACCTCTTTTAACTTCTAACCTTTTTCTTTATCGAAAAAGCTGTTCCTTTTGTTCATCTTGTCATTTGATGAACCTGCAGCTGTAAGTTTAATGGGAAGTATAGGAAAAACTGGGTTACTGTTTTGTCTGGCTTTGCTTTGGTTATGGGCTTTTTCAAGTGCGGCTTCAACAAGCAAAGATCTTACTGCTGAAGGTAATTGTTTTCTTCAGTTTCAAACTTGGGTAAAGTCTAGAGAGTAAAATTTGATGGATTTTGAAAAAAATTTACAGTTCAAGCTTTGATGGGGATCAAAGCTGGTTTGAAGGATCCTCATTCTGTTCTGAGTTGGGATGAAAATGCTGTGGATGCATGTACTTGGAATTTCATCACTTGCTCTCCTGATAAACTGGTCGTCGGCATGTAAGTTTAACTCCAAAAACAATAAAACAAATAGAAAAGCTCTAAGATGTGTGTGCATCATATAATAATTTGTTTTTATGTTGTCTCATATCAGAGGAGCTCCAAGCCAAAACTTTTCTGGTACACTCTCACCGAGTATTGCAAATTTGACAAACCTTCAATTTTTGTAAGTCTCACAACCAAAAGAAGACAGTCATGATAACTTGTAAAGTTTCTCTGTGTTAATCAATTCTTTAATTCATTTCTATTTTTTTTTTTTTTTTTTTTTTTTTGTAGGCTTCTTCAGAATAACAATATATCAGGAAAAATCCCCAAAGAGATTACCAAGATACCAAAACTTCACACACTTGATCTTTCAAACAACTCGTTGTCTGGTGAAATTCCCAGCTCTTTCTCCAATATGAAAAGCCTCCAGTACCTGTAAGTAGGATTAAAGATACAATTGCATGTTCTTCTTATATGATAGATATTCTAACCAGAAGTTTTGGGATTGATATCAGGCGACTAAACAATAACACCTTATCAGGGCCAATCCCAACATCACTGGCTAACATGACCCAGCTTGCCCTGCTGTAAGAAATTCCACTCTCTTTGCTGTTTGAGTTTAATTTTCTTCAACAAACATTCAGTGAAGATATAATTGAATTATTGTTTTTAAGCTCCCAAACAGCTTATAATCTTTAGCATATTGATATTTTAGTTGATTGGAAGTGAGTGAATGTTTTTTGTTCCCTTGTTTTAGGGACTTGTCCTATAATAACTTGAGCAGTCCTGTTCCCAGATTGCTGGCTAAGACATTTAAGTAAGTTATTACAAACAGAGTTTCGACATTTTCTATTCTCTTTTTCAATTAGTTTTTGTAAATTTTACTATTGATTGCTTCATTGGTTTACAGCTTTACTGGAAACTCTTTGATTTGTTCCCCTGGAATTAAGGAAGTATGCTATGGAACAACTCCATTGCCACTTTCTTTTGCTGTTCCTAATTCCACATGTAATTTTCTTTTTCTTTTTTAATTCTTTATCCACACACAGTTCATCTTTCTTCTCTATACTTTACTCCTTGGATCAGCCAGTTCATCTCTAAGCTTTTATACATCTGTAGCGATCGAGCATGATACTTCTTCCACAGCGAATAACTCGAATTTTGTTTTCACTTCTAAAGATTCTCAACCTCCTAGGAGACACAGTGGCCAGAGAATTGCCTTAGTTATTGGTCTCAGCTTGAGCTGCATCTGTCTGTTCACTCTTGCATATGGTTTCTTTAGCTGGCGGAAGCATAGGCACAACCAACAAATATTCTTTGAAGCTAATGGTAACTCACAAATATAACTGAATGATCCTTTAAAAAAAAAATAAGTAGCCTTCCATCATAATTAACGAACCACTGAATGTTTTTTAGATTGGCATCGGGATGATCATAGCCTAGGGAACATAAAGAGGTTTCAGTTCAGAGAACTTCAAACTGCTACTCACAATTTCAGCAGTAAAAACTTGGTTGGAAAAGGTGGTTTTGGAAATGTATACAGAGGATATCTACAAGATGGCACCATTGTAGCTGTAAAGAGACTCAAAGATGGAAATGCTATGAGAGGAGAGATCCAGTTTCAGACTGAAGTTGAAATGATAAGCTTGGCAGTGCATAGGAACCTTCTCAGGTTATATGGTTTCTGTATGACAGAAACCGAAAGGCTTTTGGTCTATCCATACATGTCAAATGGCAGTGTCGCTACCCGTCTTAAAGGTAATCGAGCCTCGACATGATGGATGAATTTGATCTCAACTATGTACTAATGCAATGAATTTGTTCAAACTATTCTTTTGAATTGCAGCAAAACCAGCTCTGGATTGGGGTACAAGGAAGAGAATTGCCTTGGGAGCTGCTAGGGGATTGTTATACCTACATGAACAGTGTGATCCGAAAATAATTCATAGGGATGTGAAAGCTGCAAATATACTTCTTGATGATTACTGTGAGGCAGTGGTGGGTGATTTTGGGCTGGCAAAGCTGTTAGATCACAGAGATTCACATGTCACTACTGCAGTGAGGGGAACTGTTGGGCACATTGCACCAGAGTATCTATCAACAGGCCAATCCTCAGAGAAAACAGATGTTTTCGGGTTCGGAATTCTACTTCTTGAGCTCATATCAGGTCAAAGAGCTCTCGAGTTTGGTAAAGCAGCAAACCAAAAGGGTGCAATACTGGACTGGGTAAGCTAAAATATGTCGAATATCTAGACTAGCAGGTACCAAAATTTCAAACCTGCAGGATCAGTTTAACGAATTACAATACTTGCAGGTAAAGAAGATACACCAAGAAAAGAAGCTTGAAATGCTTGTTGACAAAGACTTGAGAAGTAATTATGACCGGATCGAACTTGAAGAAATTGTTCGAGTTGCTCTCTTGTGCATTCAATATCTTCCAAGCCATAGGCCTAAGATGTCTGAAGTGGTCAGGATGCTTGAAGGAGATGGGCTTGCTGAGAAATGGGAAGCTTCCCAAAGAGCAGAAGCAAGCAGGAGCAGAGCCAATGAGTTCTCCTCTTCAGAACGTTACTCTGATCTTACTGATGACTCTTCATTGTTTGCCCAAGCGATAGAGCTCTCAGGACCAAGATAAAAACAACTTGCCAAGCACTGGAGAAAAAACGATATTGAACGGGCCAATGACCAGAAAATGAGAGCAGTACGCTGAGGAACATTCTAAAAAAATAAGCAAACTCTGAACAACATAATATTGGAGTTCTAGAAGATAATGGCTAACATTGTAACCACTTATCATTTCTTGAAGACCACTTCCTTGTGTTCTTGAAGAATGATATTTTGGGTGATTTTCCTATTTTAGGCTGCATTCTATGCCTTGAGCTTGTAAATGTAATTCGTATGGGTCCTTTTCTAGCTATGCTTTTCTTTAGTCTCGCTTAAGATGGCCAGTTGATCAAGCCACACAACTTGTAAAATAACAACGGTCTATAATAGCTTTGCGGTATTGTACTTGCAAATCTCAAATTAAAATCAATATCTGTATATATATGAGGGAGAGAGATGGTTCTGACAAATGATTGGTTCAGCTATGAATCACCAAGAATTGTAATCAATCGACTAGCCTTGAGTTGCTTTCATTTTATATTAACATGATGCATTCAAATGTATACAATTTCAAGTTTGAACAAGACTTGGCAAAGAACATACAAAGATCCCAGGACATGATGAAATCTTCTCTTGGTATGTACATTATCGATTGATATAAAATCCAGTTACATGATTAAATGCAGAGAAATATTTACATAAGTCCAAGCATATGAAGTCTTACCTTGGTATCTACTAATTGATTGAAATAAAAACCAGCTAAAATCATTCAATCGAGAGAGAATTATCCAAATGAGAAAGAAATTTACTATAACTCAAGTTCATGGTTAAGAACCTCGGTTTCCACCTTTGTTTTTAATAGACACCCTTGCTGGGACCACTTGACCTTACAACATCGGTTGCCAAGAAACCATGGGGGTACTAATCAATTCCTTCCAAGTTTCTGTCCTTTCTCACTAGCCCCATAACTATCCACCATAGCTTGGTATGAAGATAGAAATTTAATCCAAAAAGAAAATTCCAAGTAAATGATTTCATTTAGTCAAACCAGGTTTGAGTCATTCGTTTACAATAACAAACAGAGAGCTTCAAGTGCAAGTATTAATAGAATAACTATCATCTCAAGCATCATAACGAGCTGAATGTATCGTTGGTATTAGCTAGCTATCAGCCTAACACTAAAAGAATTACACAAAAACCTTCCAGAGCCCATAACAGTCAGCATAAAACCTTAGGAACTGGCCTTAAAGAACCAATGGCTGGATTCCATCTCCCTCAACAGATGACCTTGTGCATTAACATCTATTTCTACATTTTCTGGAGCACAGTGAAAAGGAAAGAAGAAACACTGTGCACCATACAGGGAATATATAAAAGAATTTGAAAACCCAACTCTTTCAGGTGTATAGATCGAGGTCCTTAATCCGGTTTGCGTACTCATCCCCATTAGTTCTTTCAGCGCAAAATTGTAATATTGGTTGCAATAGTGCATTTTGGTGAAGCAAAGATTTGAGCAGAGATACCACCTCGCTTCCATATTCAGGCCATGAAACACAGAGTACTCCCTTGATATTCTTCATCTGACAACGTCCAAGCAAAGCAGCAGCCAAGCCATCTACAACACTTCCTGATGGATAGTAATCCAGGCCTTTTAACATTAGTGAACCGCCATTACCCTCATCTTTAGTCTTTCTTTCAGAAGAGGTCTCTAACTTGAAAGCAAAAGTCTCATCAGGCGAGAGCTTCCCCCTAAAATTTTGGCTCTGAAGACTATCTAAGATCAGAACCCTCTCAGGAATAATTTTATTATCAAGTAGTAGCTTTGCAACAAGGAGAGATCTCTCTGCAGGAACAGAAAACTGAACGGAGACAAGAATAATGAGTTCATTATCTTGATCAATGGAGTAAATGTTGCAAGATTTGTCATCAACCGACGGCTGGATATGGTTTCCAGAGAAAGGAATTTCAGGTAGGATGAGACTTCCGATAAGGGTTTTAGCAGATAAATGATGGAAAAGATGCAGAGAAGGGGAAGAAATGGCAATGACAAGCAGAGAGGGGCGGAGAGGTTCATTAGGCTTAGATTTGGGTAACAAAAGAAATGGGGAAGGAAGAGATGGTGATGGAGGAGCAAAATTATTAAGATCATCTTGGAAAAACCTTGAAGGAGGGGGAATCTCCGTTAGAACATCTTCCATTTTGTTCCTGACAAAAAAGCTAAGACATAGATAAATAATCATAACCACAATTCACACCTATTCATTCAGCAAAATCACGATAAGCATTCGCTTTCAACAGAAGATAACCAGCAACAACATCAAGCTAACTAAACAAAAATTCTCATTTCTCACCATAAGAAACCTTGCAGAAAAACAGAATTCAAAGCTTAAACTGGATAATCCCCGTACTATAAAATTAAGCTAGCCAACACGAAAAGTAAAGTGAACCCAGATTCAGAACCAGGTTAGTCCACTTAACTTTAGCAACAAGAAATCGAACTCAATCGCAAATTATATATGGTTTTCGCTACAGTTGCTTACTAAGACAGATTAACGATCTAAATTGACCTAAAAGATAAAGAAATGGGGAGGAGGCGGAGGGAAAGAAGAGAGAGGTACCAACCGGAGGAGAGGCGGTGGGAGGGGAGATTCGATTCCGCAATAGGAAACTTCCGGTAGCTGTGAAGTTCTTTGTGTGTGAACTGTGAAATGGAAGGGAAGGGTATATTTAGGTTTCTTTTTACCGAAATTAAGAAAAATTAGATTTGGTCAAACTTTTGAATTGAGGTTCTTGCTTAATAAGTTTTTAAATTTCAATAAAAAGAAAAAAAAAATCTTGTAACGATATTGGGATTAATGTGTAGATGTAGAAATCTAATCTTCCATGGAATATTAAAGTTTCTATGGATATTTTTTTGAAAAATTATAAAAAGAAAAAGTTAAAGAAAAAAATTTATTTGTAAAATAAACATTTTATTATTTTAAATAAACAATATCTATTATTTATATTAGGTTAAAATCCTATTTTTGGTCTGAAGTTTTGCACTTTTCGATTGTTTTTTTAAAAAAAGAAAAAATAGTTAAAATGTTCCATTTAATCATTCTACTGTCAGTATTTAATTGAGTCCTTCAAGTTAATTTTATTGAAATTGATTAAATAATCATAATAATTTTCACACAAATAAACATAATATGTATATATATTTTTAAAATTTATAGTGAAAATGCTAATAAAAAAATAAAAATAATAAAAATTCTACAATAAACTAATAACAGAAACTAAATTTAAGATTTATTGATAATTCAATATCTAAAATTAAACATTTGAGAGTCTGTAAATTAAAATTGAACAAACTATAAAGCATAGGAACCAAAATGATATTTTAACCTTTATATTATTTGTATTAGTGACATTTTGATGTTTATTTTTTTGTATTTCATCAATTTTCCTACAATTATATCAACAATTCACCCTTTATATCGATATTGAACCCATGAAAACGTGAAAATATCGTGAAATTTTAAAACTATATCTCTAACCTCGAAATTGATGGTACGCTAATTTTTTTGTTTTAAACTTTAATTTAGTATTGAAAAGATTCTTTCAGATTAATAACAGAGAAATACAGCATAATCTTGGTAAAGCAAGAATCAAGTTACAAAACACACATCAGTTGGGTTGGTAGTACAGTAGCTAACCCTAACCCTAACCCTGAAAGAGAGAATTTAGTTGTTCACTATTAAGAAGAGAATGTCTATTGATCTTTGAGGTCAATGAAACTGTTTGTTGGGTATATTAACAGAAAGAAGATGAAAGAGTTCAGTAAGTGAATGAGAAAAGAATAAATAATCACAGTTCAACAGGAATCTGATATCTTAGTTTTCAACCTAACACCTCTGCAAAAGAATCAAGGGCAGAAAACATAAAAAAAAAAAGAAGGAAACAGTTTGACTAATGGTTGCAGAGGCCAAAACCTCAAATATCAAGATTTAAATTCCTCCCTTCTAACTCCCAACAACCCCTTCTCCATCTTGTATTTGCATCCTTCTTTTACCCTGAATGTATATTGATGAAATGATACACGGTTCGTTCAACTACACAATGCCACGAGAAGATTCACACACCAAAATATTCGTTTTGGCGAGAACCACATCGTATGACTAATCTCTTATCTCATCTGCCCAGAAAACAACAATGTGAACTCACTAGCAATTTAAGTAAGAAGATAAACCAATAGTAGTACTTTGCAAATATGTACCTGACATTCTAATTTGATTTCAAACTTGTGATTAGCATATCAGTTGTTTCAATAGAATTATAAATGGCATACCCTCATTAAGATAAACAACAAATTTACGTGCAATTATTTCAATATATAAATGAATTATAAGTTATTAAGATTCTACCAAGTCCAAAGCTATATGCTAGTGTTCAGTGCTTAAATTCAGAATAATCATAGTCATATGAAGCAGATGCTAGTTTCTGTTTCTTGTAGGGTCATCCAAATGGTTGAAGCATTTATACCATACCTTTCATGTATGTAACAGTATGTTCTGGATTGATTGTTCCTTGTCAATCTTCATGTTCTTCCTCACCCTCAGAATCTGCACAGCCAAACAAAAGGTGAGAGACACTTAAAAAATCTCTTGACAACTTTTTCCATATTGGGAACATAACAAGCTGAGGATGCCCATAAAGTTTGTTGTAACCCATAAACAGTTAAGTCGAACCTTGACCTCTACTAAATATGTAAAAGTGAAGCTAAATACCAAATGTCATTTACAGCGGATGGATATAATCACCTGAACGAACATCTTCACTAAGCTGTCCTCTAGCTTGGATTTGTTTAACAAGCATTCGGTAAATTAACACCCACCAATATATGTGAAGAACTAAAAGGCAAAATAGAAGAGTATTGAACACATAATAGTAGATTGGTCCATCAACGGGATGTTTGTTCTTGTCCAATACAAGGAGTACTTCATAGCTGAAATAAAATGGGGAAAATGATTAGACAACAATATTTAAGAGAAAGTGAGAGGGGAATGAATTCATAGGACCTCATGTAACTTATTCCTCTGAACAGTTTAATTGATATGCGGTTACCACAAAAGAGGCTGAAATCTGACATACCTTGTACTCCGAAGAATCCAAAATGGATAGTAGATGAGACGTAACAATAACCAAGACAAAACAAAGACTACAAATGCAATGCTAGCCAACATCTCAGCGCCACTGTATTTGGACATCTTTCCGATCTCCAGAAACACATCATTTGCATCATGAAGTGCAAGAACCACAGAACCAACACGAGCAAATCTACAAGAACAGCGTACGATGTGAGCCTTTTCATAAATTGGACAAATGTTCTGCTAAAAAGAATATTACATCTAGTTTTCAGTGCAATCGGTAATTGAATACAATAGACAGGTCAAGCCCAACACATTTCATTCTTTTGGTAATTAGTATTTTCCAAGCCATAAAGGTAGTAGTAATACCATCATGTAAAATAGTCCAAAGCTCTAAAGTATAAAGAAGTACCTAAAAATGTAGGAAAGTATGATGAGAATGAGAGTTGCCACATGGTGGCTCATGGATACCCCAAAGTCTGAACGTCTTGTTTCCCAAAAAATCAAGGCAAATATGGAGTACGTATAAAATCCAGCAGCATACATATATAATCCCTTCAATTTCAACCTGAAACATGAAAGTTATTACTTTATGAAATGTCCTAAACAATAGATCTTGGTCAAAACACAATTTTAGTCCAGGAACTTTTGCTCTTGCAACACTAACATTTGTCCTTATATTTCCTTTTATGAAGATTTACACTTCATATTTTGAAAGATATAATGATTGAATCCTTGGCACTAAAAACATCGTTATAACAAAGATACATATGAAGGGGAAAATAATTGAACCATGTAAGATTGTGAATTACAGCTGGGACAAACAGTTTTTAACCTACACTCTCAAAGTAATGATATCACCCACAAATATTGTATAATAGTGGACTTGATGACAGACACGGAACCGTCACAGATTAAAGATAAAAACTCTGAGACTCTTACTTAGCTCTTTGATCAGGCCAGATCTGTTCTCCTGGTCCTACCCAAAAATGTTTTGTGCTAGTAAACCAAGGCTCGTTATATGTAACAGATAGAGCCAACAGCTCTGCAGAAAGGAAGTAAATACATTTCCAGGCTGACTCCTTAAATTTTCTTATCTTCTTCCGTTTCTCATCTGTATTCAAATCCTTCAGCTGATAGCCTTTTCCAAATATCAGTCTTCTTCCCACTTTCTGTAAGAAAGTTCGTACCATAGAAAGTTAGGAGCTACTCAGCTACAGGACAGGAAAATTTTTAAAACAAAAGGAGGGATGCCAATAAGGCAAAAGCATTCTCATCTAGACATCATTGATCAAATGCAAAAATAATAAATAAAGTCATGAAAATTTGGTAAGAATCCTTATAGGTCCACTAGTTTTTAGTATGCAGGCACGTGAAAATTCATGCCCATTGTAAAATTTCTCCAATGTGCTTGAAATTTCACAGAGTTCATCATCATAAATAGTAGACTCTAGTAATCATCACACGTCAAGCTAGTGAACTTCACACAATGGAGTTCCCTACAACATTCCCAGTTGAACTATAAAGAACAGAACCACATACACTTCATATATCACAATTGAAATAATGTCCAACCACCAAATTCTCAAGAAGTTGGCACCTCCGAAAAGCACAAACACGTGATCAAACAAGAAAGTCTTTGAGTCAAAGCAGGCAACAGACAATCAACTTCACAATAATTATAATAAAACATTGAAATTGAAAAGAGCTCCATTGAGCCCAAAATACATTCTTTCTTGTCAATAGCATATGAAACTCACATTCAGTTCAACATGAAGGAGTAGTTAGATACTAACAACCACAATTGGCACTGCTTGCTGACAAACAGGAATAACTGTTTTCTACCATATTCCTAACAGGTTTGGTGAAACATTGGACAACACTAAAGAATTGGTGGAATCATTCTGCTATTATAATCAAAAGCCTACTGAAGAGAAAAAATGAACAAGAAATACCAAAGCTATTGGTACAGAGTTGGTCAAAGACTAAGGAAAATAGTGGAGAGAGAAGAGTAAGAAGTGAGAGAAGAGAACAAAGAATCGGATTAAAAAACCAATGTATGACGAATAGCTTCCCAACAGCTGTGGAACAAAGAAAGCCCAAACAACAAAATACTGTCAGCCTGTTATAAATCATCCCCACTACCAAACCAACCAAGACTCTGACACCATATTTAATAGAAACTGTAGATAACATATACCACCAAAACCTTCCTTAATTTCAGTCTTCCCCAATACAACAAGTATCTAAACTAAAACATGGGTAGTGAATGAAATGGCGATTGAACCCGAGTTTTACTTCAATTAATCAACACGGCTTAAAAGTAAAAACCCAAATGTCAATTATGCAAAGCAGATACCAACATGAAAAAAAAACTGAATCATTCAATGAACAGCCAGTAGTTAACCGGGTCAACGGTCAATTGAATCTCAATTCAACAATGGAAATCAGCTAAACCAATACAAAGATTAAAAGACACAAAAGTCGAAAAGGAAATGAAGTGAAGGGAGGGAAAAAAAGGGAATACCTCAAAGACAAATCTGTCAAGGAAAAACCGAACAGTGGGAAAGAGAAGCGCAAAAAAGGGAAGAAAAGTGAAATCCTCATAAGAAGGGAAAGATTCAAGCTCCCAATCGATTGATTTGAAAGAATCAATGAAACCCATCTGAGATTTTGGGTTTTTTGATCGAGTGGAGAAGAAAGAAGAGGGTGAAGGGATCGAAAATCAACAGAGTTTCTCTCTTGCCACGGAGTTGTGTTGTGTGTGTGCGTTGGCAGAGACTTTGATTCAGCCACGAGCTACCAAAGTTCGTGGGCTGTGGTGGGTCAAACCTTCGTGTTACCAAAGTGCAAATTTTTAATTTCCAATGGATGAAATATGAATACTTTCCTAAACTGTCCATTCCCCTTACCATTATCAACCTCATTCTACATACCTTTTTCTTACTTCAAACAACAATTAAACCTAAACACCTACCTGAGATCGATAATTAGTATCTTTTTTAAATTCAACCAGATACGTAGTAAGAATTTAAAAGTTTTGAACTCTTAGATGAAGGATATGTCTTAACTAGTTGAGTTATGTTCAAGTTAATCGTTTATTTTTAATGTAACTCTTGAGTAAATTTTATTGGTAAAATTTTTAATTTCATGGTAAATATTTTATTATGAGTTCGCTTTATAACCCATCGAAAATGACGATGTTTTTGCTTTTTTTTGTAAAAGTTATGTTCCAATTTTAGTTCTTACAAAATTTAGATTTGTGTAACTTTTAAATGTGTTTTTTTAATAAATTGATTAAGTTTTAATTCGGTGTAAAATGGTTGTAGGAGCGTATAATAGGTTTTTAACATCTTTTAAACAATTGTTTTAGTGACTTATTATATGAACTTGTAATTTAACTTTATTTTAAATATATTTATCATATATGTTGAGAGAGAAAGTTGTAATGTTTGTTTTAATCTAATGCAAATTGGATGAAAGTGGAAGTTTTAAGATAGTTTGTTTTAGTTTAATTAGTGTGGGGTTGATGATCGGATAATTGACCTTCTAGGATAATAATTTGTATCTTATCCATTAAAATATGTTTAAGATTAGAGATGTCCACGATGCGGAGCTAAGTAGGATGACATTCCCCATTCCTATCTCCGCTCCCCATTTCATTCTCCGTGAACTTCTCACGGGAATCGTGGTGGGATTTACAACCGAAAATTTGTGGGGATTGGATTTCCCGCAGGCAATTTTTCTCTATTATTTTTTTTAAAAAAAATAACCAATTAATTTCAATCATTAATGTAAGAAATTTCTAATTTAATAATTTAATCTATCACTAAATTGTTTATTAGGATCAGTTTTATATGACAATGAAATATAAAGATAAATTAGTCCACTTTTGACCTAAAACACTAACCAACTTTTTAGTAAAAAAAATAAACATAAATCAAATTGTTCACATGTATAATATATATTTAAATATTGAATCTAAACATATTTATTATCTTGACAAATAAACAATCAACCTTTCAATTTAAATATATTATTTATATAATAATAATAACATAACCTTACATAACTATACTAAATAAATAAAGTTCAATCGGGACAGATTTATATAATTATTTCAAAGAAGTTCGTTTGTTTTGCAAAAACAAACGTTTGATAATTGATGTGATGATTAAGTATCTTCTAATAGTTTTTTTAAAAAAAAAAATTTAATTATTATTAAAGTCATAAGTTCAAACCCTCACACCTTCTTTTACTAAAAAAAAAAGTTCTATTATTTTATTTCAAATCAATTATTCAATTTCAATTACTTTTAAAATGAAATTAATGATTAAGTAGAATCATCTCAAAATCAAATTTAAAAATTGTCAACGAACAAATAAATTCGATTATTTTATTTCAAATCAATTATTCAATTTCAATTAATTTTAAAATAAAATTAATAATAAAATAGAATCATCTCAAAATCAAATTTAAAAACTGTCACGAACAAATCAATAGATAAAAAAAAAATTATGTTACTAAATCCCTAAACTCAATCATACAAATACTCAAACTAGTCACAAGAATAAGCAAATAAAAATTGTTAAAAACTTTTTAGAAAAAATATAATTAAGACTTGACACCAAAATAATGTTAAAAAAGTTATACATGCAAATATAAGTCTTAACTCAACCGACATGAACTTGTATTATCAAACTTCAAGTCCGGTATTTTCCTTCTTTTTTTTTTAATTAGTTTACCGTGTGTATGTATATTTGTTTTCAAATTGTTTAATTGTATTAGGATATATATAATATTATATTTAAATTGAACACTTTTGGGACGGAAAGTTTATTTTGAATGACAAAACTAATGAAATATTTACAAATACAACAAAATATCACAATTTATCGCGGTTTCAGATAGACTGTAATATTTTACTATACTTGTAAATATTTTTGCTATATATGAAAAGAAGCCTTTAAAATTATGTTTTACAACACTTAAATAAAAAAATGTATTATAACATTAAAATTTGAATTTCTTAATTATATTTTAAAAGCATATTATTTTAGTAAATAAGTTAGCTTATTTTATTATACTGGTGTTCAAGAATTCATTTCCCATATGAGATAACTTATTTAAATATATAGTTTTTTCATAAAAAAAAAAAAAAGAAAAAAAACAATTATTTTATTTGGTTGAAATTATACCTAAATCTCCACACAAAATGAATTTTGTAGACCGAAAATTCAGAAAACGGGAATAGATGAAATTTCTTTTAGGACTATTACAGTAGAAATATTTTGTATAATACTTTGTTTATTGTTTGCCACGTAAGCAATTTTTAAAAATGAGGTGGAGTGCAAGCTAAAAATATTTAGTAAATTAACAAGTCAGATAATAGTACTATAATATTTAATAAATTAACAAATCAGTCATATGAAAAATTATAAATGTAGCAATCAGATTCAAAATATTAACATATATAACGAAGTCTATTGGCGAGAGACTTCTATCAGTGGTGATCTGATAGACCATACAAATCTGTCAACGATAAAAGTTTATCACTAGTGTGTTTGGGTGCGATTTTGAGATAGTCAAAATCACTTTTTCTCTTGCCAAAATCATTTTTACTTTGACATGAACTAAAATTTATTTTCCAAAAATCTAATTAAAATCATTTTGGTGTGATTGTTTTTTAATCAAAATGAACCTTTACTCCAAATGAGAGAGATGCTTACTTTATAGTGAAAATTAGTTACAAGGTGGTAGGTACAAAATAGTAACTAACTAATGAATCTTTTTTAAAGAAAAGAGCCATTTGGCCTCACCTCACATCTCAAATCGATTTTGGAGAAATTGTGTGATAGGTAATTTTATTTTTGTTTAGAAATTGACCGAGAATCAGTTCCAAAATGGTATCTAATTCAGTTTTTGTGTAAAATATTGTTAGTTAGCTATTTGTTCGTTTTTTAAAAAGTTTAAAATATTGAAACAAAAGATGACAGACATTGCATGTCATTAAATTGTTAATAAAACAAAGAATTATATATGTTTTGAATTTTATCTTTCAACATCTATTATGAAAATTCACCTTACGCAAAATATCAACCATGCATATAAGAATTCAACAATGACATAAATAGAAATAGGTCTTTACCATAATTATTTAATTAAATAATTATTTTTCAAATAGAAAATACAATTACTAATTAGGTAACTCTAAATTAACTTTTGAAATAAACAAAACATAATAATTGAAAATCAATTCTAAGTATTTGAAAATAAGAGTTTGGTAATCCATTTGTTTTTTGTTTTTGAAAATAAGAACAAGCGCAAGCAAACACAAAACGATAACCGATATTTCTCGAAACTTCGTTTATAGATGGTTCTGTTTGGGATGTAAGCTAACTACATAATCCTAAATGGCCTAAGGGTAATTCAGAAAAGAATTGAACATTTGAGAGGTGGTTTTTCAATTGTTTGTTCTTTGTTGAATCATAATGGTAAAATAAATTTTCCACCATTTAGACCCAAAAAAGTTCATATAATCCTTTTCTTTTACTTTTTGAAAATTTATGGTTGTGGATTGAAATTTCTTCCTTGTCCTTGGTATATAAACATTTCCCTCCTTCAAATCATTATCCTCGTTTCATGATTTCATCAAATTACTCTTTTTGAAAGAACTAATTCTTACATTAGTAGGATAAAATGTAAGAGTTTTTCTCGTTGATTTATGGATTACTTTGTTTTGTAGGAGAAAATGTTTTTAAGATTGAACTCAATATAATGGAGACAATTGGACAAATATGTAAAACACATATAATAGATATGATACAAGACAAGACCTTGAGTTTCTGCATTAATGTTGTTGCCAAACTTATGTTGTAGCTTCTTTCTCATTCACTATAGTTCCACTAATGATGGGGATAACATTTTTGTTATGCAGATATGGAGGTGAAGAAGGTGAAGAAGTTATAGTTCCATGATGCCACCTACAGAATTTAACGAACCTAAAGGCGAGGTCATATATTCTGCGGAACGACGTTCTTGCCAAGGTTGTATGTCTTTTTTCAACCGACTCAAGTCCAAACCATTTGGACCTCTTAGAGGTTCTAACCAGGGAGCACGCAGATCCCAAAAACGCATAGTTTCGCCTCCAAAAATGACTTCTCCGGTAGGCTAACATTTTTGATCCACCAATAGTTGGAGGTGAAGAAGTGGATGGACCAATAAATACACAATCTACCACACATATATCAAATAGGTCCCAATAGAAAAAGAAAGAGTGTGGAACCCTTTGATAGGATAGTAAATGGTCTTGAGAATGTTATGAGCAGTCATCTTACAAATGCTATTGAAAATATTCAAGAGATTGCTTCGTTTTATCGACAAGTAGTCAAAAGAGAGTTTACAAGAGAAGAACGTCGAAACCTAGTTAGTGAAATTAGAAAGGTGGATGGATTGAGTATTCAACAAAAAGTTCGTGCGGGTAAGATTATCACCATAGATTAATCTCAGATTGATTACTTCTTTAATCGTCCACAAGATGAAATGTATGAATTTATAATAAAGGTTTTGCAAAAAAGCGTAGATCCTTAGTCGATGTAAATAGTGTTGATGGAAGTCCTACAAAAGATTGCTTCATTAGACATAGATGGAAATTTATATTTTGTGTGCTATGGATTTTGGGTTACATGTTGACGTGCTATGGATTGACATCCATATTTTTTGTGCCCTATCAAATGATGTATTGTCCTTATTTTGAGTTTAATGTCATTGACATGCTATTGATTGACATTCATATTTTTTTGTGTCATTTCGAATGATGTATTATTTTTATTTTGAGTTTAAATGTTAAGAGACATTTAAAATTGTCGTGCCATTTCTAATGATTAAATATCTTCATTTAAAATGAACATTTTACTGTATCTTATATTCATATGGTGTGCTATGCAACTGGAAATACGTTTATTAGTTAATATTTAAAATCAAATAATGTAAGATTATTGACATTAAAATTAGCTAGGTAAATTAACATAAATTAACTATCTAAAATCAACTAATGGAGGTTAATTAATTTTAATCTTATGTTTTATACCCATAAAAATGTTGAACCAACATCATAGCACTAGGAAGCTTGAACCAAACCGCCCCGAAAGAAATAATCAAGCAATAGAAATTTTCCCGGGTTAGAACGTCATTCCCCAGCGGGCTCATGAACATCTCTAGTTTAGGGATTAATTCTCTCTTCAAAATTCCCACTTCACATCTGTTTAACACACGCATTAGAGTGCGGCAAAATTATTCTCAAACAAACTTTAATCCACCCATTAAAATTGCATCAACAAGAAATTACTATCAATTGGAATCAATCGCAACGAAAAGGTCTCCAAATCCCTAACAATAAAGCTACTACTTTGTTAGATACCCAGCTAGATATTAGGATTTGGGTTTGTTGGCCAGTTTTTGATTGCGAAAGGGTGTCTGAAAAACAGGGATTTATTCATATTCACCCAAGTACGATTGAAGGATGAAAGAAGAATCAAAACGTGATTTGGGTCAGAATCTTCAACTGGGAATATATTCCCAATTTCGATTTTGTAGAATCCCAATTGAAGATTTGAGGATGGTGGTGCGCTTGGCTGAACTAAAACCAAGTTGAAGGAAGCAAGGAATTTGATGCTCAGGTAAAAAAGAGAAAATCATTCGAGTTCAATTGCAGATGGGTTTGTCTAAATGACTGCTTTTTTCATGTTTTTGCCTCTTTATTTTTATATTGTTTGGTAGATATTTTGCCACTATCCCCACCACTTCCACCACCATTTTGTGTAATTGGTGCTTACTTGTCTATGTTCTTGGAAAGTATACTTGTTTTTCACTGCACTTGCTACAGAACTCTGGCTTCATTTGGTTAGTTAGTTTCCCGTTACTTCATTAATCTATTGAATAGTTTTCAACTGCTTTGGCCCACCAGGTGTTTGACAAAAGTCCCCAGAGAGCACCATGGTGTTTATCGAATAGATTTTGGAAGTCTATTGGTCGGTTAAATGCCAATTTAAACCTTGAATTAGTTATTGTATCAATCCGAGCTTTTGTAAGTATATCAATTTACATTTTATATCCTTCTCCAGATTTAGTTTGCCAAATACCTTATGAAACTTATAATTTTTAAGTTAATTAAACTCTTTAATTTTCAGAAGTCCAATTTAATCCCTTTATTTTGATTTTTTTTTTAAAATCCACCTTGCATTAGTTTTTAAACGTGTGTAGACTTCTTCAAATGTCAATTTCAAAGGTTTAATTGATACAATTATAAGTTTTATGCGAGGTTTTTCAAACTGAATGTAATGGATGGTGTAGATGATTTAAATTGATACCAAAGTTTAGAGCTATAAATTAATATTTTTTCATTTTATACCGGTGAGTAAAGCCGACTAAAGGGTAAAGGCTTATTACAAGCATTCTAAACCAGAACTGGAAGAGACTGTGAGAAAATAGCTATGATCTTAGTGAAACAGCGGAAGGTAACTTCTTCTCATCAGATTGGCTTGGGGTTTCTGCCATGATAAGAAAGGTATTGCAGGGGGCTTCCTCCAGCTCTCTCAAGTGAGTTGTGTAAAGACTGCCCATTTTAATGTCAGTGATCATCCGGCGAAAATCTGATGCTTCTTCTTTGAGCTTGACGTTCTCTTGAAGAAGCAGTTGTTCAGAATCTGTTAACTGATTCAACTTCTCCATAAGATTATGATTCTCTGTACGAAGACGAACCACCACTGACCAAAGTTCATCAAGATGCTTCTGTTTCCTCATCCGGGACCTTCGTGCCGATTCCCGATTCGATATCATTCTCCTCCGCTTCCTCTCATCGATGACTATCTCAGGTTTGTAGTTCAGATCATCACCCTCATCAGAAGTAGAGATTGAGTTAACAGGAATACAAGACAATAATTCATTGATATTGAGATTTTGGATCATGCCATATTTTTCAGGTGCAACAAAATGGGCTCCTGAGATTTCCATACTCAAATTAGAAGCAATCTGGAGGAGGTTACAAAGAGGTTGCTGAGCTGATAGGGAAGCAGAGAACATAAGGTAAAGAGATTTTATAGGAAGGTAAGAAAAAGAAAGAGCTTCATATTATTGAAAATGACATCACGATATGCATATTCTTTTTCACACCACTAACATCTGTATTCGTATATAAAATTCTTAAATCACCAATTGACCCAAAAGTTTCAGTTGAGTGAAGGTAAATTTAATATAATATCTAACAAAAATCCATTAGAAAAGTGGTGTTTCAATTAAATATTGTATGTGGCATGGATAGTTTCTGGTTTGTTCCTCATTTTATTAATGCTTCAAGAATCCACTTCTATCAAGCATGAATATTTTTATCAAAGGAATGAAAGGTTATATATTGTGGAATGGATAATCATTTAAACATATCAGTCCTTCTTTTCTTTTAGCCATTAGTTGGGAATCTTAGATGCTCTACATATACAAACATGTAGAGGACTCGGAATCTAGGTGACAGAAATTCTGTTAAATTTATTTGGTACTTTTATTTGTGAAATATTTACATGTATGTTCCTTTTTATTAAAACAAGAATATGTAAGGTTTCCCTTACAATACGAATTCTTATAGGCTACAAGCCTCTCTCACTGTGAAAGTCTCAGACTAATTCCAAGCAAAAGAAAATGGGAGTACAACTCCCAACTATACTACCCTTTCCTTTCCTAAAATACCCTTTTCCCTCTCCCGTAGTCCCCTCAATCCCATTGCATAATCTTTACGTTCCTCACTCCCATGCATAACTAACTTTTTCCCTTAATTACATTCTTGCCCCTCCTACTATAGTGATGGGTAATAGGTGGCCTAACAGAATACAAAATACAAATAATGTATTATGATTACTTTTTAAAAAAGATTATTTTGGTTATGTTTCAACTTAGCCCTGGTAACCATTAATTATATCCTTTTATAGTCATTATTATTGAGAGATTGAAGGTTTATGGAGGGCCTTAAACCTTCAAATCAAATCATTTGTAACGTTTATAATCTATAATTACTCAAGAACGATTATGAGCAGATTTATGCATAGGAGAATATCAAAGTACATCAAAGTATACAATAGGAAGCTTTCAATTTGTAAGAAGATAATGACATGTCTGATGCTCTAAGATGTTCTTGCCCACTCTCTGACGTCTAAGATGTTGGAAGAGCAACCTTTTTCTCTTATCTACTCGCTTTATCTTGAGTGGTTTGTTTTACTTGTGGCTCTTGATGTAGTTCTGTAGTTCGATCTTCTTGCTGTTTGTTTTCTGAAAAAAACAATAAATCAATAAATTAAATTGAGAATTGGCTTAGAATCTTCTTTGGGGCAAATTCTCTGTTTGGCTGAAAATAGAAGACTTAAAAGAGAAGTAATCTATGGAGGACTATAAATCTGATTAAATATCATTCTTCTTGTATACTCAATGAGCCACACTATATTTAGCTTAAGGAGTAGGAGTTAGGGAGTTGTTTGTTAACTCAACTATTTGGTTGCTCAAAGAGTTTGTGAGCCTAGACTAACAAATATTAATTTCAGGACTTAATTAGCTCATTACATTGTAAGTCCACATCTAAATAACTCTACAATCTTTGTCCCAAACACTTCCTTAATATTCCTTTTTAATAATTAAACAATAACTTCGTTTAGTTTGTTAAAACTTAGACAAATTGAGTTTAACTCAATGGTAATTGGTGTGGTCTTTCAACCTAGAGGATGAAGATTCCTTCACCCAAAAATTGTTGTACTAAAAACAAAGCTAAATACCAAGGTTCTACTCTTGTTATAGGATGAATGGTTCAACTTTTAACGAAAAATGTTTTGTTTTTGAAATGGTTCAATTTTTAACGAAAAATGTTTCTTTTTTGAAACTTTGTGGACCAAAATCAAACCCATAATCCTAATCTCACAAACAAGAAAAACATATTGATTCCATTAAGAAAGAAAGAAAGAGAGAGAGAGAGGAGAAGAGAAGAGAAGAGATTCAACTCAAAAAGATGGCTTAAAAGTACATCATACAGGTGAATTAACAAATCTTCTTCACATTCTTAACTATTTGCTAACATCATTGAAAACACTTGGGAGAAGATTTAGATTAAAAGCTTAAAAGGGGTTTAACAAAAACAAGAAACAAACACATTCTAGTCTCATAAAGCTCTCTCTACTAATGAGCTTTGCCAAGAATGAGTGTATGATACAGTCCCCAAATCAGCAGTAGCAGAGCAGAAGCCATGGAAACCAGAGAATACATGGCACAAAATCTTGCTAAGTTGTGCCTTTGAGGAACCAAAAGAGCACTCAAAGCACCTGAAAAGGCAAAGACAATTGAAATAACAAAGGCATCAATGGCAGAGGAAGGAAGGCCATGAAAAATTACAGTCCCCACTGCACTGCTTGCAAATAACAAGAGAATTGTAAGACTATTCAAAGACAGAAACAATATTGAGTTTAAGATTATTGTTGGAAGAGTGAAAGATGTTGAGATTTTGGCCATTGCAATTTGGTTTGATAGTTTCACAATTTCCCTTCTCTCTTCTAATTTGCATACCATTTTCCATAGAGGAAAAAGAGGGAAATGGTGAAGAAGTTTTCAAGAGCTGCCTTGTACTGCCTTTTTTGTGCTTTTATACTTTGAAACATTTGTTTTTTAAAGGGAAAGAAGGGAAGTTTCTTGGAACTTCATGTGAAGGTTGAAGTTGCAACCTCTTGAGCAAGTACAAGAACAAAAAAACAAGACAAGACACGACAAAGAAGGAAAAAGGATAACTCTTCTTCAGTAAGTATTTGAATGGAAGTGGGGTTGCTCTTTCTCACCTAACTACCTTACTTTTGACTTTGTCATTCTAGTGTCATTGTTTAGAAGTTAGCTATGCTCTTTTTGGGTATTGTTTTTATTTTTTATGATATTTCTAAGGGAATTTCTTTTAGTTGGGCATAATTCAAATGGGTGATGATATTTATAACTTTGTTTGGTGGGTTTGATGAAGTCCCCGCTTTGTAACTGTTTTGTTTTTTGTTTTTTATTATTAAAAATTATGCACATTTCTTTTCAAATTTTTACCATGATTTCCATCTTTCTTAACTAAAAAAGTTTGAATATTTAGCCAAATTTCAAAAACAAAAATTACGTTTTCTTTTTTTTTTTTCCCCATAATTTTGGCTTAGTTTTTAAAAACTTTGGTTAGAAGTATATAACAAAACAATAAACTTGGAGGTAGAAGAGATGTTTCTAGCTTTCAATTTCAAAAACTAAAAACAAAATATCAAATGATTCCCTAACGAAACCTAATATATTTTCATTTTTATATGGTTTATTTGATCTTTTTAACATTAGAACTCAATGACACCATACTCAGAAGTTTCAAATCCTTCCACATGCTGTTCAACTCAAGTTATCTACATATTCACACACACATATAATAAAGAAACTTCTTTAACAAGCAAAATCTTCTCTGATAAATGCAAGTGTGTGGCCAAGTAAATACCATGAAAGTAAAATTGATTGAAGAAAGTGTGTGAAAGAGAAGCAAAAGTCAAACAAGTTGGCTCAAAAAGTGATACAAAAAAAAAGATCCCCTTTACAATTTCTAAGGAACTTCTAATAAATTGTACTAGAATTACAAAAACAATTGTAGTAGAATCTAATATGACCATTAAAAAAGGAACAACCCATACTTGATGGGTCCAAGGGAAACCCCTTGAGAGTGTATTGAAAAAACTATTATTTTCTTCTCCTTTTCTATTTTTAGTCTTTCTTTTCCCAATGGCTTCAACTTCACACCAATCATCTTTAGATATGAGTGCACTTTCTTCCTTCATCCCATCAATCAGCCAAGGAAACTACTGGCTTCGCATTTTCAGCACCCCATCAGATTGTTTACCAATTTGCATTAGAATGCAACAAAGCCCTCAAGCAACACCCATCAGCCCTCAACATCTTGGCAAGACAATTCTAGGGATTACTTTTCAAGCAGTTTTAGCCTTGTTCATTAGCTCACCAACTTCCTCCCCTCCACTTTTGATACACCTTTTTGCTGCTGCTGTCTTGATTAGCTTTACTGTTTCATTTGCTGCTCTTTTCCTTCATAACTCCTTCCCGAGAATTGCCCGTTTGTTCGAGAAGATAGGTGCGCTTTTCGCCGCAATTGGTGTGTGTATCATAGCAAGCTTTCTTCTAGTTCATCAGAACTTTGCTTGGATTTGTTGGGTGGCATGTGCCTTCTCCATCATTGTCTTTGCTCTATCATTTAAGTGACCTTTTTTAAACATAAAATGGCCATTTCTTTACCCATCCATTAGGCATTTTGTTTGACCTTCTTCCATGGCTCCATCAAGAATAATGGGCTCTCTCTATATGGATTTTTTCCCCATTTGAGATAATATTATTGAAGAAAAAGTTGTTCCCACAAGATGTAGGTTGAAATAACACTTTTGATGTTGTACGTTGAATTTCATTTCATTTTAATTTTTGTATACGATATTTTCTAATGTTTAATGTCTAGTCGCCTAAATGAGTTTGCTTCGATGGTATAGGTATGAGTTTTGTTTCTCCAGGTCGGAGGTTCAATCATACCATGTAGTTGTTTTACTATTAAAGAATTTTTAACATCTAGTCCTGTGATTCAACAAATCTTAGAAATAGTCCATATTAACGTCAGTTTGTATATATTCCTAATGAAGCATCAATTACATTTCAAAGTAAATATTTGTCATTATATAAC
>JBBPDJ010000026.1:8797525-8816996 GCA_037974625.1 Cucumis cinereus
CTTAATTTGTGGGTGTCATTCTCTTACATTGAAACTATTATTATTTATTAACCAATATAAGCTCAATAAAGATTAACTTAAAATTACTAATTCTATTTCTAAGATGTGTTGACCAAAATAGAAGAATCAATGCTTAGGACAAAGATCTACGAAGATAAATGTTTACAACAACACCAATTCTAAACAAGAACTGGAAGTCTTTGATTATTTAGGTGTATTTTGTTTAACTAATCATTTTAGTTTTTGGTTTTAGTTTTTTCTGTTTTTTAAACTCTGTTTTTAAATTTTTGTTTATTAAAAACAAAAAACATATATGTTTGGTAACTTATTTAAAAACAAAAACTTTTTTTGTTTCATTTTTAGTTCTCTCTCATAATTTTATAAACAATTTTCTTGTTTTAAAAACAAATAAGGTAATTAGTTACCGAACATACCTATTTTTTAAAAACTGCAAATCAAAAATCAAAATATAAAAAATGAATGAGTTACCAAACATATGCTTATTATTTTCTTTCATTTTTTTGGAGGACGGTCTCGCAAGCAATTTATTGGTCTATATGTTAAAAACTTCATTAATAATTACACCTTTAACAACTTTTTACATGGTAGATAGAGTGATCGTTTGATTGTATTTAATACCAACATTCTCTCATTTAGATTAGAGATATCACAAATTTTCTAAAATTAGAAAATAAAAAACTTAAATACATCTATGGAAATATCTATACATCTCAATAAATTGTCTAATCGTAATTCGTCACATGATAAATTTTTCTTACTTCCTTTTTATTTTTGGATTTTCTTAATTCAAATTTTCTTTGTGTATATTTTAAGTATTGCTTATTTCAAAAATCGATACTACTAACACTCCAATTGGATCGTCATTAGTTGGTTTTAATAAAATAAAACTAACTAATCAACCCGTTTGGTGAGCCTAACAATGGGTCAAAACTGATGAACAATAGTTTTTCTTTAGAGCTTAACACATGTGAAGTGAGATTTGAACCTCTAACCTTATGTTTTTATTGTTAAATGTGTGTATGCACGCATGAGTTCATGTGTCCTTTTTTATTCTCCCTTCTTTCTTTTCTTCTCCACCTTCTCTCTCCATTTCTATTTTTTCTTCTCCACCGTCTCTACGTTCCCTTCTCTAAAAACATATTTATATTGAAAATATATTGTTTTTACACATAGCAAAATGAACCAAAATATTTACAAATATAATGAAATGTCACTGTTTATTAGTGTCTACCATCTATCACTAATAGACATTGATAGATATCTATTAGTGTATCATTGTCTATCATTAATAGACAGTGTTTTTGTTCTATTTATAAATATTTTGAGCATTTTTGTTCTTTAGAATAATTACCCTTAAATTAGTCAAATCAATCCATTGGTATGGTCAACGACAGATAAGCGTCCCAGAAACCGTTAGCTTCCATTGAATGGAAACCTACCAGTTGGTTTTTTACATTTAGTTTTATCTCAAAATTGACCTGACTGATCGATAAAAAATCAGTCGTATTCCATGTCAATTTAAATCAAATTATTTTTAAAAAGTAGGTACACCTCTTATTTTTAAGTGTTAAATTACAAGTTTAGTTATAGAATTTTGAGGTAGATATCCTTTCATTCCTGAACTTTTAAGACTTTATATATTTCTAAACTTTCAATTGTGTGTAATAGATCTTTTGCAGATTCAAAGTTCTTAAAAATTAGTTGATTTGCTCTATATAAATTTGAATTTTATGTGTAATATAATGAATACCTCATTTAGTTTTCAATTTTATGTTTAGTAGATTGTTGAATATTAAAAAATTTGAACGTAATTTTGTAATTTGAAACTTAAGATCAATATAGACACAAACTTCGTGCATGTTTAGGGGTAATTTTGAAATTGTAAATAACATTTCTATCACATACAAAATCGCTTTGAAATATGTCTTTATTCACTCATAATTAATTTAATATTTAGTTTTACACTTCTAAATACAATTTTTTTCATCAAAATTGATTTTAAATGATTAAAAACTTGTTTTAGAGTGTTTTTAAAAATGACACAAGTAACTTTAAGCAACTCTTGTTGATGCCAAAATCTAGACAGAGAAAAACTGTCACACCCCCTCCTTGCACCCTCTTTAGCTTAAGGAAGAGGTGTGAAGCCAGCACATGTCGACTCTCTTGCGATATCTACTGACCACCTTGACTTGACTGACTTACTTGGAAGTACTATTTTAAAGATTATAATATATTTAAATTTAACACAGTGGAAAATTTTACATTTAATTACAGTATTTTGGAAATAATCATATCTTAAAATAAAGTGTTTGAGAAGTTTAACATAAACTTTTCTAAACTCACTAACTTATTCTAACTCTGAAACTGTAATCTCACTAAGTGAAAATTTCATCACATCAGTGGACAGGACCCCGCGAGGACCTGACCCAAATGGGACGGAGATTCTCCGATTAGGAAATGGGAGAGGGAGTGGGGGGGGGGGGGGGGGAATTCCCCGGGAGCTAAATGGGGACGGGGACGGGGACGGGGAATGCATCCCCCGACCCCTACCCCCACCTCGACCCCATCCCCGTTCCCACTCTGTTCCCTGTCTCCACGCCGATTATACTTTATTTATTTATTTAGTATAGTTATGTAATATTATGTTATTATTATTATATAAATAATACATTTAAATTTCAAGTTTGATGGTTTATTGGCCAAGATAATGAATATGTTTAAATTCAATATTTAAACATAGATTATATATGTGAATAATTTGATTTATGTTTATTTCTTTTTACTAAAAAGTTGTTAGTTTTTTAGGCCAAAAATTGACTAATTTATTTTTAAATTCAATTTCCATATAAACAATTTAATGATAGATTTAATTAGAATTTTCTTACATTAATGATTTAAATTAATTGGTTTTTTTTTTTAAAAAAATAACAGGGAAAAATTGCCCGCGGGGAACCCGATCCTTGGAAATTTCCCGTGGGGAATCTCCGCCCCGATCCCCGTGGAAAATTTCACGGGAATGGGAAATGAAATGGGGAGGGAGATGGGGACAGGAAATGGCATTCCCGGCCCCGCCCCGCCCCACCCCGCCTGATGGACATCTTTAAGTGGTTATCTCTGTCATTGTGATAGAGCTTGCTTAATACCCCCAACGGTCTTACTAAAACTAGACATATAATCATTACTATTAATGGTCCTCACTGAAGTGAAATTTTTCATTACAACAGTAGAAATCTCTCTATGTACACATGGTAACTTTTGCCAAAAGGCTTTAACTTACCTCTAGATATCTCGGATATATAGTCATGCAAAACAAGCTAATGCTTAGTATTTAAAAACTTGCTTAGCATAAATCTCAGCGCTTGACTTTAGTAAATCATGCTTGTATTAAAACTTACTTAAGTATCATATTTAGAAATCCTGCTTTACATGACTTATACTAATTCTTAGGAGAAATAGAGAAAACATGCTTAATAGCTCATGCTTTGTTAATAAATCATGCTTGATGCAAAATTTACCTAATGCTAATGCTTGCTTCTCAAAGATTTCTTTAAACATGCTTTACTGAAAATACTTTGTTAATTCCTTAATCTGCCACTTGTAACCTATTAAACCGAATTAATCTTCTCCCCTCATGTCTATCAATTTGATTTAGAATGCCTAGCACACAAACCTAGCTCGGCTAGCCTTATTGGCCATGTCGCAAAGCCTTCACTCACACGGTCTTTCGGCCTGGCCTTTTTCTTGCCTATTGCCTAGCCTCCACTTAGGCCGCCTTAAAAGTTCTTTTGACTTGCCACAACCTTCACTTGGCTGCCTAGCCCCCTTAGGTCGTTTAACATACTCACATCATGTCGCCTATGCAACACTTAAGCCAAAATCACATTTCCTTTCTCTTGGCCGCCTAT
The DNA here is from genome assembly GCA_037974625.1 of Cucumis cinereus. Classification (NCBI taxonomy): domain Eukaryota; kingdom Viridiplantae; phylum Streptophyta; class Magnoliopsida; order Cucurbitales; family Cucurbitaceae; genus Cucumis; species Cucumis cinereus. The sequence goes on from JBBPDJ010000026.1 coordinate 8,801,452, forward strand.
GACATTTACCTTGGCACTTCAAATACTCAAGGCGTATAACACCTCCCTTGTCTTGGGTGTCCTTTGGTCGGCTGCACAACACTTGAGTGGAGTAGTCTTGTCATCTTACACATACATCTTTGGTCGTCTATCTTCTCACAACTTGGCCCTCATCCACACTTAACTCATGATGCCTATCCCATACCAATGACTCTTTGGTCACATACTTAGCACAATAATTCAAACGACACTTAGCCATTTTACTACCGCTCTCGACCATCAACTTAAGCTATTTTTCTCCTTCAAAACTTAACTTATACTACTTAGCAAATGATATAACATCAATATCAACAACACTTCAACATAATACCTAAGTAAAAATATAGGAAAGTCTAGGATTTACAAAAACGCACATGATCTTCATGTGACAACAATGGTAGATTTTTAATTTGGAGAACTACATGACCTACAAGATGGAAAAATTTGCACACTAATGCAAGATTGAAAGATCTCTAAACTAGTGAGGTGCTTGTCACACATACTCTGATACAAGCCATAAGTTTAACTATGTAGAGTTTGAGTATTAGAATGAACTTATGTCTATTATAATGTATATTTATATTTATATATGTCCTTAATCGTAATTGTACACATTGTCTAGGGTTTCTATGTTCCATATGTATATGTAACTTTACTTTGATTCTGTCTAGAATAATAATACTTTTCTCTCCAAAATATTGCGTACAACATCCTCTAGACTCATAATGATGAATATATAGAAAAATTCTTACCTAAGGCATCCATATTAGAGTTTTTGAATCATACGAGGTTAATTCCCATGCCAAATGGGTCAAGGCTAATGCATTTAGCATGTCCCCTTCGTCAAATTTGGATGTTCAACATCAACCTCATCCTTGGTCGAGGTGGAGAGACCAAGCAAGTTAGTTTGCACCTTGGCCCAAACACCCCTCTTTGGGCTTTATGGTTTGGATTTCGGCTCAAGTTTCATCATTTTCTTGATCAGATAGTTTGGAGATTCCACAAAGATGAATATATCCTTTAGTCCAAAATCACCTATAACAACTTTCAAGTATGTCGGTCAAAGCTATTAGAAACAAATATAAATAGATGTATGCATGGAATCTAAAACAAAGTAGAGAGATTTCATAGTATAAAATGAAGAATCACAGAAACCTTCCTTCAAGTTGGGTCATTTAATTGAATCATTCTTGCGAGTCATGCTCAATGAATTCCTCAACCAGCTACATGTTGGAAGATGAACACTAACGCCTCCTGGTGTGATAATATGATGACTGAAATAACAAGTCAAGTTGTATACTATGACTCTCGGAGATGTTCCATCTCCACGTGGTCTTGGCCAAGTTCATAGAAAGTGGCCAATTAAAGCGTTGGAAGGCCTTGCTATTAGAGAAGGCTTAGAAGATTATCATCAATTCGCCAAAGAAAGTTGTTGATCCCTAATTGGATTGAATACAATTATCCAAATATCATTCATTTCCTCGACAAGAAAAGTCAATGAACATGTTAAATTGTCAAAATGTACATAGTTCAAGTCAAATGTTGTTATTTCACTTATGAGATCAATAATAATATCGAAACTTTTTAGTCGTAAATCGAATCCAAAAACATTATACATAGACTCCCTTAGACATATGAATATGAAATTGAGATAAAAGGGCATGGCTCTAAAGTACAAGAGAATTGAGCAATAATCCATGACTTTATTTCCAAAACGTTCTTGCTAGCTTCACATTCTTCTTTGATACCATCTCACTAAGATCCACACTTAGATTCATATTAAATGGCATTGACCAGAGAAGAAGTAGTAAAACAGTCCCAAAATGAGCAAAGACAAAGCAAAAGCCATAGAAGCCACAGAATAGAAGGCATAAAAGATGGCTAAATTAGGGTTATTAGGAATCAAAAGTGCACCCAAAGCACTTGAGAAAGCAAAGGTAATGGATACAACAAAGGCATCAAAGACAAATGAGGGATTAGAAAGGCCATTGAATATGATCAAATTCCTCAAATCATTGCTTCTTGCTGAAAGAAACAGAAGGAATGTGAGAGTGTTGAAAGATACAAATAGAATGGAGTTTAAGATTGTTGTTGGAAGAGTGAAAGTCAATGAAATTTGGTTTGATTTCATTTAGTGAAGAAAAGGGAGGGAATTATAGTTGTAAGAGAAGATAGATATATGATGATGAGGTCATTTAATGGTATATTTTGGATTAATTTAGTCTCTTTATAGATGGCAAGAAGAGATTGAATTGGATGAGCTTCTTGGAAATTAGGGAATTGGATGAGCTTCTTCACCAAGTTTTTCAAATAGTCAAATGTTGTGGAAATTTCACAAAAAGTCTCTAAGAAAGAAGAGCTCCAAAGAGATGAGAGAGAGAAAGTAATTACAAATTGCATTCACACATATTTAAAATTTTAAAATAAAAAAAAAAAAAATTATTTGTATCATTTGATTTTTCTTATCTTTAAAATTTTTCCATTACAATTTTATATTCTTAAACATCTTGACGCAAACAAAAAATTTTGTAAATTTTAACCTTTTGTTTTATTTGTTAACAAAATTTTGTAAAAGTTGTCGTTTGATAATTATTTTGTTTTTTTGTTTTTTTGTTTTTTTAAAATTAAACCTATAGACACTACATTTGTTATCTATATTATATCAATGATTTCAAAAACCAAGCCAAAATTTAAAAACTAGAAAAAATAACTTTCAGAAAATTGTTTTTATTTTTGAAATTTGGCTAATAATTCAACCATTGTATTAAAAAGATGCAAATCTTTGTAAAACATAAAGATAAAATATGCTTAATTTTCATAAACAAAAACAAAAAAAAAAAAAACGAAATGATTATCGGATTTAAATTTTCGTTTTTTTTCTTTGGGTTTTTTTATAATTTAATTTTGGATTTTCTTTAATTTTTTAAGTATTAGTTTTTTTCTAATTTTTTTTGAGTATTATTTCATAGAAGTTATAGATCCAATTTCATAGAATAAATGAAAATAGATTTTCTTTTCACAAATTTCATATTCAAAATGTCAAAGAGATTGTTTCTTTGTAAGACTAAAGTATTTTAAAGAAAAATAGAAATTAAAAATTTTCATTATTTATATATGAAACATTTAAAATAGAGTTTTAAAGATTCGTGAGCTTATTTTGATAAAAAAAAAAAAAGCAGTAATATTATCTCCAAATTAAAATTTTTATTTCAATTGTGTATGAACTTTAATTCGGCAAAGTGTGGTTAGTTTTGCTACAATTAGCATGACCTTTCAATTTATAGGTGGTTGATTCGATCTCTCGTATCTACAATTGTTGTAAAAAAAATATTTGTACATATTTCGTTGTACTTTAATGGATTCTATAGTTAATATAGCATTAAATATTTAATAAAGAAAAATTGCAACAAATAGCACCAATAATTTCAAGAAGAGCAACCTTCTAAATTTACAAATATAACAATATTTATCAACTGAAGTCATCTGTGAGTTAGACACTGTTACGTTACTAATAAACTCTAATATAATTAGTTTACTCCAAAGCTATGTCTAAATTTTATATATCTACCAAATATTTTTATATTTTGTGGTATATTTGTTATTATTTTGAGTTTGATTACTATATTTGCAATTCTAATGAAGTTCATTTTCTAAAATAAACTCTTTTTTAAAGTTGAGAAATAAATGTTCATTATACTTAGTATCTTTTGTCATGTGTCACTCCCTCCACATCTTATCTATATTGTCATATTTCTTGATGATATCAACTCTTCGTAGTCATGCAATCCACCTCATGCTTGTCAAATTGCTTATAAATAGTGGCTTTTGGTGAGTTTTGTAAGACACATTTTGGTGAGTTTTGTTAGACACGAATTTTGGTGAGACACACATATTGGATGGAATTTTTGGAGAATTCTTATTTTCTTATTTGATTAATTTATCATTTATTTTATTTTATTTATATATTATATTTTATTTATTTTAATATTTTTATTTTCGTTGTGCCTCATTTTTACGACACGTTATCAACACAAGCTTCTATCATTTCTTCCGCTAAAGGTAGATTCTAAAGGTATGCCATTTTTTCCTACTCATTATAATTAATAAATGAAATATTATTTAGTATATTTGAAATATGTTAAATTTCTAATATAATTACAATATTTTATAATAGTGTTGCCTTGAAAAAATTACAAAATTACAATTTCTAGTATTTGATACTAATAGTAATAATTATTCATCATGAATTTTTAATGTCAAAATACACAGAGATACATTTAAAATATGATCATCAAAAATCAATTATTCTTCCTAAAGCTCAATAAATAAATGCACTTGAGACTCCAAAATTTAAAATCAATATGTTAGAGAAGAAATTTTTTATGTTTCAATAAATATGTAGCAATATCAAGAGAAATATTTTGAAAAAAATATTATGCACTTACGGGTTGTCTTCACGTGGATGATTGAAATAACGGAGTTTGAAAAATCATGAATATCAGTTGATTAAAGAACCAACATTTTCTAATGTGAATGCAGTTGTAAATTTTAATAACGGTGGATGCAAAATTATGAATCTTGACCAACTATAACAATCTCATTGTCTGATGTGAATGTTGTGAATTTGAAAATTGTGATTGAGATTGTGTCCGTAGTAAAAGAAGAAATAATTATTTTTTGTGGTTGGTTGTTATAATCATCCAAATTTAAAATAACCACACAAAATGATCATCATAAAAGAAAGGCACCACAGAAAAGAGAAAAATGTGGAAGCAGATTTTGCATATCAGATTATTTGACTCATCCAACAAATTTGAATGTGGTAGAGTTTTGAATCTTTTGAAGAGAAAATTGACATATTTGAAAAAATAACAAGTGTTTATTTTGTTATTAAATAATAGTTAATTTATTTTTATCTCCCTTTTTTTCTAAGTTTTGTTTCTCTCACTGTAATTATTTTGTCTAATGAAGAAGCATGAATAGTTTTTTTTATGCTAAATAACTAAAAGCGAGCAATGAAGATATATGGCTGACAGGCAGTGCAACTACGCACACAATACTGACAAGTAAAAAATATTTTTCCAAACTGACAATGTTGGAAGCAAAAGTCAATACAATATCAGGTTCTGCAAATCTAATTGAAGGATTTGGAAAGACATATTATTCTGCCTAGAGAAACAAAATTTACAATTGATGACACATTATTCTCTAGTCAATCAAAGAGAAATCTATTGAGTTTTAAAAATATACGCTGCAATGGTCATTCTATTGAGAGTGATAGAAATATTGAGATAAAAAATCTTTTTATAATATCTACTGTCTCACATGAAAAAAGGTATACTAGAAAAGTCGTTTGCTTTATCTTCTGGATTATATTATACTCTGTTGGGTTTTCTTTGTCTTTTCAGGCCCAAAAAGGAAGAAAAGAGGTTAGGTAGAATGCTTGGAGTAGAGGCAGCCACGTCACTTACTAATGCAGAAAATTATTTTTGGTTTATCTCTTTCTTCCTCTTCATTTTTTCCCTCTTGAAACTCACACAAGTTTTCTTACTTTCTTTTTATGGTGTTTTACAAAAGATTAAAAGAAGAGTAAATCACATGCAAGCAGAGTAGATTAAGGAGAAGAAGAGGAACACGATGATTTACGTGGTTCGGCAACTAGAGGCCTACATCCACGGGAAGGAGAGGAGCTTTTATTGAGTTGGAGATACAAAGATAAGTTTTTCTAGAAAATACAGATTTCTTTTCTACATCATTTTAAAGGAGTAAAGATCCATTTATATAGATGATAGATCTTGATACAATAGTGGTTAATAAGCTGATTTTCTGTTGAAACTGAATTTGTTAGAGTCAAAAAACTTCATACTCACATATACGAGTAATTGAAACATATGCAACAATGAACCTGAATTTCATAAATCCAGATATATTTGTTATTTAGCATGACAAATTAGGTCATCTGGAGTCTATAATGATGAGAATAATTATTGAAAATTCACATGGACATCAATTGAAAAGTCAGAAGATTATTCAATCTAATTAATTATCATGCGATGCTTGCTCTCAAGGCAAATTAATAATTAGACCATCACCAGCTAAAGTGAGAATTGAATCATATACATTTTTAAAACGAATTCATGGTGATATATGTGAAGCTATTAGCCCACCAAGTGTCATTTAAGTATTTCATGGCATTAATAGACGCATCCAGCAGATGGTCACACACATACTTATTATCAAGTCGAAATCTTGCATTTACAATTAAGACGATCCGTCTTGATAATGTTGGTGAATTTACATCCCAGAATTTTGATAATTATTGTACGTCAATTGCGATAACTGTTGAACATTTTGTAACTCATGTTAAGAATCATTTATAAAACGTTTGTAATTAATTGCTAAACCATTGTTTATGAGAGCTAAGTTTCCTACATTCTATGAGGATATGCTATTTTGCATGTTATGTCACTTGTGCGTATTAGGTCACTAGCTTATCACAAGTACTCACCATTACAATTAACATGAAATAAATATTATTAAAAATAGATGTTTATTATGCTTTAGTGTCTTTTACCATGTGTCACTCTATCCACATCTCATCTACATTGTCATATGTCTTTAAGATACCAATCCTAAGTGGTCATGCAATCCACCTCATGCTTGCCAAATTGTCGATAAATAGTGACTTTTTGTAGGTTTTGTAAGACACACATATTGGTTGAAATTCCAAAGAAATTGATGATAGTGAAAATTTTCGAAAAAATCTTATTCTCTTATTTTCTTAATTATATATGATTTATTTTAATATTATATTTTCGTTGTGCCTCGTTTTTACCATAATCAGATGTTATCGTATAACAATTTTTTTTTGTTTTAATCAACTATTTTCATTCTACTTCAGAAACATGAAAATATATATATTTAAAAAAAGAGGGGAAAAGTTGGGTTAAAAAAAGCTTGATTTTTTTTAAAAAAATCAATTAATTAGATTTAATTTGTTTTCTTTCCTATTTTAAAGTGTGCTTATTTAACCCTTAAGTTTCAAAAGTGTGTAATTCGATGTGCCCAATAGAAGACTTCAATTTTCTAATTTTAAATTTTAAATATTATAGATCTTTGATAAATTTTGAAGAAAAAACGAGTGGGTCTAACAGAGAACACAATGTCAAGCACGATGTCACAGATAATATAGCCGAAAAGTGGGCCATTACGAAATGAAGCAGAAAAATAATGAAACGAAAATTGATAACCTTATTTGGTGCAAAATCACTCACGTCTGAATGCATTGTGCTTGGTAGAACGAAATTTCACAATATAAAGAGTTTAACAATTCAATGAAAGTCTAAAAAGAATAATAATGCAATAGAAATATGACTAGCTTTAAATATATTTTGTAAGAGAATAAACATTATTTGCAGGAGAATAAAGACTGAAGATATGCTAGAGAATCAATACTCTATGAATCTCCAAATCAATCTTTCATACATGAAAATAATATTTTGTTGAAGCAGCAGCTCCAATGTTCTTGACAATGTCGTTGACATGTTAACCAACATGTTACTTGAGTTTTGCCTTCAATAAAATTCGCCAACAACAATGCATTAACAAATTTTAACAAATAAATGTTTTTTAAGTAAAACACATCGATAAAGTGGAAAATCGAACATCTGTAACTGATATGCAAATGATACAAAACCAAACTCACTTTCGCAATTTTAATAAATAAATGTACGTCATGTAGTAGAACTAAAAGTTTTTAGCTCAAAATTTCAAGAACTAAACTAACTTATTCTTCAATTTTCTTCTAAAATAATAGCCATCCAAAAAGATTGAAAATGAACGAACTAAGGTCACGTTTTACCTAAGTGATAATGTAATTCGTGAATTGTGTAATTTAAAGAGTGGGTTCCATTTTAAGTTTGCTATTGTTTACTAATTATTTGTAATCGTAATAAAATGTGGGTCCTAATATAAAAACTATAATCAAATATTATAATCTGATTGAAGAATAAAATGTGCTTAATCATATTACTTTTAAAATTACATGAAACCCATCATATTTTTAAAATAATCTTTTAACGATATAATAGATGGTAACATAGTTTTATCTATAACGAAATCCAATTTTGGGATGTTTGGCTTGGTAACCATCGATAAAAAAAAATCCAAAAGTTTGGGATTTTATTTGTTACGTTAACTTCAACCATTTTATCGATAATTAGTTATATATGTGTGTGTTATTTGGTCCATGTAGTGTTGATTAAAAAAATCTAAAATTTTGAGATATATTTGAACAAATAAAATCTCAAAATTTTAAAATTTTTAAAAGTAAAATCGATGGCAAATTTTGAAATGTTATATGCCCATCAATTAAAAAAAAATCTAAAAATTTATTTGTTTGATTACGGGTAAAAAACCAATATTTAGCATGTTATTTGACGATAACATATCAGTAAGAAAATGACCCCAATAGTAACAAGTTTAAGTAAACATGAACAATGGTAATCAAAATTACATTTACCAAATGATTAAATAAACGTATTAAAAAACAATCTAATTACCGATGAATACAATTGATAATCAATAAAAATCTATTACGTTTACACCACTCTCCATTCTAAAGTGACCTAAATTGTTGCAAACAAAACCAACCCCACAAACTAATTAATTCCTATAGCCCTTTATATGTTTTCCATTAATCATCCAATCAGCAATTGAGGCAGTAACACCAGTGGGCCATCTTCATTGTACAAAAAAAAAAAAAAAAAAAAAAAAAACAATAGTACAAAGAACTTGACTCCAAAAAGTGATCAAATTTTCCAAGAAATTTAATCAAAAACTTGTAGGAGAATCACCAAAACTCCCTCTCTCTCTATATATTCTAGAATACTCCATGCAATATTAAAAAGGAAACTACAAGCCTTAATCAGTCCAAAAGTAAACCAAATATGTTTTGTTTCCCAATGGCAGCAACTACACCACATGAAATCTCACTACATATGAAGCAACACTATTCCTTCATCATGTCAGCATCAGATTGTTTGCCAATTCACACCAAAGTGCAAAACCCTTCTTCACTACTACTCAACAGCCCACCTCAGCTTGGGAAGATATTTCTCAGTCTAACTTTTCAGGGAATTTTAGCTTTGTTCTTCAGCTTACCATCTTCATCTCCTCCACCATTTCCTACACTTGTTTTTGGGGTTGTTATGTTGATCGGCTTCGCTGTTTCGTTCGCCGGAGTTTTCCTTCAAAATGCATTCCCAAAAATTTCACTCGTATTGGAAAAATTAGGTGCTCTGTTTGCTGCAATTGGTGTCTGCATCATACCAACTCTTCTAGTTCATCCAAACCTTGCTTGGATCTGTTGGTTGGCATGTGGCTTCTTCTTTCTGGTCTTTGTTATATCATTCAAGTGAATTTGAGAGAATCCATGCCCATGTGTTTTGTTCTGTTTTACAGTCTCTGATTCTTGACATGATGTGGTTCATCAGCTCCAATTTCCCTGAAAATTCATGTTATCCTACAACTTATAATGACATGATAACTCTGCCTGTGTCATGCCGTAAGCATCGTCGATTCTTCTACGCAGCCGGTCCCAAGCCCGGACAAAGGAGGAGGGTAGTGTCATCAGACCATCATTGGATTCTGGAACTTGTTCTAAAAGACAGAGGCTTAAAGTATAGAGTAGTAATAAAGATGGCAGCTGCATCAAGAAAGACGGGTTCTCTCAATGGTGCTGACTGATACAAAGGAACTACATACCTATTGCTGAACCTTAGTCATCCTAAGATATAAATTAAATTCTTGTCCAAGGAAGAAAAAAGTTTACATTTTTTCTTTTTCTTTTTTTTTTTTTTACTTTTGAGTTGTGTGCAATTGATAGTGGAATGGGCATGCTATGTTGTGATATCGTTTGAAAATATCTATAAACTATGGAAAAACCTCATAAAAATAAGTGAGAAACTAAAAAAAAGCAATAAAACTAGAAACACAAGAATTTACATGAAAAACTTTCTATTTGGAAAAAGAACATGGACTAAAAAAATCCACTAAATGAAAAATTGTTACAATTATGAAGAATAATCTCTCAAAAATTTTGACGACTCACACATATTTTTCCACACTGTACAAAAGTAATTTAATTAGAGTTTGTCTGACTAATCTTAAAGTGTTTTTATCTAGGAGAATCTGAAACTAGAGACATAAGCTTCTTTTACAGATCTAAAGTCCATACCCAACAAAGAGAAGCAAATGAGAGGTTTCAATGTCTTGCGATACTGTAGACCATGAAATTTAGTGCTATCAATAGGATTAAGTATAAAAATTGGTCACTTCGAAAAAAAAAATATTTGCAAAATCGTGCACTCTAAAAACTAAATAAGTCACTTCGAAAAAAAATATTTGAAAAGCACTTGAAATAAAAAATGTAATGTATACATACAACAAAGGCATCAAAGGCAACAATGAGGGATTAGAAACACCATTGAATAAGATCAAATTAAATTACATGAGGATTTTGAGAGTTGGGGCTAGTAAAAATCCCCACAGGACCCCTTGCGATCGAGGTGAGGAATCCCCAATTTGACCGGGGATGGGGTCAAATCAAAGACACTAAACAAACAGGTCTCTGAGCTCGAGACAGGACAGGGAAGGCATCCCCATTTTGTTGCCGTCGCCGACCCCACACTAGAGAATATTTTATTACTTGTTAATAATAAAGCTACTATTTTACTAATTTATTAAACTTTTTTTTAATTTCATTTCGCAATTAAATTAACTTAAGTTTACCATTAAAAAAATATTAAAATGCTTTTCTACTCTTAATTTAAATGTCAAATTTTGCTATTGATACTGGGAAGGAGTGTACATAAGCTATTATTATTAGTTGGTACAAAGAGTGTACACAAGTTAGGGTTGAGTTAGAGGTAAATTATAGACCAACAAGAGGCCTTCAAGTTGGCAAACCCTATATTGGTCCGATGTGCAAGAATTGGGTTGGGTCACCGAGTTGGTTTTTTTCTCTTCCATAATCAAACAAACAAAACATTTTATATAGAGTGTTTATCATCAAATACATGAAATAAAATGCATTCCATGCTAATTACATTCAAATTCAATAACAACTCAACCCAACCCAACCCAAAATAAACTTTTAAAGAAATTTGAACCCTAAACCCAAAAATAAAATGTAACCAATCCAATCTCATGATTTTTTTAACACCCCTAATTGGTATATTTTGCACTAATTTGAAACTTGGTTTCTATAGATGGCAAAAAGGAAAAGGGAGGAAAGGGAGAAGGGAGCTTCCTGGAAATTAATGAAGGGCAACCAAACTTGTTCCCAAAGGTTTTTGAAATGGTAAAGCGCTTTGAGAAATTTCTCAAAATGTATAAAAGTATAAAGTGAGACCGGACCCATGGATGGGATCACTCACCCTCCTTTTCTCTATACTCTAGAATACTCCATTCCAATAGTAAAAGGAGAGTGGAGGACTGAATCAGTCCAATGAAACCACTTTTGAATATTGATCACATCTTTTTTGTTTCTCAATGGCAGAAACTAAACCAGATGAAATCTCCCTAGACATGAATGAACTCTATTCCTTCATCACAGCAAATCACAAATAGAAATCCTGGAATAAGCAGTTGTACCTGGGAGGAGCAGCATCAGTTTGCCAACCAATTTACATCAAAATGCAGAGGCCTTCACCAGTCAACAGCCCTCAGCATGGGAACATATTTCTTAATTCAACTTTTCAGACAATTTTACCCTTGCTTTTCCAATTATCCTCTTCATCTTCTCCATCTCTTTCAGGGCTTATTGTGGCTGTTATGTTGACTGCCTTGTATTTTCGTTCGATGGAGTTCTCATTCAAAAGCCATTCCCAAAAATTGTACAACTGTTCCAAAAGTTAGGTGCTCTATTTGCTGCAATTGGTACCTGCATCATAGGAAGTCTTCTAGTCCATCCAAGAAGTCTTCTAGTCCATCCAAGACTCACTTGGATCTGTTGCCTGGCGTGTGTCCTCATATTGCCAGCCTTTATTCTATCATTCAAGTGAATATGACAGAATGTGCATCCCAATGTCCGGAGGTGGACAGAGGGTGCACTTCTGTCGAATCCATGCCCATGTGTTTTTATCTCTTTTACAGTCTCTGATTCTTGACCTTGTGTGGTTCATCACCAAGACAACATCAGCTCCAATTTCCCTGAAAAATCATGTTATTCTACAACTTATATAATGACGTGATAAGTCTGCCTGTGTCATGCCTTAAGCATCATTTCTTCTACGCAACCGATCCCAAGCCCGGACAAAGGAGGAGGGTAGTGTCATCAGACCATTGGATCTTGAGCTTGTTCTAAAGACGGAGGCTTAAAGTATAAGTACCATATTTTCATCAAAGTAGTGTAGCACTAAAGATGGCAGCATCAAGAAAGATGGATTCTCTCATTGAAGTGGACTGATGCAGACAAACCACATATTGCTGAAGCTTAGTCATCCTAAGATATAAATCAAAATCTTGTCGAAGAAAGAAAAAGTTAACATATTTTTGAGTCAGTGCAATTAAGTGGAATGGGCATACTATGTCGTACTATTGTTAGAAAATATCTATAAACTATGCTGTTATTCATATAACATGGGTGAGGCACACACATGAGAACTACAACAAAGACAATAATAAATCAAGGTTCACAAGAACATCCATGCATAACAAGAAATAAACTCTCTAGAGGCTGCAAAGAGAAGTGTCCACTTATTAGCAAATAAAGAATATTTCATTATGTCCTCTCCAGTTCTGCCTCAGCCATTTCATGCAAATAACTGAGGCAACAAAGAGAAGAAAAGGAGAGGTTTCAATGTCGCACAATGCTCGTATGGCCTGAGATACAAGTTCCCTGCAGACCATGAATTTTAGTGCTACCTGTATTGCTTACTTTCCCTAAATTATTTGAAAATATCTAAATGGATATTTAACATACATAATTAAGCTATAAAAAAAAGGAATAAAAGAAAGAGGTAATTCGAAAGACAAGAAAAATGGATATAATAATTTCACCTCCAAACTATAACACCAATTATATAGATGATATGATATGAAGCAGCAAAAAAACAAAACAAAAAAAACAAAGTAATCAGAGAACTTTGAAGACCAGAATGAATGATATAAGTTCCACATCAACTTCAGATAACAAAGTTTTCATCATTTTTCCTTGCTTCTCTTACAACAATTTAATCAAGTCAGTACAAAAAAACGCATCTGCATCAATTAACATATCCTTAACGAATATCAAAACCACGTTTTCCTTCCAAAAAAAAATGTAAAAGTCAACAAACATAAGGCAACAACAATCAGAGAACTTTGAAGGCATTGCACAATATGAGTTAGGCACATCATATGTTCACCTCAAAAAAGCCTCATCATTTTGAATGGCTATTTCTACAATCTTTAGAGTCAAGTTAAGACAACCCCATGAAAAGGTAACAGGACATTTCGAAAATTCAGATTCTTAAGACGACTTTATAGTTGTTTCTTTGGCCAAACAGGGTTAAGCTGGAGAAAAACTTCACCATAACCATAGACGTAAAAGCCAAAATGAATGTAGCACCATAAGTATACCCTTTTCTCGATTTTCCTTGTCACTAAACTCGAAGAAGCAAGGGGCTATTTGGTGCATCAAATCATGAAGGAAAAGGAAATTGAAATATTTAAGGTAATTGCTAAGCAATGCGCGCTTACCAGATAATGGATTTGACGAAGACGATCTCCAGATTAGCCGCAATGGGCAAAGCTGTTTAGGTTGTGATTGTGAACCAACTTATCGGGTTTTATAGAATTTGATGGATTAGGGTTTTAGAAATCCTCTTGAAAAATTTACACAGTGGCCTAAAATAAGAGGTACAAATCAAAAATTGATATTTTTTTAAAAACTAATGAAAAATGGTTTTTTACTTATTGCTATCGAATTAGCATTTTAACCTTAAATGTTATTTTCTTCTCTTTTTTCCGTTTTGCAACTTTTTTTTAGGTTTTTTTTTTTTTTTTTTCCTTCCTGTCTTCTTATTCTTCTTCCGTTCTTCTTCTTTTAAACAATTCTTTTCTTTGCCTTTTTTTTCATTGCTTCTTCTGTTTTTTTTACATTTCTACTCTTTTTCTTTTTTTCGTTCGTGTTCTTTAAGAATCGAGCATCGAGTGGTAATATATCACATAAATAAAATATAGAGCATCAAGTATTGATGCATCGAACATTGAGTACCTAGTATCAATTATCGATGATCGAGAATCGAGTATCTAATATCTAATATATAAAATAGAGCATAGAGCATCTTGCATATTGTATTTTGCATTTTTCATCTTGCATCTTGCATCGAAGATCAAGGAAATAACATAGAGCATATAATATAAAGCATCGAGCAGCGTGTAACATTTATCGTGCAGCTTGCATTGTTTTACAATTTTAGGGATGAATTAGTAAATCCACATCCGTACATTACTAGTGAACAATAAAATACTTTTAATGATTTTAATGTAAGATTGCGTAGTATCATTAAAAGGAGCAAAAAAGGAAAAAAAATGTTTCTTCCCATTCCTTTTAAATAAGATAGATATAGATATTGTTCGTCCACAACGTAAGAGATTGAACTTCACATATTGTTTGGACAAAATCAAGATTTGATAGATTTAGAGGCAACTAAACCAAAAAAAAAAAAAAAGGATGAAAATGAAGCTCGAGTCATGGCCAAAACCTAATGGGCTTGAGAAAAAGACGACTCATACTTAGGCTAGCATTTTGCTCGATGTTAGAGGGTGAATCCGATTCAATTCCTACCAAGAATAGCCTAAATGAAAACGGCCACAAACTCAAACAAGCTGAAGATAACCAAGAAATTTGGGATGCACATAATCAAACGAACCCTATACCCATTTAGGTGCAAGGAAAGACAAGTTTTGGGATAAAACCCAAAAGGTTATCTTAGCAATGCCAACCATACAACTTTATGCATGATGAGCATAGGACGACCCAAATAGATTTTACCGCATTCCTTTTTTCAAAGGTAAACACAAAGGTTATTTTCACCCTTTAATTTAAGTTTATGAATGTATATGGCAGGCACCAAATCGAGGTGCATAACTCTCTCTATTTTGTTATAATAAATTATGATTAAGATCATTATCGATAATAACGTCACATATGTCTTCAAATTGTTACACATTAATCATCGCATCATTTTCTCTTTAAAGAAAATCTGATAATATTTTTCGAAACAAATTTCAACTTTCAAAAATAAAAATGAAGTGTTTTCGTGTCTAAGGATATGATTGAAACCTAGCCCAAACTTCAAAAAGTATTTTGTATTTGGGAAATTGTTACAAATAGAAAAATTATCAAAATATTTACAGCTGGTAGAAAAAAAAGAAACCCAATGTAAACACGTTCAGCATTGATAAAATTCCAAAATTACCCTTATATATTGGAAATTCGCGGCCGCCGAAGACTCTCAATGATCGTGATTTCATCGTTT
>JBBPDJ010000026.1:8817018-8832868 GCA_037974625.1 Cucumis cinereus
CGTTCAAGTTGAGCAGTTTCATGCATCATTTTCATAGGCTATGATAGTAATCTTCTTTCTCTTCTATTTGCTCATCTCTTTCTCTTTTTCTATTTGCTTTTCTTCATTGATTTGCTGCAATAAAATATTGGAGTTAATAAGAAAAATAGTGAATGGTAGCATATCAGATAGACAGAGATAGACCACTATCAATGTCTATCCCAAATAGACAGCGTAATTTGGAAAAAAATCAAACCTCGGACAACAATTGTATTTTGGATGTTTCTAAATATGTAGTTCCAATTGTATCCAAATCATCTTGTGTTTCAATTTTTTGTGTTGGACCTCAATTTTCTAAAAAAAAAAAAATGTTGTTCAACTATTGATAAACAGAGATAGACATCTATCTCTTTCTATCTATGTCTATTTCAAGTTGATAGACATAGATAGACAGATTATCTGTGATAGACAGAGATAGAGTTCACATTTGTCCCACAACTCATTGAAGGAGAAAAATAAATAAGATGATGATGATGACCCCGAATAAGAAGAAAAAGAATGTGAATAAGAAGAAAAAGAAAAATAAGAATAAGAATTGCAGAAGGAGTAGGAGGAGAAGATTAAGAAGAAAAAGAAGAATTATAGAAAGAAGAAAAAGAAAAAGAAGAGAAGAATTAGAGATGTGTACCTGGAGATGCCGCAGATGAGGAAGATGAAGAAGGAGATGTCGTAGATGAAGAAGGAAGAAATTGGTGATGTCGGAGAAGAGCGATGGAGAATCGAAGTTTGAGCAAGAAGAATAAAAATTTGATGGGCGATTAATCGGGTGAAGATGAAAATTTCGCGTGGGTTGGATGATTAATCGGGCATGAAAATTTCATGGGTGGGGGTTTTATTTGGGTATTTTGCCTTTCGATTGGACTGGGCTTTTATATTTAACAACATTTTTCTATTGAGTGTAATTATTTTATTTTTCTTTTCTATATTTGAAAAGATCCCTTTGTATAGTTTAACCAACATAATTTTAATTGTATTTAATATATTATAGCGTTTAAAGGTAAAAAGTAAGTTATTTATTTCACTAAAAAATATTGTTTTTTCCTTCTATTTCTTTTTTGAAATAGCTTTTTTCCCTTCTATTTGTTATGTTAATATTATAATAGATTTACTGAAATTGTGTCAATTTGATCCCCAAACTTTTTTATGATGGGATCCTAATTCGATCAAAAATTTATAACATAGTACAATGTCTCAATGGGTTAAACAAGAAATAAAATAATGTTAAGTAGGACAGAAAAATAAAGAAAGAATTGAAAAACTCCATGTTCCTAGAAAATAATTTTCAGATTTTTAGAAAATAATTGAAATCAATATTCAAAATGTAAATGTTAACGTGAATATCGATATCCTAATTTTATATAAAAAAAATCAGAAGAAATATCGATGAATCTCTATGAAAATAATTGTAAAAAAATTCAGGAATAAATTTTTATGGATAAATAAACATTATATAGTTTTAAAACAAATCACCGTATCTATTATTGATAAAAATATTGATTCACCACTTATGTCAATATCAAATTCATGGAAACGTATAATTATCGACATGTCGACAAACATTTAATACTATGATTGAAATCACTCAAATAGACTTAATATTATATTTCTTTTATGGTCTAACTTACTCAATAACTAGAGACTTCAAATACTAACACAAAGAAACAAGCTCAAAGTAGAAGCCGGGAAAGAGGTAAAGAAAAAAAAAGAAAGAGAGAAAGTTAGCTCAAACGACAACATCCTACCAAGAATACCAAATAAAATACAAATGGGTGTTTGGAGAGCTGAAATATAATCATGATTACTAAAAATCAGAGTGTTGGAATACGTGTCAAATTGAGGATAGAACAAAAATAAAATTGTAAAAAGTGAAAAAGATAGAAAATAGAATTCAAATGAAAATTGCAGCAACAAAATGAGTTTAATATTACAATTCGAGCTCAAAACACTGAATCCAAACATGAATTTTGGATTACATTACAATGGATTTCAATCTCATTACGAGTGTTTAAACACCCCCAAATTCCAAGAGAGAACCAAGTCAAATCCAAATACATATATGTACATCCAAATACAATAGTTTATATTCACATTTGAGCAATGAAGATATAACACAATCTCACTATAAGTGGAAAGCCACTAACACAACCTCCTAAAACAAATCTACTTGACAACAACAATACAATACATGGGCAATGGCCATGAAAATTTTCCTTTTTTGGATCCAAAGGCCATGAAAATTTTAACCACAAAGAACCATAGATTGGGGAAGACTCTGGATAAAAGAATACAATGATACTAAAATAAGTAAAACAAAATAATAAGAAGAATACACACAAAAATCTTTGTACCTGGCCACCTTCACAACTTTAGGTTTTGAGACATTCCCAGCATGTTAACTTATGGATACAGAAAAAGTACCTTCAGCCCAACACTTGGGTGTGCTTTAGTAATCTGATGCCCAAGAAGAAAAAAAGTTGTAAAATTAGAAGCAGAAATCATAGATACAAACCTTCTTCAGTTGAGAAAAGTGATTGATGTTGTACGTAATCATGAAGCAATTCAATTTGATTCACAAGAAAGAGTACCTGCCTCTTGACCCTTTTCGTAAAGACTCGATAAAAGTTTCCTCAGATATCATTGAGCAAGTATATTTACATCCTTCTTTGGAGCTGACCGTTCCTTCTCGTCGTAGTCATCTCTGTCACGTGTGACTATAGATGCACCATCTCTTACATTTTTCAATTTCTCAATCAGAGCTTTGTTATCGTTTGTCAAAATGAATAGCTGCATAAGCAAATAGAGTTTGGACGAGATGATTTTTCTGGAGCTCTCGAGAAATATGCTTCTTGTATGTAGAAAAAATAAATACTATAACTAAAACTAAACTAATTCAGCTAACTTTATCTGTTCATCGGGATTCAGGACCAAGCTTTAATACAGTGATAAATTAAAAATTGCTTCCAAGTAGTTTAACTTACTGAAATCATGGAAGGCGGAAGCGACAGTTGATTCAAAGAGGCCACTGGGTAAAAGTGTTGCAATTGAAAATTAAGAATGTTTACAATCAGTTTTTTCTTCAGTTTTAAATAGATGAAGCAGATTGGTCAAAGTAACATTCAAAAGAGAATTCAAAAAATCCAAGTGTTTAGTAGATTATTATGATGAGTGCACCCAACTGAATATCTTTATGTAGCCAAATTTAGATCAAATGATTTTGTAAAGTAATACCTGGCTCTGAATCCGATCCCTTTCAACAGCTAGTTGGAGCACCATGTCCATGATAAACTTGGAACTTAAGTTAATTTCGTTTGCATTTGCATATTTTTCACCGTTGGCTTGATCCAATGCTTTCTCTAAGAACTCCACTCGACCCTTGAGCGAAGTAAGTTCTTTATTGAGTTCAAAGTTGGTTTCAGACAAGATAATGCAATGCTCCTCTGCAGTATCAGTCTTACTTTCAGCTTTAGATACTTTGGATTTAAGATCCTCAATGAGTGTTTCCATGTCCCATATTGCAGAATATAACATGTTTTGTTGCTCCTGACTTGCTTCTGATGATGCTTTTGCATGCTTCAATTGAATCTCTAGTTCCCTCAACTGTTTTTCAAGTGAACCAACCTTTTTCTCTTTGTTGCTTGCACTATCTTTAAGAAAACTCACCTCTTCGGTAAGTTCCAAGTTTGTCTCTTGTAGCTGTGTAAGCTTGGTTTCAACACTCTCTGCTCTATTTTCTGATATACAGATGCTTTCTTTCAGTGACTCAACAAGATTTTCCATTTCAATAAGCTGATCTTGACTTGCTTCATTTGAGTCATATGCACTTTTCAGATCAAGCCTAGATTCTTTAAGCTGTTCCTCAAGAGACTTCACTTCTTCCCTCAATTTATCTAGTTCAGCATTCTTGGCAATTAGTTCAGCATTCCTTTTCTCAAGCTTCTGTATAGCCACTTCTTTTGCATTTAGCTGCTCCGTCCAATCTTGAAATTTAGTTTTGATCTCGTTCTCACGTTGAAACGAACCATGTAGATTGAATTGGACGAGCTGGAGGCGGCCAACTAATTCCTTTGAAATCCCCATGAGAATCTCGACACTATTGTCTGCCTCTAAAAACCTACCCCAAACAACTTCTGCAGCCTCTTCCATTCTCAAAGCAACTTGTTCAGTATAGTGTAGCTTCATTTTGAGCTCTTCTTCTCGTTGCTTTGATTCAGACAACTGCTTTTCGAGATCTAGCTCCCTAGCAAGTGATTTTTCTAGCATCCTTAAAATATGCCTTTGCTGTTCAGTCATTGTATTTGATTTCCCATTTATGTTGAAAACTTGATCATTTTGGGACGACATCATCGGATCTTCCAATTTCCCTGTCACAAAGGCAGAGCAATCAGAATTACAAAATAGTCAATTCTTCATCATCTAGGTCACTAATAACTGAATAAAAAGAAAAAAATCACGAACAATTTCCACTGCTTAAAACAATTCTCTGCAATTTGGTTGACTGCATCTTCACTTCTAAAATCTGCTTTCGGGATTGAACAAGCGACTTCTCGGAATCAAGCAATTTTCCTTCTACCACACTGAAAAGCTCAGTTGATTGTAAGCAAGAAGATACCATTCCACGGGCATCAACTATTTCTGCTTCGAGTGTATTCATGGAACTATCCAGCTCTCTCACTTCCGAATCCAAAAAGGCAGACAAAAAATCAAATACCAACACCTTCCCAAAGGAATCATCTGGTATATAATCATTCTCCAAATCCATGGCCTCAAAATCATTCTCCTGAGCAAGTAAGCACATCAAAAGCACATGAAGATTCATCAACTTCTCCGATGAATACGCCAAGTCCAATTCTAGTTTAGTCAAAGTTTTCATAGTACACTCCATTTCTTGCATTTCAAGTCTTTGAGATTCTGGATTGCAACCATTCTCATCCATCATCCCCATGGCTCAATCTTATTAAAACCTGATAAATTGGAAATCATCACAAACAGTACTCTTATAAACCACAAACCCCCTACTCTTACTTATTTAGCCATTTCAACACCTGCAGTTCCAGAAACGATTCCAAAAACAGAAAAACCTAATTCCAAAGGAACCAACAGAAGAAAGAACAAAATCCATCCGATACAAAAAAAAACTACTCTGAAATCGATTCTCAAACCATAAGTTCGGGGAGAAAAAGATGGTTACCTTAAAGAAAAAGGAAAATTCGGGATGCGTCGGTCAGAAAGGAAGACTTTGAACAGAGGATTTAGCCACCACCGGGTTCCATTTCAGCCGTCAGAATCAAGCATTGGAGAGTCAAAATGGCTAACGTAAGCCGAGAGAGTATTATACACAAGGAATTGATGAAGGATAGGGGTGTTGATTGCAGCATTGATGAGAGGCGTATGATAGTTTGATTTACTGTGGAGAGGGGAATGATTGAGAGCCATAAAGATGAACACGTGAAGCCAAAGCTTAAGGCTGAGTTACTTTTTCTTGTGGCTAAAATACAAAGGTTGGTTCAAGATGAGGAATATTAATATATGGTAAGGTCAAAGTGTGACATTCAACTTTAAATAATTATTCTAAACTTGGGCATTTTATAGTATGGTTTAGATCTTCAAATCATATCCTCAATTCAATTCGACCATAGTTCAGCACATAAATACATTAATTACGAAAATTTCTATCATGGATCTCTACTATGTAATCATTAGATTAAAATATAAGTTTATAGATTTCTTGTTTTGTTATCAAATTTTTATATTAAAAAACTAAGCTATAAATTAAATTCTTGAATCGTAAGAAATTAGGCTCCCCTAATTTCCTGATGTTTAAAAATTACAACTTTTCACATGAGAACAAGTTAGATTCCCCCAACTTTTGACGTTCTTATAATTAGTCGAATGATCAAGGCTCCCCCTGTCACATGCAGGTTACAAAGACTTCACTTATTTTCACCCTCTGATTGTTCTTCACGAACTACAGAACTACAATCTTAATCTTGACAAAAACTTCGATCACCCGAAAACACGAATACCTTCCGCAAAGATTAGTTCTTTCACATATTCGGCCAACTCTAACACCATTTCGCCCAAACACATAAATACTAACCAAGACAAGGAAGGCGACTCATGGAAGGAAATAGTCTAGCGGTGAACAAACCAAATAAGGTCAGAAATCCGTAGGGCGCAAAAAACGACTAAAAAGCCGAAGATAACACATTCAACAAAGGCACTAAATGAAAATATACGCACCAACACCACCCTAACAAAAGCTCACTAATCAAAATAAACCAAAATTAAAAGTATATATTCTTCTTTCTCTTTTTCACTTTTGTGTTCTTCTACTTCTCTTCATATTCATCCCACCATGGCTTGAGCACCAAATGACTCAAAATGTTGAAGAAAAAACATTACGAAATTTAAATTTAAGGTAAAAATGATTGTTATAGGATTAATAGTTAAAGAAGTTTAAAAAAAATCTCGTTTGTCCAATGACGTCTTAGTTATGTTCTCTCTAAGTTTAAACTTTAGATTATTTCAAGTTTTGAAGTTATTACAAATCAATATATCTTAACATTTTGCTCAAGTTACGAGCGTGGTTGAAAAGAACATGTTATATGAAACAAGTGGTCATTTTAACTAAAACAAAGTTGTATCAAAGAAGATATGACCAAATAAAATCATCCAAGTGATACAAATCGACACGTGCTAGTGATTAATTTTATTTTTTTATCTAAACTCGATGCTAACTGAACGATGCACACCCCTATATTTTACCACATCAACATAAGTTTGATTTTCTTGATAGTGTAGATCAATATTTAGTTTTTTGGGTCAAAGTAGCTAGTGAAAAGCAACCAAAAGAACTAAATAGAAATTTGTATTTTCAAAATTTCAGAAATTAAATGGTCAGATTTTGGAGGGACAAAATAGTTATTTGCCCAAATTTAAGACATCAAAATAACATTTATTATTCCATACTTATTTTATTATCATAAATAATGGAATCTTGGTATAGTAACAATTAACCAAAACCCTACCATAAAAACACAAACTTTCAAATAAAAGAAACATTACATTAATACAATAATACAATAATACAACTATCATATCATTTATTCTGTAGTGTATTTATCATCAGTCACAAAAATTTAGTTCAACAATAATTGATATGATATATTTTTCCAAAAATTAAAACGTTGGATCTCATCGTTATTTTATTATATTTTTTTTATTAGGAAAGATAGATTGAAAATTATGGAGGAATGTTTCTCTCCCTTATTATTTTATAATTTTGTTGGGTCATCAACATCATTCATTTATTTATTTCTAAAAATAAACCCATAAATTATTATTAAGGACTAGGGTAGGGTATGGATTTTTAATTATTATTTAGTTTTGGAAGGTAGGGTATGGATTTTGATTAGTGGTGGAAAAATCTCAATGTAATAATGTTGTGTCTATTGGAGAGGGTGGAATTTGATCTGTCACAGCAGAACGGTGTGATATTGTGCTGTATTTTTGTATTGTGAATTGTTTTGAACAGACATATAATACATTCATAATTTGTACTTTTTATTCGTGTTCGGATTAACTTAATTATGCATAACTTTGACTAATTTTAAGGGACAACGTGTGCTCATCTAAGAAAAGATTGAACTCATGATTCCTAAATCATTATCAAAAGCATGTCCTTATTTACCTCTAGGTCAACGACAACGATTATAGTTTGAACCCTTATTTATCACTAGGTCAACGTACAACGGTAACGTATTATAGTTGATTTTTTTTTCTTCTTGAAATGTATTTGTTTTACTATCATAAATCATGGAATCTTGGTATGGTAATAATGACCAAATCCAGAACATAAAAAACATTAGATTTGAAACAAAATTAGAGGAAGAAGTTGACAAAAGGAATTATTTTAGAAATTTATGTCTTGATGTGATGGCAACTATATCCCTACAATAATACAAACGGTCATTTATTTAAATTATAAGATCCAATGTATTTGTCACATATGTATGTATATACATGTATGTCGAGAGTTAATTTAGGTCAATTATAATTCACATGATATTTTTTTCAATAATCACCAAATCTACTGTCGTTGGTAACAATCTCTTGATGATTGTCCTATATTTCAGGAGGTTCTTTGTCATCTAACCCAAGACTGAGTGATGAGCGGTAAGTAGTTCTCTTAAGACCCTAACAAAATGAAGAGAGATCACAATGATAAATAACTATGTCTAATTTTAATATGTCTATTTGTGAATTAGATATATAGATTACTTTGGAAACAAGTATATCTACTTAAACGATACACAACATATGCAATGTTTGGGCACATTAATAACCAATTATTTGAGAATATTTATGTTGCGGAATTGGTTCTCCTATATTCTTTTTCAGCTTCGAATTTGGATCAAAAGAACAACACATAAATAAAATCAGAATAGCCAATCTTTTTCAAAAGATGTTCTACATAATGTGATTGAGTCAACAAAAACTAATTACGGTTTTAATCAATTTAACCCCTAAAATAACATTAGCGCGACCCAAATCTTTCATATCAAAATTATTTGATAAAAATTGTTTTGACTTCATGAATTATTTTCATGCTAGTGCCAAAGATAAAGGATGTCATACATTATAGTGTATACGCATTTATCAGAATCATTAATTGACATAAGAAATTATGACACTATCAAATTTTTCATGCCATTGTTTAGGGGTATGCTTTAAACCATAACCAGATTACACGTTATTTTCCTAAATCTAACTAATTTAGACACTTTATTTTTTGAGCTTGGTCTTATAAAGTCATCAGGTTGTTAAATGTAAATCTCTTCTTCTAATTCACCATTTAAGAAAACTGTCTTAACATCCATTTGATGAATTTCTAACTCAAAAACAGAAGCAATGATAATCAAAACTTTAATAGAGTCATTCTAGCAACATTACAATATGTATAAAAAAAAAGCTCACATCTTCCTTTTGA
Organism: Cucumis cinereus; assembly: GCA_037974625.1. Taxonomy (NCBI): domain Eukaryota; kingdom Viridiplantae; phylum Streptophyta; class Magnoliopsida; order Cucurbitales; family Cucurbitaceae; genus Cucumis; species Cucumis cinereus. The sequence goes on from JBBPDJ010000026.1 coordinate 8,826,047, forward strand.
TTAAACCCTTTTGCACCTAATCTAGCCTTGAATTTATGTACGTAGCCATCAATTTTAGGTTTTTTTTCTAAAAATCCATTTGCACCCAATAGTTTTGTAGCCACGTGGAAGTTTAGTCAAAACCCAAGTGTTATTAGACGAAATTGATTCAATTTCATGATTTATGGCTTCTTTTAAAAAATGTGAATCAACTATTTATTGCCTCTGAATATGTTTTAGGGTCATTTTCAACTGAATATACTTGAAAATCATCTTTAAAACTTTTTACCGATTCTATTTCTTTTACTCTTTATTGGTTCTAATTGTTCTAAATTCAGAGATATTTCTTTATTATCGTAACTTTCACCAACTTGCTTATTCAAATTATTTTTCTTAAAAAGGGTTAGCATCACCAGATTTCATTATGATATTCTTTGTATATCCATCCACATCATAATTTAGAACTTAAAACTATTCAAGGAATATCCAACAAATATGCAATCAATAGTTTTAGGTATTAATTTTCTTTTTTCATTAAAAAATATATTAATTTTGGCCAAACACCCTCGGCACAATTTCATATAAGATTGGGAATTTAGCCCATGGACTTTTGAATTTGATTCTCTATTATGATCCCTACAAGTTAAAATGTGTATAATATGTCTAATCTTTTCTTTATTGTGTATTTGATGGATTCTTAGGGTTTCAAGTTTATATGGAATATGTCTCTTTTATATATATATATAAATGTTAGAAATTATATTTTTATATCATATATAAATTTAACATTGTGTCTATTAGATCATACATTGTATGTTTTTTTTAAAAAAAGACATAAAATTAATATAATATATATTACTTACTACAGTGAAAATTTGAAGCTAATTTAGATATAAAATTAAAATTTTTTTGTCCAATAAAACAATCAATTTTAAGTTTTAGTATGTTTGAAATCTATTGTATACAAAATGGAAAGTTCGTGATTTTATTAGACATTTGTGAAATATTGGACATAACATTGAGATTTTAGAGACTAAGTTTTTAATTTAATATTTATATAAATATAAAATACTTTTGTCTTAATATTTAAATTTAAGTAATATTAATAATAAAAAAAGATGAAGTAATATGAATTAAAAGTTTTAGTATATAAGTAAAAGAGGAGATTTAGATAAGATGTCACCGACGAGAGCGAGAGAGAAAGAAGCAAAGGAGAACGAGAGTGAGAGGGAGATCAAGTCTCCACTTTTTTTTATTATCTCCCTGCTTTAACAGTAAGAGCGAGAGTCGAGATCCGAACACATGTATGAAGCACAAATCTTCATGTGAGGCGGAGAATCAGTATTAGATACTGATGCTCCTAAATAATTCTCAAATACGTACGTATCTTGATATGACAATCCAAGGGAATGAATTAAATTTGTATTACCTTTTATGGAAGACCAAGATTAAGGAAAACTAGTTCATCACTCCAAGTTCGAACACTTTACAAGCAAGGTGATCAAATATAACTTACCTGAATCTTCTTGGCATGCAACTCTAAATCAAGAATTACAAAAGATGCGATGAGACTCTGTCATCTACCAAAGAGTACTTAAACAATCTAAAGGCAAGACTCAAATAGTCTTCCAATAAAATTCTAATTCATTGTAAAAAGACTAAATTAACATTACTTAAAAGTTATTAAAAGGGACAAAACCAAAAAAATATTAAAAATACATCACATTTATTAAATAAAGTCTAATTAATAATTTGATGTTTAGTTGGTTCATATCATCATAACGATTTGACGTATCTATTTTTTTCTTTTTATTGTAGCTTTTAAGTAGGGGTGTGCGGCAAATGTGTCAGTTTTTCGACCAAATCACCACCAATTATAAATTTTTTATTAAAATTGTCGGTTTAGATTTTTCTACCGACCGAACTCTTATCTTCTCCGACCAATTGGTTTGGCCGTTTTCGTTAGTCTGATCGATTCTTCGATTTATTTTGCTCACCCCTAGCTTAAGCAAAAGATATATATCAGACTATTCAAATTTATTTTCTTCTTATTATTATTATTAATAATAATAAAGGATGGAATTTTATGCAAATTACTATATTGACTAGGAAAAAATCTTTTTTTTTTCTTTAACTATTTTTCCAAATATTGCAAATTTAAGGGTAAATTGAAAAAATAAACCTTAAAGTTGGTGGTAGTTGCAATTACACACCCTCAAACTTCAAATTTTTTAAAAATTTGATCCTCAAACTTAGAATAATTGAAAAAATGAACTCACAAATGATAAAAATTGAACCCTTAAATTTATACAAATCGAAAACACAAGATTAAATAACTTAGTCTTGTTTATCCAGAAATGCAATCAGCAGTTACGCTATTAACATGGAAAATAGCTACAGATGCAAATAACACAAGATAAAGAACACCAGAGGTTTGGTAACCCAGTTCGGTGGTTACCACCTACGTTTGGGTGGGTTATATGCCCGATTAAGAATAATGATAGATTAGCTCAACAAGAGTCTTCTGTGATTACAACAGAACACGATAAACTGACATTCATAAACCTATTTGACTTCAATCAAATATGACAGATTTTAGACTATCACTAATCTATTTGATGAGAGTTCATCTTGCATCTTCACTGGGCAATACTCCCCTTGAATTAGTGCATGTGATACAGAAAAGTCAGGCTCCCCCTGACTTACACAGCTCTTTTCAACATTGTTCTCCACAGAGTTAATGACAGAGTAATCAACAACATATTCTGTCAAACACATAAAGAATGGTTACAACAACATATTTTGTCAAACACAATAAAGCATGGTATGATTGGAAGTATTAAAACCATAGTCTTCATACCTTCTTTTGCAGCTTTCGTCAAAACTCAATGAATATCACGTTGTATTCCTCACACGCAATTTTTGCTGATAACTCCACATATTTATACTCAAATAAAGAGTATTAAGGTCAAATATTTTTGATTAATTTTTTCCAAAAATAAGAATATCTTTTATCAAATATTTCAAATTTAAGAAAATCTTTTAATTGATAAGTTTCAAATATGACTCAAAATATCTCAACCGTTATTCTCTTTTAAAAATAAAATATCCATGAAAATATTTTGTAAAAAATTATCCAGCCAATCAAATACTTCACCCTAAACTCATATTATAGGTTTGAGAATTTTTAAAATTGAAAATTGAAGGGTATAATTGTAACTACTATAATATAGTACCCTAAATTTAAATGATTGATATGGAAGTTATCTGAAAAGGGTTAAAAGCAACCTATCACATGGTCAAATGTTTTATTCTATTATCAAAATAACATCACTAATTTCAACTCAAATACAATCATTAACAAATAATCCATTTGAGAATATATATGTAAATTAGAATTAATGTAAGCATAACATTTAATCAAAATCTCTATCTTCAGCTAATGCCAAATACAAGGGAATATAATCATTTCTCCCATTTCTGTTCACATCTCCATTGGGATACACACCTAATTTCCTACAATAATATAAAATAGGAAATTAATTATAACATGAAAAATATATAAATGAAGAGCATGAAAACACTAACATTTTGAACATTTGATTGAAAAGGGAGACTTACTGATATAATTCTTACCATTTCGTACATTTGCTAAGCTTCCAAATAATACTTGAATTGAATTGATATCACATGCCATGATTCAATTTTCCGTTTGGGCCATACAAAAGAAACTCAACACCAACCCACTCTAAACACCATCTAAAGCTACACCCTTCAACATCCACATGATCCATAAAAACTCTTTTCTTTCTAGCTTTGTGAATGAGAAAAGTAAAGCTTTTGAAGTTCCAAAACTCTAAACACGACCCAAAGCAAAGAGTTACAGACTCTCTATCTTAAACAAGAACAAATTCTCCACCCAAGATTCGAACACTTCACAAGATAAAATTCTTGTAGTGTTGCCACAAATAATTGGATGCTTAAGTTAGAGACTCAAAGAACGTGAAAGTTATGAAGTAGTTTAAGGTTATGATTCAAGTTACCCCTCATGGAGCTATAATGATGTATTTATAGATGTGGTTAACTTAGGTTGTTTCGGTAGGATTTCAAAGTTGCTTTAATAATCATACAACTTATGAGTCGAGGGACATATCCTATTTTGCATTTGGCTAGGGTCGACCTCAGACTTGGTTAAGACGTGCATCTTTCCCTAGGCCCATTTTAGACTTATGGTGATGTTTTGAGCTAATTAATTAAGGCATACGTGGGACATTCGATAAAGGCCTAACACGTTAGATTTGGATTTTGACATGAACTAAATGTTTAAAACTTGTCTTAGTTTTTAAAAATATTGGTAAAAAAAGAAAATTAAAGGTCCAATGAATATATATTAATTGAATTTGAAAAATAAATAATGAAATGGTTTAGTAAATTGTAATTAAACATTAGTGAAAAATGGAAAAAAGAAAAAGAAAAAATGGGGAAGTCAATAATGTGAGGGTGAAGAGAATCAATGTTGTAGATCCGTATGAATTTTAAATTCCGTTGATTAGGGTATTCTGACAAATCTTAGGTTTCATTAATTTATTTCCCCCTTCCATCATAACATAAAAATATGTTACATTTGGGATTATTATAATATTATATATAAATATTACTATATACTTTTAAGCTCCATTTAATTATTCTTTTCTCATCGATTAAAAAAATAGACAAACCATCTCGAACGCTATTTATTTTAACTTCATCATCACTTGTTATGAGCATATATATCATCAACGTAGAGTACAAACATCGTTCATCATGAAGTTGTGTTTATTATAACAAATAGGCCTAAATCTGCATTTGAAAATCTGAACTCACGATATTCGACAATCTCTCTCATCGTACTTAAGACCATACATTGTCTTCTAAATATCATAATTTTCAATTTTTATTGAATGGTTACCATTTTAACAACATGATTGAATATTTCTTCATAGTCTGAGCGATACTACTGTTACAAATCTTGAGCTACAATGCAAACATTATACATTTCAATAGTATCATCATGCTTTTTTCTTTAACTTGTAAATCCATTTACTAGTAACTAACTCGACATTCGTTGGGCTTTGTAACAAGTTTCCATGGTTCTTGTTTAGAATCAAGATTTTCTGCTTTGCCTATTTAAGAACGTCTTTAACTTCATTATAAGACTGAGCTCCATCCTCACAAATATCACTCATTAAAAAACGAGAAACAAACGAACAATTATTCAATTGCACCTCAAGAATAGTTGTAAATTGAGGAGAGAGAAACGAGATATAAAAGAGAGAAGTGAGATTGAGATGGCGAGAATATTGAGATCAAGAACGAAGAGTAATCTTAAATTTAGGAGAGAAAGATGAAATTTAAATGAAAGAAGCGAGATATGGAAAAGAGAAACGAGATTGTGATTAGTTTAGGTCTCGTCAGGTGGGATGTCGGGGTCAAAATGCTAAATTCACGCATGACTAAAAGACCAAATTTCATTCTTTTTAAACCTAGAGCCATTTTTCATTTGAACTCCTAAAAAGAGTCATCCGTACGAAACCCTCAAAAACTCAAAGATAACTAATATTGGGTTTACAACGACATAGTACCTCAAAAGAAGATATATCTCACCACATCCATGGAGGTAAAATAGCTTATGCAGATATCACTACTTTGATTCAAATAAAATTTTAACTTTTTTTTTTTATCTTACATCCAAACTATCAATTTTTTGAGTTTTGGAAGAAAATCTTGGCCAAAATAAACACCAAGATTGTATATAATTTTTTCAAATCATATTTTAATCTTTCCCTTAAATCTTTTCAATTCTTCTCTTAGTTCCAAATCTTACACCTATTTTCTGTTTCCACAATTATTTGAATTGTCAAATGGATTTATCAATTATCCATTCTAAAATAGAATTGAGTGATCACATAAATTATCTAAATAAATTTTCCAAACACATCTTGGTGATCGTCATAGCGTGATTTCTACATGTTAAATTTTGAAGAACAAGTAAGGTTGAAAAATATATACAATTTTGATTTTCGTCATCTCCACGAATTCATCAAAGTAGCCAAAAAAACTTGATAGTTTAGATGTTTAGGAGAACATTTTAATTTTATTTCGAATGTTGATGGTCGATCTTGATCGAAAAAGATCTTAATACTAGTTGTAAAAAGTAAAAGTTAGATAAGGTTATTTTGACAATTTCTCAAGACTCTTCTCCATCATTTCCATTGAGCTACTAGACCAAAGAAGCTGGCACCAACCTAAATAAAACCCACTAACATAAACTAAAAGGTAAAATTAGTTTAATTACTTGCTAATTAAGTTTGCCCTAATTCTTAATGGTAGCACAAGTGGAAGCATATTAGCAAGCTTGACTCATGCTTTAAGTTAGTTTCATGTCAAAAATAAAATTCAACATTTAAAATTTTACCAAGTAGGCTATAGTCTTTTACCAACACACAATAATATCAAATGGGACTATGGAAGAGACTTTTTTACATCATAACATTCCCATTTCACCCTTTATTATGTCATTTATTTCATTCCATACCTAATTGTTTGGTATTTGAAAGGTTTTAATGTGAATTTTCAATATTCAATTAATGTGAATCATAATGTCTATTAAGAGAAGCAATATGAAGTTGTTTTGTTTTCATATAAGTGATTGAAACTATGCTTGAAATATCACGATCTAGTAGTTGAAGTATGTTTGTATGAAATATATATATATATATATATATATATATATATATATATATATATAACACTTTAACTTTTCTCTACTTGCAAAAGTATATTCACTGTCAATCAAAACTTAGC
>JBBPDJ010000026.1:8842653-8860931 GCA_037974625.1 Cucumis cinereus
AGTTGAAGTATATTTGTATGAAATATACATATATATATATATATATATATATATATATATATAACACTTTAACTTTTATCTACTTGCAAAAGTATATTCACTGTCAATCAAAACTTAGCTCAACTGGATCTGTACGTTAAGAATACAAGGTTCGTTAGTTCAAAACTCCACCATACTTGTACTAAAAGATTGAGTTAAAAGAAAAAAGGACAGAGACAAATAAGTCTTAAATTACAAAGATTTATATAGATCTCCTAGAAATGGAAGAAGCATTGAAATCAATGAGATAAGTAGAAGAATGCAAGTAAATTCTTGTTGAACAAAACTTTACACTTTGAACCCTTTGACATTTATTTTCCCAAAAAATAGTGGCCTGCAACAAATTATAGCTATTGAATAGTCTCTTCACTCTATTACAACACAGTTAAATTCATTAATGAAGTTAGATAGATAGATATTGGTTGGCCCAATTTGATTTGATCCAAGAAGAAGAAGAAGAAGAATTGAATGGAAATGAACTCAAACATGGTACCCAGATACCTATACTATTTAATGTTCATTGAAACTAAAAAACATGAGAAAGGAAGTATCATCAAGTGTGAAAAGGAGTTAAGATTTTTGTATTGGGTTCTTGACCAAACAAACCCCTCCATTAAAGATCTTATATACAGCTCTCTTCTTTCAAGAACCCCATTAAAAAAATAGGAAGAAATCCCAAATGAGAGTTGGCAATGTCAGTTGCTAGCTCAAACACAGGAATAATTATAAGCTTAAAGTAATAGCAATGGCAGATTAATTATAAACAAAAAAAAGTATTAATTTATGTATGGTTTCAGTAAATAATTAGAGAGGGAAGGAAGTATATTAAAGTTGATGATAAAGAATTGTGAATGAAGAAAAGGTTTAATTAGAGAAAAGGGGTTTGCTTTGCTTTGCTTTTTGGCTTTAATTATTAATTTATTTATTTTTTTGCAGTAGAAGTGGCGGTGGTTAATCATCAAAGGACACTCTTTTTGATGTAAGCGTGGGTATAAATTCAGCTTCCCTTTCCTTCACTCTTTCTTTTTCCCTTTCACTCTCTTTCTTCAAAATTCCATTTTACCCTCTTCTCTTCCTTTTTCACTTTTTGAGTTTTTGAGTTTTTTTTTTCATTCTCTCTCTCTTTCTTCTTTGTTGTTCTTCCTTTTTTTCTCTCTCTCAATTACAGGGTTCAGCTCTGCATTTTGTCTGAGTTCCTGTTTGTGGCAGTGTTTTTGCAGAGGTGACTGCCATCAGAGGGAAAAATGAAGGTGGGGGCTCTAAATTCAAGCTCTAATTTCAACTAAAAGTTTGGGGAAAGTGGAAAGAATCTGGAAATGGGTATATCTTCTTTTGTCATTTCTTTTTTTTTAAACTCTGCTTCGACCTGGTTTTCTTCTTTCTCTGACTAGGGTTTTCAAGTTACTGTACCTATTGAGTGATTTTTTCCTGTTTTTAGTGCTGATTTTGAATTACCCTTTAATGGCTTTGTGCTTTGCGTTTTTTAGTTCTATAGTTGAAATGGGTTGTTCTTTTTTGGATGGATTCTTTTGGGAACTGTTGCTAAAATTTGACTTCTTCTGATGGTGTGGCTATCGGTTATTTTGAAACCATTCTGAAATTGGGGCGGTTTCTGTGTATTTCAGTTTTGAAATGTGTTGCTGCCATTGTGGTGTTGTTTGTTTTCTCTTGTGTTGTAACTTGCCATTTTGGGCTCTGGGAATTGGATGATTTTGAAATCTACTTTGACTTTCTGTGCAGATGCTTGTTTATTGTTGGAAAGAAATTGAGGGAAGGTGAGGGAGAGTGAGTTGAGATTTTCTTTCACTGATAGTATGAATGGGAAGGATGAATTTGAAGTTGAGAATAGGACGAGTGATCCTATGAGTATCTCCTCTGGCTGGCAATTTGCTGCTGCTAATCTTACTAATGAGTCAGTGAGATTTGATTCTACCGGGAATGCTTCTGTTGTTAGCAATGGGGATCTAGGTGTTTCTTCTTGTCCTTCAACTTCAATGTCTAACTTATTTACTCCAGCGCTTTTGAACCATCATACCGAATCGCAAAATTCAGGATTCTGCACCACTTTCAATGAACAAAACAGCATAGTTGCTTCTAATACGACTGTAGTTGATGGAGAGGGTCTGAATTCTTTGAGATCTAATGGTGATACTAGAACACTGGGTATGGATTGGAACCAACAAAATCCATGGATGAAAGGAGTATTTTCAGGAAACGTTCCTGGAATATTTCCACCTAATTTGTCTCAACTTCCAGCTGATTCGGCATTCATAGAACGTGCAGCAAGGTTCTCCTGCTTCAATAACGGAGTTTTTGGGGCTCCGCCTGCAGGTCCATTTGGCATTTCAGACTCTATAGGCATCCATTCTGGGGGTGGATTTGGAAGGCAAGAAGTTATTTCAAGAAATGGAGCCTCCGAAGATGTATCTTTGCCCATGGAGCTTGAGGCTAAAGAAAAGAGTCCACCTAAGAATGAGAAAGATAGTGAAATGGCTCAAGACCGGGCTAAACAGGGTTGTGTTGGTGAGTCTGGCAATGATTCTGATGAGGCTGGGTTTAGTGGGCGTCAAGATGATCGATGCACGATGGGAGGCACCATCACAGAACCATCTACAGAAGGACTGTGCTTCAAGAAAAGGAAAAGGGGTGAGCAGGTAAACTATTAGAATGTCTTTTCTCTCTTGTGTGTGATATTGAGGTGAGATTGAGGTTATCTTTTATTTCTTAGACTTTAATATTTGAATTGGTTAGAATGTGGGACTTGGACAAGTTAAAGAAGCTCCTCAACAAATCAACGAAACTGCAAAGAATGGAGCATTTAGTCAGCAGAAGGGAGGCCAAAACCCAAGTTCTACTACTAGCAAGCCTTCTGGGAAGCAAGGAAAACAAGATTCTCAACCATCAGATGCTCCCAAAGAAGAATACATTCATGTTAGAGCACGAAGAGGACAGGCAACAAACAGCCATAGTCTTGCCGAAAGGGTTAACATCTACATTTCACTTTTTTTTTTCAAGTTGACTAAAAACAAGTTTAATATAGGGAAAGGGACTTTGTGTAAATAATGAACTGCCTTCACAGGTTAGAAGAGAAAAGATAAGTGAAAGAATGAGGCTCCTTCAGGACCTTGTGCCTGGGTGTAGTAAGGTCTGTGAGTCTAATTCATGAACCATTCATTCCGTGCACTTGTCTCTATGTCCTGAAAAGCTACTGCCGTTGCAGGTCACCGGAAAAGCTGTAATGCTTGATGAAATCATTAACTATGTACAGTCACTGCAACGACAAGTTGAGGTAATGGAAAAAGAAACTATACTTCTCTTTCATTGAAAAGAATTCCCAATAGGTTCTTTATGAAGCACTCAGCTCAGCATAAGTTTCTAATTCAATTAATGTATTCACCAATCTTATTTGTTCTATTTTGTATATGATATCTAATTCCCACAATACTCGGACTTGCTAGCATGTGTTAAATTATATCTTGACCTGTCTTATGCAGTTTTTGTCAATGAAACTTGCAACAGTTAATCCCAGGCTCGATTTTAACATCGAAGAGCTCCTCACAAAAGAAGTAAGCCAACTACTGGAATGTAGTGATGTATGAAACAATCTGTACTTGTTTTATTTGGAGTTATAATCATTTCTCCCTTTCTCTTCACAGCTCATTCAATCAAAGGCTGGTCCATCCTTGTTTGGTTTTCCTCCTGATATGCCTGTGCCTTACCTCCCACAACATCCGTCTCACCATGGACTTATTCCGCCTTGTCTTCCTACAATGGGGAGCTCTCCGGACCTGCTACGAAGAACAATTAATTCCCAGCTGACATCACTTGTTGGTGGATTCAAGGAGCCTGTTCAGGTTTTCTTCAAGCATCCCGAGCTGAATTACCTTGATTGTCTCCTACTCAATCTCTTTGAAAAATGCTCAAACCATATTTTGAGTTAGTTTTGGTTAAACGTGAAGTTTTTGTGTGCCTAATTCAGATTGACTTGCCTATGAATTGTGGAAATCAGAAATTGATGTTGACATGCAAACTCGTCGATATGACAAAATGCTTTTGTTCTTCCTGTACTAGCTCTGATAACATACATATGGCTTTTGCAGCTGCCAAACCGATGGGAGAATGAACTCCACAATGTTGTTCCGATGAACTTTGATGTCTCCGCACCCTCCACTGGCCAAGATGTTGATGGTACTATTTATACAAGTTCACCCATAACATTATTCCTTTCAAACAATTGACAAATCTAAATGTTGAAAGTTGATCCTTAAATTAGCTACATCTGACTTTCTCAGGTTCTACTCCACAATGCAACACCAGAGCAGAACTCTAACATTGCTTTTGAGCTATAGCCTTTACATGATTCAAAGTTGTATAGGGTAAGTTGGCATGTGCATCCTATAGAGAATAATGCAACTTTCATTTCTTCCAAGTCCTATGGCGTATTTTGCCAACAAGCTTGTAAACATGGAAAAGGATGAGAAGTCAGACTGAAGTCTTGGCATGAAGATTTATGTAGGGATGAGAGTCCAGGACAGTTAACACATTTTCCATGAGTTTCAATGCAAGTGTTGAGAATAATACCTAGGCAGAGACTTGCTGCACAAAACAGACAACATTTTAATGGATCAGAAAAGAGGCTGCTATCTTCAACAAGATTATGAAAGAAATCAGATGAATTATATTTTGAGATTGAGATATCATCTAAAACTGCTCCCTTGTTTTGCACTTCCCCATTAAAATTTAAGATCTAGCACTTTGTATGTGAACTCTAGTCTTCTAATCTATATGTTGGTTTCTTCTTTCTTGTCTCTATCCAATTTGAACTGACTTTACAAGATATGTTGAGGCTGAAGCAATGGAAGTTGTAAGATTTTATTTGCACTATTATCAAGAATTGTGGATCTTTTGCATTTTTATTCCCACTGCATAGGGATTTAATCATCAAAATCTAGTCTAATCATACATTCCAACAAATCTATGAATTACTTTGCCCAGTAAAATGAATCCCCCAACTGCTCTCCATACACCATATTTCTCTCTTACACATGGTTGTCAAAAAGCTTCTAAAATCTAGCAAGGTCCACTTAACCCTAATCTTGCCATGGGTCGTTCTCTGCCCTCACTTCTGAGGGCTCAATTACTTGCACTTCCGGTGCTTCAGCGCTGTCAGATTCAGCAGCATCTTCAGCATCAGCAGCGTCTTCCAATCTACCCCATCTACCTCCGAGAGCCATCGCCATCATCTCGTATATTTTGTTTCCTAACTCAGCTGGGCTATCGGGCTGCATTTGGATAAGCAGTGAGAAAACAGTAAGATGTCAATCAAATTCATCAAGTCTCGAAAATAATCGATCCAATTGAATTTTTCCTTACAGAGAATCCACTGGATATCAATGCTGTCTCGTATAGAAGATCAACGGCTCTAGTAGCATCGCTGCTATCCGGTGAATTTTTGCAAGCAGCCTATAAAGCAACACTACGAGTCAACATACTTCCAACAGTAAAAATATCATCCTAGTTTCTGACGGTATAAATAAAATCCTCACTCAAGCCACCTAAGCTATCAGTTAATGAGTAGGAGCATACCATCCCACAAGGAAGCAATTATTTCCAGATGTTGCAACGTATTCGGTTTGTGTAGCAAACTTTTGACAAAAATTTGGCTTGATTTTAGGGGAGGAAAAAAACATATAACCCCGATGTCATATCCTAACTAATTGAAAAGAATGAAAATCCCCTAGCTTAGACTAACAAATGTCTATTTCCACTCAATATATTAAGATCGTTTAGAAGTCTTACATTTAGATCCTTGATGATTGGATGATCGGGATTAATCTCCAAAATTCTCCTTCCTCTCATGAACTCTAAACTTGAAGTATCTCCAAGGGCCTGCGCCTTCATCAACCTGAAGCGAGAAGGAAAATTTCAATAAACATTGTCATAAGTGAAGTACAGAACTTTTGTTTCAAGTTAAAGATTAACGCGTTTAAATGGTTGGAGAATGTTTAAAGCTACAATTTGGTAGGAGTTTATGGACTTGTTTAATTATATGATCAAATAGTTAAAAGCTAAATCTAAAAGACTATTGGTGTACGGTGAATGTTCATTAAAATATCACCAGGAAAGGAAGAGGCCAAATTGGAGTAAGGATATTCTTGATATTTTCATCTATAAGAAGGAAACTAGTCCGTCCATATCTAGATTAGATATGTTGGACATTTAATGTCCAAAACTAACCTTTCCATGTTTGCAGACCATCCAAACTTGCCAGAAACTAGGACACATGGCGAAGAGCTTAAGCGCTTTGAGATTTGGACTTTTGCAACCTTGTCACCTAGTTGTTGTTTAATCCAGTCACAGAGGACGTTGAACTCTTGCTTAGTTTCTCTTTCTTCAACTTCATCCTCATCGCCTGGTACAAGAACGCAATTATTAGGAAATTTCAGAAGAAAAACTCCTGCTTTTTCACTGGAATAAAATAAAATTCTCTATTGGTCAGCTAATTTCAAAACTAAACAATAGGGAGAAAAGAACAAACCCAGCTCTAAATCTTCCTTGCTAATATCAACAAATTTCTTCTCTTTGTATGTCTGTAAGTTCTGGATAGCAACTTCATCGATAGGTTCAATCAAGTAAAGAACCTAATAAAACAAAAACAACCCAACATTAAATCTAAACAACATTCATTATCGATGCATTCCAATTAACCATGAAGACGAAGAAGGGATGTCGGACAAGATAACACCCCAACTCATCCACAGTTATGCAAGGACAGCACCCAATGACATTCATGAAAACTATATACTGGCAGAAAGTGTGCATCTTTCTCACTATCTTACAAAAATCTTATTTCTTCCATCCAATTCATCCACTATGAGCTCTAGAAGCATTCTCTTTAACTAAAACTTAGAATCAGTTATTTCTTCCATGAGAAAGTTTATTAGCGTAAAAAATAATTAGCACATTTGCATCATTGACAATTACCTAATATAACTAATACCGTTGCTTTGTGAGAGTTCCACAGCACAAAAGCAGTTCAGCAAAAAAAATTTACCTCAATATCTTTTTGAAGCAACTTCTCCAAGAATGGAGCACTCTTGGCACTCTTTAAGCTGTCAGTCGCTAAGTAGTAAATTGCTTTCTGATTCTCACCCATGTTCTCTACATAGTCATCCAAGCTCTTCAGCTCCTCTTCGCTTTTGGAGGTGTAAAACCGCAATAATGGTGTGATGCGTTTGTGATTTCCAGTATCCTCAATGCATCCCAATTTTAAGAACCGGCCAAAATTCTCCCAGAATTTCTTGTAATCCTGAAATTGAGAGTTTCTTTTTCCAGATCACACAGTGCTAAAATATTTAACATAAACCAGATTTGGCTCTAAAGCTACAAACCTCTTTATTATCACTTTCAGAGAGGTCTTGAATCATGTCGAATGTTTTTCTGACAAGTCTCTTCCTCATAATTCTCACCTGGAAAATGTGTTATAAGAGCAGAATCATCAACCATATCAAATAATTGGCAACAAATTGCGAGTAAAATTGATCTGCTACCAAAATGAAAACAAAATCTCAAAATTGATTGACAATATTTTAAAACCCAAAGTTCAATGAGTTCAATTCCTAGCCACCTATTAAGAACATTAATATCTGACAAATTTTCTCAATGCCATTGTAATAGAGTGAAGAACATTATGCCACATTTGTAGGGCCCACTAGCTAACCTAATAAGGAAGGCCACATGACTAGTGGAGATAAGTGAGTTTGTGAGAATTTGCAAGTGCACGCACACGCAACATACCCTATTCCTGTCTTGCACCATCCTGGATCTTCCATGGCTTATTACAACAAATTACATATTATGTTTATACCTATGGAACAGCATTTAAACGTAAAACAAAAATGTTGAAACATAGGGATCTTGGGTTTCAGGCTTCTAGGAGTGGATGGAAAACCAGAGAGGATGTAAGAGAATATATCTATGTCCAGGTTTACTCCATCGAAAATAGCCGAAAGCCAAAGGTAGTATAGCATTTCACAAGAAACTAACATATATGTTCAGAAAAACTTACAATTCGGCTTTCTTGGAGAATTTCTCGAGAAACATTTAACGGGAGGTCATCAGAATCAACCACACCTTTCACAAAGCTCAAATATCGAGGAAACTGCAAAGCATATGCAAGATTTAGTTCCACTGTTCAAAGAAACTCATGTTAAGATATAACTGTGTGCATGAGATTAACTTTTTAATGAACCAAACCCCTGACAAAAAACAACAAGTACTTTCCAGGTAGATTGTAGAAAAGAGCCTGAAGTTTAGTTGCTCTGTAAACTTATTTTATAAGTCACTGGATTCTATATGGACTAAAATGAGAAGTTGAAATCCAAAATATTAAGGGTTAGAATTGTTTCAAAATCAGATGAGTCTGACACAAACACCTTATATGTATGATTAATATACTCACCAGCTCACCATCAAAATCATCAGAGATGAAGACACGCTTAACATACAAGCGAATATTCTTTGTTTTAGGATTCACAACATCCTCGTTATTCAAAGGTCCCATTCCAGGAATATAAAGAACGCTCCTGAATTCCACTTCGCCCTGCGGTGGTAGAAATGAAATTAGTACTCCTTTAATAAATTATAATATTATATTAATTAAACCAAAGAACTGACTATACCTCCGTGGTGAAGTGAGTATATGCAAGCGGCTCTAGAAACTCATTAAATGCCTTCTTATAGAATTCATTGTACTCATCCCTCTCAACTTCTTTTGGGCTACGCATCTGCACAAGCAAATCAACAGAATAAAGGGTTTAAAAAGATGCATGATTGCAACAAAATATTTAACAATTATAGAAACAATAATCATTTCTTTAGAACCATCTAACACAGATATCTCTTCAACTCACCCAGATTGGCTTTGTTTCATTAGCCAATTCCCAGTCCCAATACTTCTCAGTTTTTGTCTTCTTTTTCTTCTCACCCTGAAAAACGAGAAACCCATTAAGTACTTCGATCTCGGAGAATAGGGCAGATCTCCAGACTAAGATTTACAAGTTCGTTACCTCTGGTTTAGGTTCTTCACCTTCTTTTGGTTCTTCTTCTTCTTCCACCTGCCCCAAAGCTCCATTCAGTATCAATTGTAATAGATATCATGATAATTAAAAATGATACACAAGCCAGTTCATCCTAAATGATAATCACATCAAGAAGCATAGACTACAAAAAAAAAAAAAAAAAAAAAAAAAACTCAAAGAATGCCTCAAAAATAAAATAAATAACTGAAATTAGAGGATTATAAAATCATTTTGGATAAAACTTTTGAGGAAGTAGAAATCTGAAAGGTTAAACTCATTTAATAAAAAAACACAATACCCAATCAATTTTCTTTGCATCTCCACAAACGGAGTATGATATACCCAAAGCCCTTTACATGGAATGTTCATACAAAACAAGCATAAATGCATAGCATTCGTACCTCAACAGTTCTTGATTTCTCTTGCCATGTGTAGATGGGGAAGGAAACAAACTGCGAATAATTCTTGACCAAACCTTGTATTCTAGTCGGATCAGAGAATTCATACTTGTCATCTTCCTGCAAAATGAGAATAAGATCATAAAATGATTGAATAGCATCACACATCAGTCATCACTTTGTCACTAAAACAATGTGAACCATGAATGCCTAATCAACTAATACAGTGATTTTTAAAAAAATTTAAAATTTAAAAAAAATAAAAAAAACATAAATCACCTATAAAAAAAACAAACACACAAACAAACAAAAACACTGTTACTTTTCCTCCTTAACATGGTTTCTTTTTTTCTTTTTTTTTCAAAGAAAGAATTTTGTTTATTCAATGAATTGATCCAAAAGATCCAAAAAGGGATCCAATTTATAATACGGAATACAAAAGATTTATGCAACTTGTAACAAAGGAAATCAGTCCTGCAGCAATTAGCATATTCATCTAAATTGAGTTGTTCTAGCAATCACTCCTAAAAATTCAGAGTTTCTTAGCAGTTCCAAAAGAACCATGAGAAGACTTCCCAAATGTGGTGTCATAGAAGAGATAAAGAAGGTTGCATACCCTTAAGTAGAGGGTGATCTGTGTTCCCCGCTGTAGAAGTTTTTCAGGATCAGTTTCTTCCCTAATAACATATGAACTACTGTCAGCTTCTGCTTCCCAGACATATTGTTTATCTGATTTTGGGCTCTTAGTGGATACAACAACCTGTTTGCACACAATCACGTAATTGCAGAAGATAGGCATAATGAGACTCTTGGCAGAAAAGAAATTAGAATCAAGCTTGCTTAAATTAGGTAGTAGTTATTTTGTCGAGGCAAAATGTAACTCTACCTTTTCAGCAACAAGGAAGGCTGAATAGAACCCAACACCAAATTGACCAATCAAGCTGTTATCTGCTCCAGCATCCTTATTTTCCTGAAAGAATTGTTATGTTCAAACATTTAACTTCACCTTCATTGAGCAAAGAAACCCAAAAGGAACTTAAGATGTGCAAAATATCATTAATGAAATGAGTACAAATGAAGGAGGGAGGGTAAAACCTTCAGGGCTTTCAAGAATCTTGAAGTGCCACTCTGAGCAATAGTTCCAAGACATTCAATAAGCTCCTCTTTAGTCATTCCAATACCAGTATCCCTAAAAACACAAAAACTCAATTTTAATACAACTAAATTCAGTCAACAACGAAATGTAAAACTGTGAAAGATCTAAGAAAATTTTCATACGTTATGGTGATAGTACCACTATCTGCATCAGGTTTAATACGTATTTCAAGGTCCCCAGCATCTCCAAGTAGGGAGGGCTCCGTTACGCTCAAGAATCTTAGCTTGTCTAAAGCGTCACTCGCATTACTAAAGAATGATTAAAAAAACAAAATTAATATAAAGATTAAAATATATTGAACCACATTCACGGAAATCCACTCCAATGCATGGACATTTTATTGCTTCCTTAAAGATAATACTATACAAATTCTAAAGTTTAAATAAATAAATAAGTTCTACAAGATAAAACCAGAAGGTCAGAAGACCCTTCTTTTTCGCCACAGAGAAAGAAATGAATTAAATACCAGAATCAGCACATATTGAAATTCATTACCTCACTAGCTCTCGAAGAAACACCTCCTTGTGGCTATAAAGGCTGTGAACAATCAAATCCAGGAGACGACTAACCTGCACTCATTTAACACGTTCCCATTAGCAGTACACGAAAACTCATGACTAAACATACCATAAACTCGATAATGCCACAACAAAAACCAGACACATAATAGGAAATTGATGTTATAAGAAATACCAAGTCCAGAAACTCAAAACCCATAACAATATTCCAAAATTTCAACACCATTTCCCAAGTCCTCTCCATCTTTCGTCGACACAAACCCTTAATTAATTCAAAGACCCACCTCGGCTTGGTATTCAAACTTCTCACCAGGAGACTCAGCAGCTTCTTTCTCAGCAACAGCCGCCTCACACCTAACCGCAATCCGATTACTCCTCTTCTCAATCTTCCACTTCAACCCAGCACAAGAAACGCCCTTTCTGAGGCCATTTTGAGGCAGAAAAGCAGTTGTCAAGCTCAAGCGAGTACCACCGGTTGGTAGAGGGAGTGAAGAAAGGGAAAGAGTGGATAAAGTTCTGGCGAGAGCTGGAGCCATGAAGGCTTGTGAAGAAGATAAGAGTAACGGAGAAGGCGAATTCCAGTAAACCCTTGTTGAGGGTTGGTGTAAGGGTTTATGGGGATGGCGTAGAGGGTTCTAGAAGGAGCGCAAGAATTTGGGGGTTTTGGAGGTATGTGCTTCAAAATGAATGGCTTATATTCTTCCATTTCACCCAATTTGAAAATAATGATAATGTTTATCTTATTACATAAATAAATATTGCAAATTAATTGCTTCTTTTTTTCTTGGAAGTAACGGTTACTTCTCAACGTAAATTACTATTTTCTTTTTAATTGGTTAGATTTTCAATTTGATACATAAAACGGGGTTAAATTATAAAATAATATTCCTAAAGTATGAATTTAGTTTTTAGTAAGATTTTATTTACTAGAGGTATATTTGAGATTTAAAGTTTTAAGGACTAAATTATTACTTACAAGAGTTCGGATATTAAATTATTACAAAAGTAAAAGTACAAGGGCTAAGGCTAATACTATTTATGTGTTGATTAGTTTGGGTTTAAACTAAGATTTATGTGTTGTTCAAAGTGGTTGGAGATTTATTCTATGGAAAATCACGTAGAAATGTTTCATCCGTGGATTTGTACAGATCCAGGAGGAGCACAAACTCCCCTTCAACTTTTTGCTCTTTTTATATACATATATAATAATATTAATATCAGGAAGTAACTTCGTGATAAAAACTGTGATCGAGCCCCTTCTACACATAGGCTCGAGTCTGCCACTGAATGTTCTCCGAAGAACCTCTTTCCTTGAGTTGTGTGGTGTGTTGTCTCATTTCTTTGTTGTTTTTAAATGTTCATGTCTTGACCTCGGAGGTTGAGATTCCTCTTTCTTTTAGCAATACATCATATTTAAAGAAAGAAAATAGAAGTTTATTAATCAATGGACTCTTTCAACCTAATAATATATTTGCATCACAATCCAATACCAACCACAAAGCACAAAATCTTATACATTTTGGAAGGAGTGAAATTCTGACCTTACTCTTAGGTTTAGAAAGCACAAAGTTGCCAATCAAATTTACCTTCTTCTTCAATATCTCTTCTTTCATCTCACTTCAACTTTAATGTAAAACAAAATTATATGTATATATATAAACAAAAGCATTGTCCTTCCTGACTTCAATCTACGATACTTTTTCTATCCGTCTCATGGATCGAAAGAGCGTAAACCAAATATTAAGAGGTCGTTTGTTTAGTGAAAATTCAAAATTCTCATGGATTGGACATTTGGATTACCAAATTTATTTTATGGTAATGTAAGATGTTCGAATATTGAATGTCCTCCTGAAATATGAGTTTTATGAATTCTTATATTGAGTGGGAATATATATATTCTTTATTTTCATTTTACAATTAAAATAAAAATAAGAAAACTTGTCAAAAATAAAAAAAATAAACAAATATTTATATTTCATAGAAAAATTAAGTGCAATGAATTTTTCTTTTTAGTGATTTTTTTCTATAAAATGTAAATATTTATTTTTTTCTATTTTTGAAAAAAACCCTCAAAATAAATATTGTTAGCTATGTATTCATTTTCTTTCATTGTAGGTGTTTTTGTTTTTTCCTTAAAAATATATTCAGATTTGGATTTAAATTAATATAATTTATTTTATAAAAACTCTTAAATTAATATATGTTATTTGGTTGAGAAAACTAGCAAATAAAATAATAAAACTATATTAATTCGAAAAGAAATACAAATTACTAAAAACAAATGTGTTATATATAAGTTCGAACTTATAGTAAATTAATTATAATTTAGTGACGAAAAATTATTATAAATGATAAAATTGCTGAAAATATTTACAAATATGGTAAAATTTCAAAGTCTATAGGTAATATCGATAGAAATTGAAACTTTGTTATATTTTATAAATATTTTGATTCATTTTTATATTTTTGAAATTGCCCAATTATGGAATAATTGTAAGGGCATCCTTAAGAAAATAGATAAATTTAAGACATTCATAGGTACAAATCCTATAGACAAACACATTTATCCAAATATTCTCATAAAATATTTCCAAGACCAAACATGGTTACCTAAAACCTAGGGTGTTAGACACTTCAAAAATCTATAATTTTGGACATTTAAATATGTTCGATTATCTAAATTTTCAAAAAACAAACAACCTTGGAGGTAGAAAGAACTTCAACCCACCATAAACCAAAACGCTAATGACCAGTTTGGAAACTATTTGGTTCTTTTTGTGTTTTGATTTTTTTTTTGTTTAATTTCTTAAATGATTTTCGTATTTCAAAAAGAGTTGCATTCTTAGTTAAATTACAAATATAAAAACATATTTTTAAAACCTATTTTTCTAGTTTTTAAAACTTAACTTGATTTTTAAGAACATAAACAAAAAGTGATAACAAAACAAAGAAACCTAGAGATGGAAGGAGGGTTTACAAACTTAATTTTCAAAAATAGAAAATAAAAAAATTAAATAGTTATTATACATGGCCTAAAGAAAAAAAAAATAAACTTAAGAAAACGAGAAGAAGAAAGATGGGTAAACAATCCCAGAGCTTCCCCACCCCACACAATCGTTGTGCTCTCGACAATGGTTTGCTTGTCCAAGGTGTGTAGCGTGTGCTACATGCCTATTTGATTTTTTTTTTTTATCATGTTTTCATTTATTTTTTATATTCTATTTATCTGTGAATGTTCATGCCAACTTACGCACACCTTGACTAATCTCAGGACAACTTGTCTCAACCTACAATATTTGAATGACTCATAGAAAATTAACTCATTGATAGGTGGTCACCATGAATTAAACCTATGACCTCTTAATTAGTTATTAAAAATCATATTTTCATATTCAATGTTAGTTTACTTTTCTTGTATTTTTTTTTGTGTTGTGAGGGGCAATTCACCTATTATTTTTTGTTGCAAGGGTGACAACACAAAAAAAAAAAAAAAAAGACCAAGTAGTGATTAGGTGCTTCAAATGAAAAATGATTGAATTAAATTTGTAGTTTGATCGTTTTCTATAAATTTTAAAATAAAGAGTATTGATGGATAAAATTGTAACATCTTTTCAAAATTAGATTAAAATTACAATGGTAATCTAAGTTCAAGATCATGAGACTACAAGTAGTAAAGGTGAACATAAATTAAACCAACAAAATAATCATTTTAAGAATAGAATCTAATAAAAAAGTTGTGGATTTGTTCCTAAAAAATGTAGTTGCTCTTTCCATCCATATCAAACAAACGTTATAAAACACCCACAAAACATGTAGTATTCAACTAGTATCAACCAAAACTATTGTAATAATCTATCGAAAGTAACCATAATGGGTTGACCTAATGGTAAAAAAAATGAGATATGGTCTCAATAACTAACTAGGAAGTTATGAGTTCAATTCAGGGTGGTCACCTACCTAGGAATTAAAATTCCTAGAAATTTTCTTGACACCCAAATGTTGTAAGGTCATACGCATGTCCCGTGTAACTAGTCGAGGTGGGCATAAGTTGGTTCGAACACTCACGAATATCATAAATAATAATAATAAACTACCGAAAGTTTCAAATAGGTCTTAGGTCTTCCTATCACTTGGGAGAGTCGTTGACTATTTGAAAGCCTTTAGGATGACTCATGGATACACCATTTGGCCATCGTCTTGGATGACTCACGCACAAAGGCCCTGACCTGTTTGGAGTGACATTTCAACTACACTTTCTGGCCACAGAAAAATCTTGTATCTTCTTTAGGTATCTGTCCTTCCAAATGCTTTTGTAGAGGGGATGTAGCAACCGGCCAATTGAGACTCACAAACTTGTAACACAAAGACCAAACCTTAAAAGTGGCCGATGGTCATGCTGCAAGAGTCTTCTGTAAGCAAGTGTGTAGCCCATTCTTCAATAACCTCTTCAAGTAACTGCAAATTCATCTATGTGTTTTTTCACTCTTCATTTCTAAACGGTTAAAAGGAAAAGGTCAATTCAATTGCAAAAACTACCATATCTTAAAAGGAATGCATTTCTTCATCATTAAAGTATCCAAAGCCACAAAGGCAATTAATCAATGCATTTAGTTCATGACGTGTCCTGTCTCCCATGCTAAAAACATACAGCCCATCCTTGAGTTCAATCCAGCTACAACCTGGTGTCTTCTTAACATTTTGTTCCTTCATTGTTCGTCTAACTTCCAATGCTTCTTCATATCGACCTACAACTCCATACAAACTAGACATCAATATAT
The DNA here is from genome assembly GCA_037974625.1 of Cucumis cinereus. Classification (NCBI taxonomy): domain Eukaryota; kingdom Viridiplantae; phylum Streptophyta; class Magnoliopsida; order Cucurbitales; family Cucurbitaceae; genus Cucumis; species Cucumis cinereus. The sequence goes on from JBBPDJ010000026.1 coordinate 8,858,623, forward strand.
AACTACCACTACCACAATGCTTAGGTTCAAGTTGCGTTATCTTTTCTTCAACAACTTTTCCCAACTCTGCATTACCATGAAGTCGACATGCTCCCAATAATGCCATCCATAAAATGAGGTCGTCTTGAAGAGGAATTCTTTGAGCCAGGTCATAAGCTTCCCCTAAATGTCCAGCTCGACCAAGCATGTCGATTATACATGTATAATGCTCAATAGTTGGAATCACGCCAAATTCCAGTTCCATTCGAGTTAAGAATGAGCGCCCTTGATGTACAAAGCCTGCATGACTACAAGCAGATAAAACTCCAACAAATGTGACAGCATCTGGTTTAATATGGGCCTCACGCATACGATGAAACATATCCAATGCCTCTTTACCATATCCATGCATTGCATATCCCATAATCATGATGTTCCAAGACGCCACATCCTTATTCCTCGTTAGATCAAATATTATGTCAGCATTTTTCATGCATCCACACTTTGCATACATGTCCATAACGGCATTGTTTAATAATACATCATCACCGTTTTCAGTTTTTCCCAATCCATTAACAATCATGTATCCATGAATTTCTCTACCATTTCTGAGGGCAGCCAAGTGAGAACAAGCTGGAAGTACAGCAGTGATAGTAATCACATCGGGTAGAACCCTAGAACCTAACATCTTGCCAAAAAGTCTTAAGGTACCATCATGATCACCACATTGCTCATGAGCAGACATAATGGAATTCCATGAAAATAAATCCTTCTCATTTATCATCTCAAAAATCATTAAAGTATCTTCAATATGCTTGCATTTCCCATACATATCGATTAGTGCATTTGAAACTGCACCACATGAACTATAACCCATTTTTGTTACAATTCCATGAATAGCTCTCCCATTTTTAATCTCTCCCATCGAAGTAATAATGGACAAAATGCTAGTCATTGTAAATCTACTAGGTGAAATCCCTTCTTCACCCATTTTCTTAAAAACCACTACTGCTTTGTTGAGGTGACCAATTTGGGTGTAACCATTGATCATTGCATTCCAAAGCACAACATCTCTCTCGGGTAACTCTTCAAAAACTTTCTCAGCATCCTCCTTTACGTCAACCTTCAAGTAAGTATTGACGAGAGCACTACCAACAAACACATCCAACTCCAATCCCATTTTAAATAAACAACCATGAATCTTTCTAACCTCCATGAACTCACAACAAGCTCTAACTGCACATGGAAAAGTGAACTTATCAGGCATTACACCCACTGACCTCATTCTCTTGTAAAACTGAAATCCATCTGCTGCAAGCCCATTCGCAACAAATCCAGCAATTATTGCATTGTATGCAAACACATTACGCTCACGATATGGATCATGGAAAACTAAAACAGCCTCTTCCATTTGATTGCATTTAGAGTACATGTTGATCAAGCTAGTAATGGATGAAGGCAAATGAAAAAGTCCAGAAGTGACCATTAAGGAATGTAGCTGTTTCCCTTTGGTGAGGTTCTTGTGGTTGGCATATGATTGGAGAAAAAGATTGCATGTGGCTACATCACAGTGTAGTTGAAAAACTAGAAGTCTGGAGGGTAAACGGAAAAAAGGAGAAGAGAATAAATGGTGCTTCTTACCGATGATTTTTGAGAGGATGGCCTTTCTGCTCATTTGATTCATATAAGCCGGTGTAAGAAAATTTGGAAAAGTTGTTATGAACAAAGATCATCTAACAACGATGTCATGAAAAATCCACCATGCAATTCTTAATTTGGGTCACCTACGATCACAACATACCAGAAATATTTAGATATGAGCATGCACACAGAGATATACACATGTGTGTTCTTTATAAGAAAGGAAGAACTGCAAAGGCATCAAAACAAGAATAACTGGAGCAAAATTTCTTAAGAACTGAGAGCACTTTTCATTATAGATAAACCTTTTATTATTTGAAATTTGAAAGCACTGGAAATACACAGCTCGCCAAATTCAAACATGAATAACAGGGGGAACATTCAAATAAACGAGAAAGACAGAGCAAAGAAAAATGTTGGGAAAAACCAGCAGGCAGCAAGCCATCCTTTCGTTTTCTCCTCTTCTCTTGTAGTAACAGTAGGGTTCTACAAATGGGTAAAATTACACAACTGCAAACCTCTTCTCTTGTAAAGAAAGCTTACACAAGAGGGGTGACAAGACATTAGCGTGATGGGTAAGTTTCCAAGCGGTACAAATTAAAAGGCAAATACACAAAAATGGCTTTAATATATGTTTAGTTTCAATTTACCCTTAAACCCTTGATGGGTAACACCAAATTCATGCCAAT
>JBBPDJ010000026.1:8861031-8919233 GCA_037974625.1 Cucumis cinereus
GATATCCAAACATTTTTTCTTTCCATTTCTGTTCACGGGGACAAATGAAAATAACAGGGAGCTCCAATCATAAGTCCTTGATGGGTAACACCAAATTCATGCCAATGATATCCAAACATTTTTTCTTTCCATTTCTGTTCACGGGGACAAATGAAAATAACAGGGAGCTCCAATCATAAGTCCAAAGCAAAACGAAAACCAAAGTTTTTAGGTATGTTCCATTTCCAGTGAACCCAAAGCAATTGAATACGAATCGTGAGCAAAAAACAACAGGAAAACTCAGTTATCCTCGCCTCTTCTGAACTTATTATATATACCAGTAAGAAAAAGGAGAAAATCAAATCAGCATCACTCAATGAAATAAGAACAACATATAAGGGATGAAAAAGACAATGAGGAGTGACCAGAGGTGAGAGAAGTCTCAGTGAAACAGCAGAAATTGCAGAACTAAAAGCAAATGGGGTTAAAAATCAACTGAAACTGACTGGAGGAACTGGAAGAAGTGAGAAAGAGAAACCTCACCGCCGCCGCCACTGGTGGGCGGATCCAAAATGAATTGTGGGTACTTGGTGAATTGCCGCTCGGACCATTGGGGATCCTCTCGGCCCTCGGGCATTTTCATTCTCGCTGCATCCATCATCCATCGGGCTTGTTTGATTGGAAATCTTAAAACATAAATTTAATTACAAATGATTGATTCCTTAACTTCATTTTTGTCCGGTTAACATGAATCAATCCTAATTTAAAAAGTAAGTTTCATGTGACTATGTTTGAAATTGTCTACCTGTGTTTTGTATTCAAATACATGAGACCTATGATCAATCTTTAAATAAAAGGTTCAATTCGATTTGACTTATAGGGAGGGTGATCAATTTGATTACGTCAAAAAATTATGTCTTATTGTTAGCTTACCAATTGACAAAATTCACAGTTTTAGATAAACCGAATCAATCACAATTCTATTACATTTATGATTGCAGTTCATGATCTATCAATGCAATTTCATTACGATTACACCAATTTTCATGATTTAAATTCAATAATTGGATTGCAATTGTTTAAATTATATTTAAACTATATTTACAAAGAGTAGTAATAAAACATTTATTCGTAGAAGATATACATTGATAGATGTCTCACTAGTTTATCACATTGATAGAAAGAAAAATTTTATTATATTTGTTAACATTTAGAGATTTACCCTTTAAAATAACTTTTCTAGTTATAAATATAACAATCATATCCAAAGTATTTGCAAATATAAGCAAAATAATTTGTAGATATGATAAATTTAGTATGTTAGTGATAAATCATATCACTAGTAGGAGTCCATCAGCAATAGACATATCTCTAGTAGTAATTTAATAGTAGTAATTTAGCGATAGATTTCACTATACTGTAGTTTTTTTTTTATAATTTTGATATACACTTAGGGTTATTTAGGCCAAAGAATTGATTATTATAGTCATAGGTTATTATAGTTAGGTTATAATAATTTGTGTTTGGAATATAAAATATTTTAGTTTGAGTTTTAATAATATGTGTTTAAGGTATTAATTATTTTAGTTTAAAAACAGAAGTACTAAACACTATAGCAAAGAATAAAAAAATGATTAATATATAATAGTAAAAACGGTAGCAAATGGAGGTTTTGAAATGATGTGACTATAACTAATTAGAGAGTAGAGTACTTACAATAGCAAGCGGTGTTTATTATCATTTAGGATAATTCTTGTCCCAGACGTCCCTCCCTAAAAGTGTTATTTAATACAATAAAATATTACTAATTATTTATGTTAGAAATATTTTTATAATTATTAATTTGTAATATTATATTTATAATACATTGCATTGAATCGATTTCAAATATAGTAAATTGGGTCAAGCTTCTACGAATGTAACAAAAAGTTTATTAATTCTTATCATATATAATTGTACAAAGTTGAAGTTGAGACGCAACAAAAATATGTGCGTAGGTTGAGATGCGGATGGACATTGGTGCACGCGACCGAGAGGTTAGTTGGCTTAGGTATGTGGCCAATGTGTGCTATGTGACAAGGCAGTTGGCGCATGGAAATGCATGCGGCCTAATTAGGGGACATGTGACGCGGCCTGAAAGGATAGCATGCATGCTGGCAAAGCTATCCCAATGCCTGTACGCGTGCGGCCAACACCCATCGAGCCAAGCATGTGCGCTGAGACTTTCTAGTGTGCCTTTGATCTATTTTGATATTTTTGAGAATTTTAAGTTAAATTTTGTATATTTTAAAAATTCAAATGGATTAATTGAGGATTAGATATTTTTATTTTAGGTCAAGAAGAAGTAGGACAAGTCTACCAAAGACCAATCAAGAGGGAGTAGCTTTAAGCTGTGAGTGAAAAATTGATTTCAAATTTTATTATTTAAGCATGTTTTATTATCAAGCATGAGTCGTAAGCATGATTTGTCTAGTTTTTATTCCAAGATTTAGTACAAAGCCAAACTAAGCATGCTTTTAAAAATGTTTAGACACAAAGCATGAGATTTAAGTAAATTTCAGTACTAGTATGTTTATTAGGACAAGTATGGAATTTACACCGAAAAAGTTGTCAAGTTTTAAGAATTTCAAGCATTCAAGATATGTTATCAAATTTAAGTTGCATATGTTTGATTTATTTCATTACTTTATGCACGAGATACCAATTTAGACTTGGTGTATGAGAGATGTGGTACTTGAGAGAGATGATAGGTCTTTGGGACCCACTTCAATATGCAATAGGTTTTGGATCGTATACTTGGGTGTTTCGCCCTTTAAGGGTAGTTATTATGTGCCCATAGAGAGATTGTTGTTGGTGGTGTTGAGTTATTATGTGCCCATAGAGAGATTGTTGTTGTTGGTGTTGACTTTACTCCACAGTAACGAAAATGTTTAGAGTACTGGATATGCCGTTCTATAACGTAGTTAGATGGGCATTAGCGAAATGAGGAAAAATTTACTAAGTTTATTTTAATATGTTTTTGTTGTGTTAAGCTTCCTTAAAAGTACAATAACAAGCATGCTCTATTTATCTAAAATTAGTCACTCACTAGGCTTCTAGCTCATTGCTGTCAAAATATTTTCATTTTTTCAGGTAGCGATCGTGATTCCTGAGCCTGACCTACTGATGCCAGTTTTTCTTTCTGTTACTTAGGTTTTCTTTTGTCACTTGTACAGTTGAGCCATGCATTTTGAGTTTCTGTTGGTCATTTTGATGATAGAGTGTATATCTTTGAACTACTTTACCTCTTTTGGGTGTTGTATGCATTTCTCTTGATATTCTAGTTATGTATATACCAGAGTTGTTGCATGTTTTATTCAGTTTTCTCATGTGCTTATGAGTTAGTAAGTTAGCAACTTGTCAATAAATGTGGTAAGAGTAGAACGATGTTTGCTGGCTTCACACTTTCTCTTGGGCTAGAGAAAAGTCTTGGAGGGGGTGTGACAAATAAGATAGAAACACAAAAATTAACGTGAAAAACTCAAATTCGAAGGAAAAAGATTATTGCAATCAAACAGAATAATTCCTTTTGACTCGAATTACAAAAATACTTTCCCAAAGCATTATAACACTCACACAATTGAGTCATTATATAAAATTTAAAAGTGGTGATAATTGAAAATCAAAGACATAAACCCAATTGAAGCCTATCACTTTCCTAAACGTTTCCAAATGTTGTACAACTACCATTCCAATATTTTATCAAAATCAATCAAGTTTTCTATTTTGCGTTTTACCATTCTTCTATAGGCAAGTGAAAGTAAAAATAAAGAAATAAAGAAATAAATAAATAAATAAATAAATAAATAAATAAATAAATAAATAAATAATATTTTATAGAATAATTATGAATATTTATTTATATTGTATTTAATGATTGGAGCATAAATATAATTTCACATCCAAATCTATTTGCTAGGATTTTGGGGTTTTTTTTTTACGATAATACGCCATCCTTCTATTTGAGTTCTATAGTCTTCTTGTTATTTTGTTTATTCGGGAAGTGAAACAAAACAGCCTGCGAGCGGTTGATTCGAAAGGGGCTGCGTTTTTTCAAGTCTACACCTTCCAATCTCAAGGTATTTGAATTTCTTCGTTTAAGTTTGTTCATGGCTGCACAGGGTGATTTAAAGCTTCGATTTTATTAATTCAAAGCGGGAGTGAGTGGAAGTTTGAACTGATTACTTGCATGTTTTGATTGAATATTGGTATATTTGGAAGTAATTTCGTAAGACCAAAAATCACTTTGTCATTTTTTTATTTATGGGTATTCGTGTCTGCTTCGACTAACATGGAATAATCTATTGGACAACCTGCCTTATCCAACATTGTTGATTGTTGGGGTGCTAATACTAAATAGATACGACAATAGATTGAATCCATTTTCTCTAAGTCTATGATATTTTTAACACTAGGTAACATTATTTAGATCTCAAAACCACTCAAGAAACACGTTTTGATTTTTCAAAATCGGCTTGGATGTTGTTAAAATCGAATGTAAAATCAAATATTAAATTGATTTCGAATGATTAAATGATATTTTTGAGTGACGAGAAACAAGAAAAAAGACATGCCCTATATCTGTGATGTGGATGGCAAAGGATTGACCAGAATACTATGATCTATTCATATGGTGCACATATCTGTCGACAAAGACTCTCTAAATTATTGAAAAGCAGTGGTTAATCTGAGGAAGCTCTGTCTTATAGTGTGCTTTCTGTTAATGGCAGTTGGGCTAATCGTATGATCTTTTAACTCCCGAACATATTTTTGTATTCTTTTTTATAGTAGTTTTTGTTGATCTGTCTGGGGGATTCTCTATGAAAGATTCGTAGTTTGATGTGGCTAGAGCGTCAATGTCTATACCTTAGAAGCTGAAGACTCTTTAGTCTTTAGATTATGTATTCTCTTGTGTTTGGGTGTATTCCGGCTACTATATGAGTTTTGGTTCAAATTTATTCACTCTGTCTCTTTCTCTCTCCCCTCTTATGATTCAGGTTCATCTTGAAGAAGTTGAACTTGTATTTTGGTTAACGTACTGCCTACTGCTTAGCCTGGTTTTTTTAAATAGGCAGTTAGCTTTTCTGATTTTTGTTTCTTTTTCTTTTTTGCCCTTTGTGTTTTTATTTGTTTAAGCTCAATACATCTTCAAACAGTGTGATAAAAAATAGTGTCTAACAAAGATACTTATGTGTATGGTGCACCGAGGCTCGGCCCCTATTTTATGCTCTTTATATAATATATATATATAAAAAACTAAAATAATACCAATACCAGAAGTTAGCCTAGTGGTTCTCACAGCCCTCTTTTAGATCCAAGTTCAAGCCCTATCTTATTTTCCCGTCAACAAAATGTTTATGTATTCAAATTATAATGTTGTGATGGGAATGGTATTAGTTAGAGGGGTGTATTAGTAATTATATAGGGAGTTTGTTATGGAATTTGGTTAGAAATAAAGGGAAGGGGGAACGAGGAAGATAGATGCACAAGATTATTTGGGTGAGTGATTTAGGGCTTGGGAGAATTGTCAAGAGAGGGAGAATCCAGGTAAACACTTGATTTTTCTTGTAGTTTGTTATCTTTTGTCTTTCAATACATTTGGGTTCTATTAGTTTTCCTTTGGCCTATTGGTAAGCTGTCTTAATGCATTCTAAGATTATCAAGATTCTATATTATCTTGGATAATTTCATTTCCAGCTTTTAACTTTTTCCATGTCTGATGGCTCATACTTAGGATTTAGAAGGATGGGTTCAATGAAAACAGAGTTGAAAAAGGCTTGGCAGTTTATAAGCTCAACAGAGTTTTGGAGGATGGCCGTGCTGTGGAATCTCTCTATCCTCTATTCTTACTTGCTGCTGTTCTCTCAAAGATTTCTCTCTTTCTCTATTAATCATAGATCAGAAATATACTACTCCTATGAAAGGGATTCTCCTTGCACCTCAGAAGCTGTCATACCCCTTTGCATTATCACCGGTGTAAAGTTTCATGTGACTTTTATGCTTGATTGAAATTCCATTTGAATCCCTCTTTCTCTCTCTGCATGCAAACTTTTAATTCATTTAGCATCTTTGTTTTGAAAGTTGTAGGCTACTTCTGGCTTGGGTGCAGCTGCTGCACTTGCTCTTTCTAAACGTGGCTTCTACGTAGTACTTGGTTGGTTTCTCTTACCATCTCATTCATTTTCTCTATTGCAATCTTGGTTTTGATATACCATTAGAATCTAGCATTATTAAAATAACGCTCATTGCAAACATTATTGGGCTCTGTCTTCATTTCTACAATATTATGTGGCTTATAGTGCTCTCAGGTCTCATTCTTTACCTTCAAACTATTTTCTGCCTTGAATCTTCCTTTTGTCGGTTGGGCAAGAGATTCTTTTGTGAAAATTAAAGATGTTGAGTGAAGGTAGAACATTTGTGGGACAAACTCTCTACTGGTCCAGAAAAAAGGGCTTGAACGAAGTTCAGTTCTTAACCTGCCCTTCCACTGAAGAGTTGAATTATCTTTCTTTATACTGTTTTTCACTCTCAAATCTCACTCCTTTAGTGTGTTTGAGACATGTCAATGGTCAATGGTCAATGACATTTTGAATTTTAGAATGTTTATCTTCAACTTGCCATGAGTATACACGGACGGTCGAGAACGTTTCCAAATTTTTACGGGTAAATGCACTGTGCACCTTGGCTGCCTTCAGAGAAATTTGGGATGGAAGAGTCAGGAGAATCTTCAAGGATGAGGAAGATATCATTTTTTTTCAATGGGTTTAATTGCTTCATTTGGGTTTTTGACTCCAGAAATTTTGTAATTACTGAATTCATCTCTCATGGAGACATTTTTGGTTTCTCTCTCTCTCTAAAATTGAGTGTGAGATATCTACAGGTCATCAATCTTGTCTTTATGGTGTCCTTTGAATATCAAATCTGTGGGGTGGGGAAATGGATTCAGGATGATGACAAGTAATCCCGAATGTTTCTCATAAGAATGATAGCCCCCACAACCCATACATAAGCTGGCAAGGTGATGTAAACAATTAATGGTATTCTTGGAAGTCAATCTCATTACTGTAGGAGAAATCTTAAGCCAGTTTCTAAAGTCTACTTGAGATGCATTAAGGTCAATCTTTGTGTCCACAACCAAACATTCTATTTTTGTTTTAAATTAAAGAGACATTATGCCTGAAGGCTTGCTATTATCATTGAAAGGAGAAATATTGAGAATCCAAAGGGAATTGGATTTTATGAAAACATTATAAGGGCTTCATTGAATACCCTACTGTTCCTGTTTAATTAAGGAAACCATAATAAGACTTTGTATTTCATTTGAAGTCCTTATTCTAATGATGGAGAAACATCTTAACTCAACCCTTTCATTTTTTCTTTTTGCTTAAATGTTATGCAAGCCAATCAAATGTTTCTCTACAAAATTACAGAATTAAGAACTGATGCTTGTGTCTTTAAATTTTATCTTCTACTTGTAGCTGGACGGTCAAGGCCTTTGTTATTGAAGGTTTGCCTCATTAACTGTTTTTTATTTGGTTTTATCCCTACATCATTTCATGTGCTTTACCTCTGTTTCGTGACTACTCAGTGATGACTTTATTGCAGACAATGTCAGAGATAAAAAGGCAGAATGAAAAAGCTCTTCTTAAAGCTCTTCAAGTCGATCTTTTATCAATTCAGTCAATCTTGGATTTCAAGAATTCCCTTCAGCTTTGGCTCCAAGACTCTAAAATGCATCCTTCAGTGCAACTTCTGATTAATAATGCCGGGATATTGGCAACATCTTCTAGATTTACACCAGAAGGCTACGACCAGTTACATCCCTCTTCCCTTTCTTTGTTCACGTGTGTTAGTCATGCAATAATGCAGTGATTGGAAGAGTATGTACTTTGGAACTTAAATATAAGCCTTGCTTAAAACTAATTGGATATCAGGTTATGTAGTTTTTTTTTTTTTTAATACAACAAATGTTGGGGGTGGGGGTTAAATCTTTACCTTGGATTGGTTTAAATATAGTCAATGGGAAAACTGCTGGTTGAAACTTGATACTCTCGCGTGCCTCTATGAACTCTTGTTCACTAGGATTAGGAGATAGTGAAGTATTACTGGCATCCATTTGGCCCAGCTTTTCCATTCTAAAACTTACCATTGCGTCTTAATATGCTGAAATTGGTTCTTCTCTCCGAAGATTTGGTTTTATGTTGTCCTTGTGATTTTCTGATGTATTGTTCTATGCCGTTTACACCTTATTTCTTCAAGATATATTCAATGAGTCTTACCTTTACAACTTCTCATATTCTTAGGATGATGGCTACAAATTATGTTGGTCCGTTCTTTTTGACTCAAATGTTATTGCCACTCCTGAAGAACAGCCCTTTTCCATCTAGGATAGTGAACGTCTCATCCTTTACACATAGATGTGGTAAGAATTTTCTATCTTGGAATGATAGCTCCACACACTTCAATTTGATTCCCGGGGTTTTTTTTGGGTAATGAAATGCTAGTGGAGAAACTACGTAGACATGAATTTCAACATCTCTTGGAGACTGGATATCTTATAAATCATAAGTTGCAGTGCTAATAGGATCTCTTCAGTGCTTGATTTATTCATAAATAATCTTTCATCAACGCACAAATTTTACCATTGTGATATAATCAACCTCGGGTGCAAGGATATATACATTTTTTCACTTTGTTTCAGATGCGTCTTGTAAAAGCAATAATAATAGTAATGGCTTCATTGTGTTTCTACAGTTTTTGATGTTCAGGTTGACGAGGATACTGTATGTGGAAAGTGCTTCAGGGGATTGGATCAGTATCCATATTCTAGTATCTACCAGTATTCTAAATGTGAGCAATTAATGTTTTGAGAAGCAATTTATTATACTATTAATGACTCTGACAGGCATGTCCATTTTCTTACAGTATGCCTACTGCTATTCTCCTATGAGCTTCACCGAAAACTTTCCTTAGAGAATGAATCTCATAAATTAACTGTCAAGTAAGGATCCTTTTGTCTTTGTTGCCTTTTATTATCCTTGTTCCTTACTAACTAGCCTTATGGCTTCTGATACGGTTCTGCTGGTTTTTGTTTATATTTCTTTGTTTGTTAAATGTCAATTCTTGATTTCCTGAAGTGTAGCGGATCCTGGAGTAGTCAAAACGAACATCATGAGGGAAGTTCCTACATATCTATCTAGGGTAGCATTTACAATATTGAGGCTTTTGAGACTTCTACAACTACCTAAAGATGGTGTCAACTCCATTTTGGATGCAGCCCTTGCATCACCTGTGAGTGAATCTTTTCTGCTTGTGAGAGTGTGTTTCATAGTTCTATTAATCTTCAATTGAATAGACTGAACTTTCTAATGTCAGGAAACATCTGGGGTATACTTTTTCGGTGGAAAGGGCAGGAGGGTCAAATCCTCTGCTCAGTCTTACGATGCAAAACTTGGCGTGGAGCTTTGGGAAACATCGTCTAATCTGCTTTTGAAATCCCAGATTTCTGTTGAGGGAGGAACCGGTTCTTAATTTTGACCATAGGATTATGTCATTTCAATTAACTTCCTTTTTTCTGCATTATCAGAAGTTATTAACTTGTGAATTGTGATACACAACTTTGTAAGACCCCTAGTTAGGAAAGTATTAAGGTTACGAGTATGGTTATTAGTGTAGCATATTAATAATTAGCTAAGAAGTTCATTAGGCTTTTCGTTATAAATAGAGGGAGTAAGGAGCAAGGGGATCGATCAATTTGGTTGGAATTTCCATTGCAGGAATTCTCAGAAAATTTTCTGTTCCTTTCATATGGTAGTATTAACTTAGGTAAAGATGTGAAACTAAATATTCTTTTAATTCTTCTGTGCTGACCTCCAAATTTATGAGCGGGAGACCTTGTTGTGAAGGAAATTTCCAACATGATTGATGATCCACGTAAATGTTGGTGGAGGTTTATTGAGGAGCAAGCAAGCAATTTCAAGAGCCAGAATTGGGACTGGTAACTTGTGTATGTATACAACATTGGGAATGTTACTGTATTTCTTGTGGAAATACGGTTTGGATCCACCAAGCTATGTGTCATAGGTGGTGAAACGGTGTACGATGTGCACACTGTGTCACAAACGTACTTTCGTGAGTGACTCGGTGCGATTGTGTGACACTTGTTTCTGTCCGAGAACAAGTCAACCAAACCAAATTCAGATAGCTGGTGGCATAATGGGTGTTTCTCGCAACTTCCACCTCCGTTTTTGAGAAAATGTTTTAGAAAATGGGTTTAGAGGAAAAGTTTTTCGCAAACGTTTGAAAGCATGTTTGAGAAAAGGAAGTTAGTTATAAGTATATATGCAATAAGTGACAACAACTTTATATCTTGTAACTCTGGGATATGAAGATATGATGATTAGTCGTGTCCCACATAGCACATTTTGAACAAAAAAAAAAAACACGTGGCAGGCTGTCACTTATGAGAGAAGTACAAAAGAAATAAACTAAATTGTAAAATGAGCTACCTAGGATGAAAGCAATGATAGATGGTGTTGGAGCGGTCATTCGGCCAATGTTGTATTTAATGAGTGGAGCATAAATATAAATTCACATCCAAATTTGTTTGCAACAGTTTGGGGCTTTTTTTTTTTCTTACTATAATACGCCATCCCTTCTATTTGAGTTTTATAGTATTCTCGTTTAGACCTTTTTCTAGTATCGATGGAAAACAATTTCCAGAATATTGATGATTAGTTTGATATGAGATGATGCATGGTAAAAACGTATTTGTTACAAATTATGTTTGTTGGATGGATTGTGAATCCATGTGCAAAGGGCAGAGACTTTGAGCGACAAATAGATGGAACTAGAAAGCATGGTGAAAACTAGGGGATATCGGATGGATGACCCAAATTTAGAAGAAAAATGAGATTTATTCCACTTTCTTAAAATGAAGACTTGTTTGATATTCATTTCGTTTTTTGTTTTTGTTTTTGAAAATTAAGTCTATAGACATCACTACCATCTCTAATTTTTTTTCTTTGTTATCTACATTCTACTAATGGTTTAAAAAACCAAGCAATTCTGAAAACTAAAAGAAGTAACTTTCAATAAGTTGTTTTTGTTTTTAGAAATTGGCTAGAAATTCAATCATTATATTTAAAAAAGATGTAAATCATTGTAAGATATGAAGAAAAATAAGCTTAATTTTTAAAAACAAAAACAAAAAACGAAATAGTTACCATACTGGTCGAAGTGTTTTTTACTCTTGCTTTTTTGGTTTTGTTCTTTGGAGCTTGGTCTCACAAATCATTCTCCTCTCCCTTCCTCTCAATATTCTGCCCTTTTACTCTCGCTCATTTGGTCTCTTTTTGGAGACCGATCTCGCTCTACAACGCAAATAGAATAGAGGGAGACAAAGGAAGAAGATGACTAGAGTTGCTTGTGTGAACTCACCGGAGCTAGTGTTGTCTCATCGAAGATGGTCGCATCAGAGAAGAAGAGCACCAAAAGAAGAAGAAGAAGAAGAAATGGCAGAGGGGTTGGTTTTCATTCATTGGGTGTCAAGGCCTCGGAGTATCAATGGTCGATACGCTACGTGGAAACAATGAGCATCGGGCCTCGAGTACAAATAACTAGAGTCAACCCGATGAGTCTTATTGAAAGCTAGTATTGAATCCTTGGTTATTCACTATCAGGAACACGTGTTGCAAAGTCATTAGGTCCTTGGGTACCAATGATCAAGGACTGATTTAGCAGTTTGGGGCCTTGTGCTGTATTTGTAAAATGGTGAGAGGTTGATATGTCTTGGAAGTGTAAGTCTTTGAAGAGTTATGAATGTGTTGGAACAACTTAGTTATAATACAAACGTTCATGATATGCCTCTATGCTTAACTAGAGACTTATGTTTCAGTCAAGGAAATATATTATGTGTTACTTTGTTATATACATTATGAACATGATGAATCTACATTTCACTTGAAGGAAAATCACCAGTTGAATTATTGGATCATAACTTAAGATATCATATAATTATTACAAAAAAAAAAAAAAAAAAAAAATTACTTCAAAAACTTTTTAACCCTAGTCGAGTACTCTGAGTAAAATCTGAATTTAAAAATAAAACATAACTATTATTAAAACTCAATAGCTAAAATATATAGATTTAATTCAAAAATCAAATGCACATATTCTTTAAAATCTAAGGACTAAAAAACTAGTTTCTTTAGCATAAAATACTTACCGACAATATATTTGTCGTTAGTACCATATATTTGTATTTGTAATAGTTATGGATGTCACTTGACGTACCAATATTTCTAATTTATATTCTTTAGAGGGCCTTGGTCCAAGTTCTTCCACAATAAACTAGTAAAGTAGCTCGAATAGCCATTGCTGGCTAAATAAAATCTAGAGTTCTTAATGCAAACATTACAATAACTAATAAGATAGAAGTTGACAGACAGAAGTCTTCTAAAGTAACAAAGAAGAAAATAATTTCACAATGAACCTCAGCTAATGCACCCAATTTACCATGGTTTATTATCCTATAGTTTATGTAGTAGCATAATATTAACAAGAGACAACAGTATACAGCAAGGTGATAATTAGCTAAGATATTATTTAATATATATAAATATTAGTTTATAATTTTCCATTTTTCCTACATCAATATTGTACATGTAGCTCTGCAGGAGTACATGAAAGCTGAAAAAAAACACTTAAAAGGAACAACAATCACACAGTGTAGACTAAGACACGGTCAGATAGGCAAAACGGGGCATATCACATTACCAATATCAGTATATCCAAAACTTACTTAGACTCATAATTCACTCAGCCGACTTTACAACTATGAACTATGAATTTCTTTTCCTCTGTAACCTGAGGTCCTGAGATGACTATCCTGATGTGAAAGGATATTTGTAGAACTAAGATCTGTATCCTCGATGGTTAATTTATCAAGTAGGTTACTTCCAATTGCAGAGAAATAACAGTCTGAGAAGTGTATTATCTCCGCATAACACGATGACGTTCCCGTTTCCGGAAGCGTTCTAGCATGAACTCATCTGTGGCAGCCTGCCTTTGCCCTGCAGCCTCTGTGCCAGTCTCAGCTGGTTTAGAGCCAGAACCATCATCTTGCAAACTTCTATCCTTGTATAGTTCAGGATGTTCTACACATTTTTTTGTTCCTTGTCAGAAACAGTATAATGTCTACTAAAGCACATGAGTATATTTTTCCTACTTTCATCATGTAGCTCAGGGCATGTTCGGGAGTAATACTAAAATAGTTAAAATCACCCAAAAAATGCTTTTAATAATCACTCCCAAACACGCTCTTAGTTTATAGTCTAACAATCCATACCTATACACTTGCATAGAATATAGAACAAAGGCATGCATTTTCTAACATGACAAGGGTACCACTAAAATCTTATATTTGGGATGCAGAAAATTTGTCAGAAACTAGCATCTTAGGTAGCTAATCACCAAGACTATATAATTAACTCAGATCTAGAGTAATAACAGAACACTATCATCCCAAAGGGTAAAAGTAAAACAATATCAAAGCAAAGGCATGAAATACCTCTTCTGAGTTTTTCAGCATAATCCCTGCCACGGTGAAAATAATCAGCACTATAACTTGAGGGGATGCTGAACTCTGACTTTGAACGACCCACAAATCTCTTTTCCTGTAGAAGCTTTTTAGCAGCTTCAGTTTCCTCAATGTTCTTCAACTTGAATCTGTCACAAATAGAGCAATACGCAGTTGAACACACATCATAAATGTCAATGGAAAATATCCACATCCACCTCAATTATAACAAATGCTTATTTTTAAACGGGATTTCACATTATTTAGTACCCCCAGATAAACCAGAAGACAGGTTAATAATCAAGGAATGAAAAATTCCATGTAAAGCTTAATTTTTGTGTTGCTGCACAAAATGCAGAATGATTCCATTTTATCTCTTGCTAGCTCCCCATTGTTCATAATTCATACAAAGTACACAAAAGCGAAAATCTTAGGGATCGATTAATGAAACTCTTTCATAAAGGAGGGGAAATGGCATACTCAATTGGAAGCTGAACCTCTGCAATGCCTGTAGTCCACTGAGTGGAACTTTCATTAGAATTTCGCCTTTTAACCTGATAAGTGTTGAACAATCCAAAAACGATCAGCATAAACAAGTCTAGAATACACAAACCAAATGAATTCTGATATTAATTTCGGTCATTCTAACAGAAAACTAATGCAGCACTCAGCCGAATTGAAACGAACAGAAGAAAAGTTAAAGAAGAAACAAGAAAATTAGATTGGCTACTCACTCACTTTAAGATGCTCTGGGATTTTGTATAGTTCATCTTCTGCCTGTTTCAAGTCATTCTCAGCTCCTTCTACAGTCTCAACAGTTCTTCCCCTTTTCTTTGCAAGTTCTTGTTCGATATACTTCAACCTGTCATGAAAACACATCAGAACTCCAACTTATTACAAATACTAGAATCAAATCAATCAAATAGAAATATCTGTAAATACAACATAGTAAAGAAGAATATTACATATTGGGATCTTCAACCATGACAGCAGTTTCCTGAGCGAAGGTATCCTGAAGGACCAAATCATCCTTGTCGCCTTCGCCTCCCCCGCTTTCATTCTTATTGGCCACACCACCACCAGTTTTACTGTTAGCATCAGTGGATTTCCTAACAAGACCGCCGCCGCTGCTGGCGGCGCCAGCACCGGCGGTGGTGGTCTGAGCCGATACTGGAGGAACTGCAGGAATCCCGGCCCTTCTCTCCCTCTGTTTCTGGAGAAATTTTACCTCCTCCAATGCCATCCTGTGCTCTTCTTCCTCCTCCTCCGATTTGGTGGTAACGGAGTTTGCCCCGTCTCCTCCATCTTCCGAATCATAACAATTCCTTTTCCGGAAATTCTTCTTCTTCGATGGTTGATTCATCTAATCCTTAACAAGATGAAACCCTAGTTTCTTGGTTTATGAGAATATGATATCAATCCAATGACGACACGCCCACTTTCTTTCTTGTCAAAAGGAAGCATTAATTTAAGAACACAAGCATCAAATCTTTTCTTTGATTTTTAGTTTTTAGTTACATCAGACGTTTTTGTACCGATGACCCTTCTAAAATTTTTATGATTTGCAAAGATTGAGTTAATGTTTTATAACCTGCTTATGTAACATCCTCTTTTTTTAAAATCACTAATCTCTCGCGATCAGCCAATGAATCTAATTCCTAGCACCACAACGCGAGCCCAATATGAGGGAACATCTCCCGATTGGGAATTCAATTGGAACGAACTATTGTCTCGAGTACCCATTTGGCCAGATATTTGCAAGGTATTCAAAGCCTATTTCATGTCCTTGCAGTAAGAACCCAAAATTGGGTTTGGGATAGGGCACGTAATCGGGCTAGATTGCTATTTGCGAGCGGAATAGCAAACATAGCAAATGTTCCAAGTTTTGAATTTCCGCCTTGGGGTAAATTCACAAGAACCAGGCTTGGGATATATTGCAAATATCGGGCTGAATGGATACTCGCGAATAGTTCGTTCAAGTCGAGTTTCGAATTGGGGGATGTTCCCCCGAATTGGGCTTGCGTTGTGGTGCTAGGAATCAGATACATTGGCCGATCGCGAGGGATTAGTGATTTAAATAAAAGAGGATGTTACGTAAGTGGGTCATAAAACATTAACTCGATCTTCGCATGTCATGAAACTAAAACACTATTTTAGACGGGTCATTTGTACAAAAACCTCACTATTTTAATAAGCTAAAGAATTTATAAAATGTTGATTTATATTTATAAAAAAAACTTTTTTGATATTTTTGAAAAAATATTTTACATGACAAAATCAAAATATTTACAAATATAGCAAAATATCAAACATATATATGATTTTTTGTTATATTTGTAAATATTTTGGGACAAATTTCAAGAATAATGATGTTTTTAAAATTAATGACAAAAATAAGTTAGTTGTGAAAGAAAAAACAAAAATGAGGTTGTAATTGAAACTATTGTAAGAAATAGGTATTTTTATTGTTCGTGCATTGTCCAGTCACAACCTATCTGGCTTAAGATCGAAGTCATGTGACTTTCATATTAATTTTTTTTAATTTTATTGAAGCAAGCTTATTTGAGGCCTTAAGTTTCTAACGTTTTTTTTAATCAAATAAGATAACAATAAATAAAAATTTGAGTAAAAAAAAATTAGAATGTAAACATTGGAAATTGAGGGAAAATAAATAAAGAAGTGAGTTAAAAAGAAAATGATACCACTCCTTTTTGTTCTTCCTTATTGACTGTTGTGTCCATTTTTTTTTCTTTTTCTCAAAATTCCATTAAGCCTTGAGAGTTGAAGAAAATCGAAAATCCAAACGAACCCAACTAAGGAAATGTAGTGAATTTGAAGAATTCAACACAAATTAGATCCAAAACTACACAGATTACAAGAATAGAATAAGGAAGAAAAAAGACAAATTCCAAAGACTTCAAAGTTAATCAAAGAATTCGGTTGAACCTTACACGTAACAATATGAGATTTCTCAGAAAGAGAATAAACAAGAAAATTCTGAAAAATTAAAGATTTTTCAATATAAAAAGGAAAAAAAAGGGAAAATTGGTTCTTGTTTTTGTGGAGGCAGGAAAGAGGAATAACAATGATTGGTATGGCCGGTGGGATCGAGATTGTAGCCACTCCTACTCCTAATAGTGGCGAAGGAGTGGACAGGGGCGGACAGCGACGGACAACGGAGGGCTTACAAAAGCTGACGACGACGAAATGTAAGAGTTTGATAAGTTTTTGTGTGAATGAAAAAGGAAGGTGTCATAAGAGTTTTCTATGGTTTTTTTAAATGGAGTTGAAGTTGTGGAGGGGGTCCACGACTTCGTGGGGCAGCATGATAGTCAACACTGCCACGTTGTGCAAGGTATCGACCTTGTTGTGGACCTAATCCACGATTTACCCTGTCCACGACTTCACTACCCTATTTTCGACAAACAATCCTATTTTTTGACATTATTTTAAAAAACTATTTATTTTATTATATTTGAAAACAAGCATTGATTTTTATGTCTAATTAATATTTTATTTGTTCATTTGTGTTTCATTTTTTTAAGTACTAAGGTAGGGGTTAGTTATATCAAGTCTCTTTTTAATTTGTCATTTTTCTAAATCAGTAGAATTTTTCCAACTAGCACCTAAATTTTTCTCTTATATTTATATGTCCTGATGCTCATACGGATTCTAATGTGCTGCCCAAGATTAAGATTGTTGGATGGACTACCAATGACATTATTCTTACCACCGATAATCTCTTAAGGAAAGGGATTGCTACCAACATTTCTTGTTCTTTTTTTAGAAGCATTTGACACTATGTGTCGCCTAATTTGGGATTGTAGGGTTTCTAAGAAGATTTAGAAAACATTATTTGGAAGTAAAAGCCGTGTGGTGGATGATCCGATTGATATTAATACGCAATGATGGACAAAATCTATGGATACAGATACATGATACGAATACGATAAGATACGACGATATGTCAATTTCTAAAATACTAGGATACTGATATATTTGAAGATATATATATATTTTTAAAAAGAATCAATGATATAGGTAAATTTAACATAAATATACTAAATGTAATTCACTAAATCTACAAAAAAAAATCATAAAACGTCAAATCAATGACAATGGTACAAAATTCAATACAAATAGTGATCTACAAGACAAAAAAGCAACATAAAACATATTGAAGTATAATTATCGATAGAATGCAATAGAAAAGATACATAAATTGATTAGAGAAGAAGAAGAAGATTAGAGGAAAATTTTGAGAAAACGGTTTTTTTTCCTTCGTTATATTGTTGAAGATGATTATATTTTACAAGATTTTGTGGGAACTCAAATGTGGATGATGACAGTTAGATGATTCTAAGATTTGGTCTTTATTTATTTATCTTTTAGTTTTGGACAACGAAGTGAACCTTTTAAATAAGTTATTTACTTTTGAGTTGGAAAATATTAGATGAGTATTAGTAAAAGTAAAAGATCAATATAAAAATAGATACGTCATATCACGTCTCAAATACACATATGAGAAGTTATTTGGAAATATCGATATCTGATATGTATTTGATGCAAATTTTTGGTCTCACATGAAGTACTATAACTTAGAGAAGAGAATAAAGTTACTATAACTTAGCTTCTTTGACATCCCCTTTAGTCTTCTTGTTCTTTCCTAGGTGATGGCCATTGTTTGGTGGTGGTTTGTTGTTTGAGCTTGTATGTATTTCTGCTTTTAAAAGAAGGTCATATAGTAAAATGACTAAAAAAATATAATTTAGGAAAAATACTCTTTTTCGTCCATGAATTTTTATGAATAAGTTTAAAAGATCCAAACTAATAAACATATTAAATTTAAAGATAAAAATAGACTACCATAATGATGTGAGGAGATGGCTTTGGACAAGAAATAGGAAGAAATTGACTTGAAGCTTTTACTTTGTAAACTTTGTTATTTCAAGTCCACAAAATTGAAAACTAAAAAATCCATTGATTTAAAATTTTTGAACACAAGGTTTAAGAACCGAATTTCGGAGATGGGAATAGCAAAGATCTCGTGTAACGCTCCGAATTTTTCAACCTTAATCCGAGGTCGTTACTTATATAAAAACTCATAATCTTAACAAAAATACAGCGGAAGCATTTTTCACAATAATAACATCAACCAAAGACTGAGACTGCAGCGGGAGCATTTGTCAATATAGTCCCCATGCACATGGTCACTGGTCCTTCCTGTCCATCGTCGGTTTTCTCATACTTACCTGAAAAATAAACATGAAAAGGGTGAGTATAAAAAATACCCAGTAAGGAACCCACTACTGGGCCCACTAGGCTAACTGTTAACTTTTTATTAAATTGCACTCTACAATCTTAGTCCCAAAAACATTTAACGTTCTACCTACCAAGTACAACATGGCTAATAGATAAAGTTAACAGCTACCATATTCCCAAATCATGCAATCTTAGTCCAAAACATTCATAAGCACACATATGAAGACTAGTTCAAGAATGAGAACTACAAACATCTCACATCTTTATCATGTTTCATGGTTTTTCCATAACAAACCATAAAGACATATCGCCATACAACCTCATTGGTTTTTTCTTTTCCGTAACAATCCGTCCTAACCGATCATCACAAAGCCATTCAGTCCATCTCAACATAGATAACCAATCACCAACAGCTAACTAAACCGTTTAGTTAACTCACCACATAAACCAGTATCAAGCATGTCGTCACATAACCAAACAAGTCTATTAAATCGTTGATACTTAATAAATCGTTTATCACATAAACCATAAACATCCAGTTTATCATAAGTATTCCATTGGGTCCACTAGGTGACCATTAACTTTCCCTAATGGCTTGTACTTTATGACACACAGTCGGGTGGTTGAGTACTGACAAATATGTCGGAACAGGCCTCGTATAGACCCCCTTCACGACCCTGTCAAAGCACATCACCACATGAGCTTGCCCTCAGAACGAAACGTCCGAACAAGCCTCGTACAGACCCCCTTCACGACCTTCAGTAACAATACGCCACATAAGCTTGCCATTGGCCTAGTCAGAATCAAGTCGCCGTACGACTTGCAAACTGACTTATCGTTTTCCCACCAAGTACAAATTCATTAGGTAAGTTAACAGAAACCGTATCCAATTAAATCCAGTACAAACATTGTGATCACAATAACCAAACATATCTCATGCAACAGATAACTCAGGTAAACGGTAAAACAAATCATGCATATTCCATACATAATTATAAACCAGATAAATCCGAAGCCAACACCCTAATGCAGGCACAAAAACCATCTTGCACACCTTATACGCCAAATGCGTAGATTCGGTAGAAGTAATCCTTACACATCCAATTTTAATTAATAATTTTCCATAAAAATTATTAATTAAACTAACTCAAACCCGTTACCTAACCAGTCGATACAACATATCACCACATCAAGCAACTCAAATGTCACATAAATAATTTCATAAGTATCCCTATTACTTATCGAGGAACCAATAGTAAGTCCTTTACACATCCAATTTCAATTAATGATTTTCCATAAAAATTATTAATTAAACTAAATACAATTTTTCTGTTCGATAATCATTTTACGTTTTTTGTTTTTGTTTTTAAAAATTAGGTCTATTTTCTCTCTATGTCTTACAATGATTTGCATATTTTTTAAATACAATGATTGAATCCTTAGACAAATTTTAAAAACAAAAATAATTTTTTGAAAGCTACTTTTTTTAGTTTTCAACTTTGGCTTGACTTTATAAACCATTGGAATAACAAATGAAGAAACTTGGAGATGAAAGTAGTATCTAAAACTTAATTTTCAAAATCATGTTGGTAATTGATATCTTTTTTTTACTACCATAATAATCAGCATATACCATATAAATTTATCATTAGGTAACTAGCTTTTACATTTACAAAACTAAAAATATATAAGTAAAAATGCTAAATTATAATGGCAGATTAAGATTAGGGTTCATAGCAAGTATGTGAGATAACATATTGAGAAAGCTATCAATATGTTATCTAAAAGGTAAGGTGTATCAGATGACTATCAGTATACTACGAACATCAAACTCCAACAAAAGTTTCTCTTTTTTTTTTTAGCGTGTATTAAAACCCTAACAACCAAACCATCATACGAAGGTAGACTGTCCGACAAGAGTCCACGGTCCTTCAAATTTACAAGTTTATGGTGAAAAAGAAAGATATGAGAAACGAAATTAAAGTAGAAAATGGGTGATAGGTTCAAACTTGAAAAAAAGTAAAAAATTCATGGTGAAGAAAAGAGCTAAATGGACGTGGAAATTGAGAAAGAAAGGCCCAAAAAGATCATAGTAACAAATAAAGGAAAAGAACCAAAGAATGATTAGGAAATGAAGGAAGGAAAATGAAGTAAATTTGAGATTTTGAGGAATGAAAAAAAAAAAGAAAAAGAAAAATAAGGAAAAAATAGGAGGGTAGATGAAAGAAGGGATAAGAAAAGGAATAAGTAATTTTTTTTTTTTTAAAAAAAAGATCACATGTGGCACCATTCAAATGAGCCACGTCGAAGGGATGCACGGCTGGGTGTTACCCAGCCAGCACCCAAGTTTTACACATCAAATAATAGTAATCAATAACAATCAATAAAAACTTATTTTTGAAGAAAAACATTAATATTTCATTTTATAAGCCTAACATTCCCAGTGTATTAGAAGTATATAAGATCAAAGACATGAGAGTATACTCAGACAAAGTCAATGAGTACTTGAAGTAATATAAGAGTGTATCAAAAGTATATCTAAGAGTAACCCTTTTTGAAGTAAAGCATAAGTACTTCATTTTATAAACATGATATTTCAAGTATATCTCTATAAAAAATGGGTATATCTAACATCAATCAATATTCCAAGTGTATCAATAATATATTAAACCAACAATCAAAATTCAATCAATAACTTATTTTGAAGTAAAACATGCGGTGTATTCCAAGTGTACGTATCAACGTAATATTAGATAAATGCAAGGTGAATGTGCACCAGTCATCAATCAATATAATAAATATATGAAGAAATTAAGACATGGGTGTGTATCAAATAGTATATCAAGCCAATGCATCAGATATCAATCAATAAATGTTTGATTTAACTAATATATATATATATATATATATATATATATACTTGACATTAGTAGGATATATATACTTCCCAAATGAATATAACTCAACACTCATGTTAAAAATATGAATTTCGACCAAAATGTCAAACTATGTCGGTAGAAACCAAACAAAATTATTCTTAATTTCTCATAAATGAAAATTTATTCCTTATTGACCATATGTATAAACCGTGATCACTTCTTCTTAGGAGCAATCTTAGACTTAATCTCTCCCACCTCATCCGTCCCAATCTGGAAAGTCTTAGCAAGGAGGCCGTCGTCTACCGCAGGGGAGGACGAAAACAAGGCGGCAGCGACCGACACAGTTCCTGGTAGCTGGCTGTTGAAGGCAGAAAGAACAGAAGCAGGCTTATCCTTCTTGTTCTGCTGGAAATGGAGTAGGCCCTTGGGGAAGACAAAGACCTCGCCCTTTTTTATGGTTTTGGAAATCAGTTTGTTGGCGGTGGTTGTGAATCCAACGTCCAGTTCTCCATCGAGGACGAAGACGATCTCGGTGGCGCGTGGGTGGATGTGCGGTGGATTCAGGCCACCATCGGGTGAGTAGTCGATTCGAGCGAGGGAGACACCGAGGGTGTTGAGGCCAGGGATTTTGTTGACATTGGCGGGCGTGACGGCGGATCCGATGGAGTTGTTGATGGCTGCAGGGTTTGCTAATCCGGCGAAGAAGAAGTCTGAGGCTGTTATGTTGGTATCATCCTTGCATGGGAATCCATTCACTTTTGTTCCTGTTACCATTTTGCAAATTTGCAAGTATAATAATATTAATTAATAACATCTAGCTTATTTCAATTATAGAAAAGGATATTATTTATTTATTTATTATTATTATTTTGGTTCACAATCGACTTTTAGAATAGTAATTGGTGCACATGCTCCAAAGCTATTAACAATTTAGTTAAGTTAGTTTCAATCCCGTGTTCATTTAGTTCTCGTATATTTTGAAAACCTCAAATAATTATAAACTTCATTTATTTAATTAATTACTATATGGGAAGAAAAATTTAAAGGTGAGGTTGATACTGTGTGTTTTAGGTTAGTTGAAAATTATGTTCATACTAGCAGTTTCTCAACTTCGTTGATTTATGTTTGTTGCATAACTATTCGATTTTTTATTTTTTGAAATTAAGTTTACACACTATTTCGACTCATAAATTTCACGTTTTATCTAATTCCTACTAATGTTTACTAGGATCAAGCCAAATTTTAAGAAAAAAATAGAGTTAGTTTTCAAATAAACAGAGATATATATATTATATACCTTTGGAAGTTTCAGCAACGCACAAGTCCTGAAGCGAGTCGGGGTCAGATGCGCGGGAATGGGGAATTGTTGTAGCTGCAGCAATAAACAAGGCTAAGAACACGAGAGCTTTTGATGCATCCATTATTTGCTAAAGGTTATTATAGGACAAAAGAATATGAAATAATGCAGAAAATAGATGTATGTTATTTGATGTCCAAAGGGAGAATTTTTTAAGGTGAAAGGAAGAGGAATAGAAACTATATATATAGTTTATTGATATATTATATAGTTGAAATAATAATAATAATAATAATAATAATAATAATATATAATATTAATGTCACACCTACTTTAGCTTGCATGGTATGGTAATGCAAAAAGCACATATAAAATTGGCTTAGCCTTAAATTCAAAGCAAATTGAATTGAAAAAAAGAAAAGAAAAACATATATAATGATAATAATAATTGTGGTTAATTAGTTTCAATCAAAGGAAAATTTGGGTTAATATGACTAATGAGAATTTACCATTTGGCCAAACGGTCTTTTAAATGTGACCTACTAACAACACAACTGACTCTTTCATGTTTTGGTCACCATGAATTGTGAAAGCAAAGGCTGTGGAAATAGGGGTTGGTTTTGATTTGATTTGTGGTTGGTTGAGGATCAGTTCTTGTTGTGGTGTTGGATGGGAGGTTCAAATGCCATTGTCTCTTACTTACAAAGTCAGAAGTACTTTTAGGAAATACAATCTTAATATGTTAAGTAATTACATTAATTACCATTTCGAATGTGTTAATATTTGTTATTCTTCGATCATGATTATTGAACTTAAATTTATACGTATGTTTTTTAACGGATACAAATATACTAGTTTGTAATACTTTGATTGATAAGTATTGAAAATTAAAAATACTTTTGTGTGTTTAATATTTTTTTTTTTCATTTTGGTATGCCAAAATAAAATTTAATAGCTCATGTAACTAGCCATTAAAGAATTCTAGTTTTGTATATTTTGGTGAAAGTATTAATGGTTTTAAAAACATTTCACTTTTTAAATTTGTGGTTGTGAGGTTGAATATATTTTGTTACAAAAAATTTAATTCTTTATTTGAAAATTGATCTAGAAGCATATAATAATAATAAATGTGGAACAAATTAAAATAGTTTTTGCCCACATTTTTTTGTGTTGATAGAAATATGTTGGCAATTACAAATGTACGATGACGTTTTGTGCATGGACGAAAATGAAAGAAAAATTATCTGCCAACGTATCATGTGTGGCCATAAATGCAATTTCTATCCAAAGAAGTTTTTTACATAGGCAAATATTCACTTATGCCGACGAATTTTGCATGGGTAGTAGAAGTTTGATTTTGCCAACAAATCTTTTGCGTTGGTAGAAACAATTTCTAGCCACGATAAAAATGTAGGTAGAAAATGCAAGTTCTGCCGACGTATGTTTTAGAGACAGAAATGCCTTTTCTGTCTGCGCGTTTACTTACGTGGGAATTTTTGTTGATGATTTTGAATGCAAACGCAAATGACCTAAGAATACCTAAGAATACATGAATTTATATAAATGCAAATGTGTGTGCATTTATATATACATCGATGGTAGTGGAATCAGAAAGATGTCTAATTTCTTATAACACCTTGAATCTGTTATTAACATTAAAATGACCTAAGAATTATATGTAGTTTATGATTTTGAACCTAGGCCAGTTTAGAGGGGTGCAATGTATATCCTTTCAAGAATTCTTTTTCTTTTTTTAGTAAATTAAGAGTATAACGATAATAAGTAATATTTTTAGTGCTAATATAATTAAATGTATAAGAACAATTTTAAAAGATTACAAATGTGAAAATTTATCAGAGCTATAGAGTCTGCCATACTAGTTGAATTTAAATTTTGTTATATTCTTACAATTTTTTTTACATTATACTATATTTACAACTATTTTGAATAATTTAATTGTTATATTTGTATTTGTCTCTTGAATAATTAATATGTTTATCCACTCAAACATACACTGTTAGCAACACTTAACTTTGCCATTATTCTTTTTTGTTAGTCAAAATAATGGTCCTCTGACTATTTCCAACAATTAACCGAATTACGAATACTAAAATGTCAATAATCATATTCAAATTTACATAGAACAAATTAGCGAAAAGTAAGTAAAGATGCATTATCATTATAATCTGTATAAATAGGCACCCAAGTGGGGGTGAGGTACAAATTGTTTGACATGAACTAGTATCACCTAGGACTAATAAAAACTTGTAGAACACAAAGGTTTTATCTAATTAATTCCATATTAACTAACTTATTCTTAATTATATAACCTATGCAAGGACCATAGTTTCAACTACAGGGGCCTGCATAGCTTGCTCTGGCTGGTCGTTTTCGTCTTCGCATTTGCTTTCCCATAACTCTGGCAATGCCTCTTTTATATTGTGAATGCTACCTAAGGCATGGTCGGCTCCGGGGACCAACTCCCAGCTTCCAACCTGCGGTAACGAGGATGACATTGAAGAAATGATAAATTATTGCTTAGGATCTGCCCCTGAAGCCAAAACAAATTAAATACACTACACACTTACTATAACTGTATGAAGGCCTGCTTCTTTTCCGCCCTCGATATTTCGAACACTGTCATCGAAAAAGATCTGGGATGGAAAAGGAACAAGTTACTGAGGGAAGGATTCTTAATTTTGTTTGTAAAGATACAGTGTTTTGAAACAAAAAGAAGAACGGCAACCAAATTTACGTAGTTCATCACTGATACCATATCAAAAAATAACATGTGGTGGAACTTCATCTCAATACCAATTGACAACAAGAGAAGTAGTCCATCTATCTAACAATGAGTGTGAGGTTTGGGTTCGAAAAGATGGGTGGTTTTATTACCGTTTTGGAAGGGTGAGTATCAGCAATTTTGATAGCAGCTTGAATGGCTTCAATGGATGGCTTGCAAAGGATAATGTCATTGCCGCCATTACATTCGCTTTCTAATGATGGGTTGTTGTTATTATTATTATTAAGAGTTTCAAAGCATATGACACCTTCAAAACAATCTTCCAAATCCAACCTTTCAAGGACTTGAGCTGCATGGGCTTTGTCAGCATTAGTGAAGATCTGCATGCATATCCAACATAAAAGGTAATTATTAGCATGCCAAGTTATCAAAAAACACTGACTTACATCTCAAAAACTAATTAACACCCAGAGATGTAGTGAGGTTTTCAAATTTTCTAACACGTTCCCTAAAAATAGTGTCTCTTCGATCAGGGTTTTCTTTATTGTTATATCAAATCTAGATTTTAGAGAGATGGGATGAAACGTTTTATCTTACAATCAACTAACGATGCAAATGTCTTTCGATTCTTTTAATATGAGATTCTCAACCCTAAGTAAAAAAAATAAGTGTTTCTAAGTAAAAAAAAAATTGTTTAATAAACACTTAAAAAGAATCAATATAAACGAACCCTTAATTGTGAAATATATATAATGAGAGATGATTTAATTGTTTCGTTTGCTTACAATTTTGCGTTGTGGCAGGGAAAGAAGGAGGTTCCTCAAAATAGGATCAGGCTTCAATAAGTCGTAAGGTAAGGCACTGTGCACATATGCATGAAACTCGTCGTTGTCAAATTCATAACCAAGAGCCTGAAGAAAAAAAATCTCTCACATCATTATTTAAATTCGAGTTGAGTTAAACATAGCTCGACTGATATCTTATTTGATAACGCTACCATTATTTTGTAAAAACAGACTAATACGTTGATGGCTATTTTTGTTTGTTAATTATTAAAAAAAAATGTGTTTCCTAACTACTATCTTTTGTTTCTTTTAATTGAATTAAGTTCTTTTACATTTTGGTATATAAATTAATATATAGCCAAAATTAAATATAAAAAATATATTGTAAAAAGTTTAAAGTCTTTAATATAATTTCAAGCCCAAAGAAAAATAGAAAGGATGAATCCATTTGAATTTTGTTCAAATTTGATCCAACATCCAATCAATAATTTTATGTTAAATGATGTTGAATTTACATTAGTTAATTAGCTTAAATTAGATTAATTTGTAAATTATGCATCAAACTTCTAAATTAAAATTTCAACAATTGTTAATTTATTGCATAACATGATATGTATTTATTTTGGTGTACATGATCTGTAATAAAACATTTAGTTTAGAAAATTGGCCGTACCCATATTTATTTAATTCAATTTAAATGTAGTTTCAAATATAGCAGAATGAATCAAAATCAAAATATAATAAAGTTTCAGATATGATAGACATTGATTCAGTGATAATGATAGACATTGAGTTTTATCAGTGTCTATCATTGATAAAATATGAAATTTTGTTATATTTACTAAATATTTTCAATAGTTTTTGTCATTTAAATATCAATGAAAGCTTTATTCTTGACAGTGGATGACTGTCATTTAAGAGTTTACTTGACAATTTTTTACTGTCAAGAAAAAAATATTTATTTTTTATACTAGATTACTTTACGGTTTTATTACTTGACGGATTTAAAACCGTCAAGTAATGCCTTACTTGACCGTTTTTCACTGTCAAGTAAACCCTTTTTTGTAGTAGTGTTTACAATAATTTTCTTTCAATGATTTAATTTTGTCCACAAAAAACGCGGATAATTATCAAACAAGTTTATTTCTTAATTAAAAAAATCAAAACGTTATTAAACAAACTCGAATAACCCTCCTTGAATAACTAAATAAGTGATTGTTAATATATATTAAGAGCCTTACCTTAAGTCCAGCCATGGTTGTCCCATGTTCCATGTACAAGTCCAAGCACATTTGAGGCACTTCACTTTCATCCATATGCAAACACTTCAACATAAACTCTGCATATATATTCATTATTATCAAAACAACAACATCAATAACATTAATAATATATAGTATATGTGACTTTAATTAATATAACATTATGTGCTTTCCTAACTTTAAAATTATGATTCATGTGTTACCTTCGATTTTCTTACGACATGCTAGGTTGATTCCACAACTTCTAGGGTACAAAGTATCATCCATATCTATATACACACATTTAAGCAACTTCATTAATTATACAGTTTTCTATATCGTCACATGATCTCTTTTATGCATGTGTATCAAGAGAAATAGAGAGAAACAAAGAGACAGTAATATATATTAGTACCAAATAACAAACACTCATATTTGGAGCTTCCATTGGACATCTTAACACCATCCATCTTTGGTAAGACTACCTATAAGAAAGGAAAAAAACATACAATTATAAGATCGAAGAGATGGCGATATAACTCGAACACAAGGCCAACCTAGTGTTCGTGTTTTAAACCGAACGAGTGAGGCAAGAGTAAAGACCTCTATGGAAATGGATTAATGTTGGTTCAAAATAACCTATGCATCCTAGTTTATATAGATTTGAAATTGGTTTGATGTCCTATTGATAAAAGAAGATATACTAGTTCATGCAAGTAGACATATGATTTTCTTCAAAAACCATCAAAATGTGAACATTATTGGAAAAATATTCCCCAAGCATCCAATGTTTCATATGGTGAAAAGAATGGGCTTAGGGAATAATAATATAAAAGGAATTAATTAAACATCACTTTCGTACCTAACGTAATTTTGGCACAATAAACGTTAAGTGGGTGTCAACAAAGATTTCATAGAGGTACACATGTAGAAATAAATTACTAAATTTAATTGGTTAAGACATTATAACTTCGACTAATCGATGAATGAGATTCAAATCTCTACTACCAGTACACGATGTTAAACATGTTTTGTAATAAAAAGAAAGATAGGACGAGAACAATTAAAGAACAACAACAACCTTTTTCCCTTCTTTTCCCTCCACCCCACAAATAATAAATAAAGACAACAAACAAAAATGTGAATAAGAAAAGTTTATTTGGTTGTGGAATGAATAGAGTAAATGAGAGAATAATAAGGGGAGATTTTTAGTTTAGAAAGCAAATAGTATGGTAGCTTCGACTAGAAGTGAGTAATGTACTAAGTATATATTATATTAACATTTCAATAATTATTCGATTCCTTTCATTGATAGATCAAATTGAGAAAAAAGTGTTTTTTATGGAAGAAAGTGCATGTCTTGACAGATTTTTCTTTTTTTACGTTTGTTGAATTTTTTATAACACTTTAGCTTACAACATTGTGTCAAAAGATCTTGAACAAGAAATTTTCATTTACATTTTTCTCCCTTTATCCGGGTTTCTTTACTTATAACTTATATATAGTTACTAAAAAGAAAGAAAGAAAAAATGAGAAAGAAGTCTAAGTTGACAATAAATTAAATGTTTTTCAATTCAATAGGAGTGTCCATGTTTTAGATGTGACGAGAAGATAGACAAATGTAAATTTGTTGATATCTCCACACGTGTTGTTGTCGTCCGTTCAGTTGGACGAACAGGGCGAGACGTGGTGAGAAATAAAATAATAATATTATTTTTAATTAATAAATTACTTTTGAAAAGTTTTTCTTTGAGGCGCTAAGAGGTGAGGCGTTGAAACTTTGAACGAACTGAGAGGTGAGGCGTTGAGATCTTGTCACGTGTTGAGAGGCAAGGCACTGAGATCTAACGCTTTGAGGGGTGAGGCATTCTGATCGCTTACCGCGTCGGCCGTTGAAGCATTATGCTTTGACTTAACCGTCGAGGTGTTACACATCTTAGATGTTAATGATCTTCTGACCATTGAAGCGTTACAAAACCTACTACTATATATATTCCATCTCCTCGTCTCATTTCAATCATCTGAAATCATATTCTCTTATGAAACTCTCAAAAACTTCTTCTCTCATTTTAGTTTCCAAGCAAAGTCATTCAAGAGTGTTGGTATTTCGATCGGATCCGGTGCAGCTTTGATCGAATATTTTGGTTGTTTTATCCTGAAGACGATGTGACAAATCAAGAACTGTTTGCACTCCGAGCAGAGCCGCAAAACGTCTTAAAGATAGTGTGATCCGCTACTCAGTCTTCATCTAACAAGTTTTTGTTTTACAGTTAGGCGTTCAGTTTAGACGACACAGTCTAAGCGTTCTGTCTAGACGACCACCAACCATACGACCACAGTATAAGTGTTCTGTTTAGGCAGCCTCCAACTAGGGTGTCCTCCATTCTATGTGTTCAGTTTAGGTGACCTTAATCCAGGTGACCAACCAACCAGGCAATCACGTTCCAGGCGATTTCCATTCTAGGCGTCCAAAATTCGGACGTCTAATTATTGCTTCCAATACTTGCACCAACAATATGTAAAAAAAATGCTTATAACGATGAATAATTACTTGCTTCATGCTCTATCATTATACCTATGTTTCCTCCAATTTTGACACAAAATACAAACATAAATATGAAATTCCATATATAACGCAAGGTTGGTAGAGTTTTCTACAAAGAAACTATATACAAGAAAATTTGTAACCAAACTTTCGTAATAATATTTGCAGGGTATGTATACCTTCTTAATGTTGACATAATTTTGAGTAACCAAACTCCAAAGATATAAACATATGAGAGAGAGGAAGAGTAAACAAGTATCTCTCTAAATTCTAATCCAATCTTAATTTTTCACCTCAATTAAAGTTCTTCAAGAGAACACAAGTACCATTGATGAGATATTATCAAACATCAATTAATCAAATCAAAAGAACTCTCTATCAACACTAGAAATGATACCAATTTTGCTCTCATGATTTTTAGACAACACTAGCTACAAAAATATCAATATCGGTCTCTTCCCATGTCTATGCCACGTAGCAAAATATAATAGTAATATGTCTAACACTCATAACATATAAAATATTTGTTAGGTTCGAGGGAAATTCTTTTACCACACACCAGCAAATTTAGTATAAGTTCAAATAGACTCGAGCTATTCCTCAACTTTATGCTATATATATATAAAAACTAAAATTATTCTAACACTAGTGCAAGACTGACACTTAATTTTCTCCAATCCAAGTTCAAGATACATTCCTTATCAATGTTTATCAGTGTCAAATATCTATTATCGATAAATTCTAAAATTCGCAAAACATAGTTTTTTTAATATTTGTTTAAAATTATTTCTCTTTTAATATTGATAAAAATATATTATAAATATTGCAAAATATTGTAATTATGAATTTAGCTATATTTATAAGTAAATAAAAAATTCATTCACCTATGTTATGAAACAACCCTTTTCTAAATCGAAATTTTTTATTTATATTTTGAATCAAAACAAAATTAATTGTTATGATTAAAAATTGAAGTTTTTTTTCTTCCTCTGCCAAAGATTGCATAGAAAACAGAAAATCAACCGACAGATTCATAAGCAAAGACGTAGGATTATCGAAGTTATCTGGTGAAATTTCTTGAAGATAACAGCCATGGCCTCCATAGTCCCAATGAGTGTCTTGCCCACTCTGTCTTCTCCTTCACAGGTTATCTTCTAACTTCCACTTCGCTTCGAACTTTACTACACCTCCATTTCCACCGTTCATTTTAGATTCCAAGTTTTTTCGTTCCTTGTTGCTTGAAATCGAGTGATTTCTGTTCATTTTTGTTTCATTTCTTCTCCTTATCCTCCCCTTGTTTATCTATTCGAACCCCAGTTGTATTTGTTCTGAATTTGTTTCATCTACAGGGTACATGTTGCCTGCCCTCGTTCAGTTCTAGGTCGATTTCTTTGCAAGTTCAAACTACGAAATCCCCTGTAAGAACACTGACATGGGGATCTCAACGCTTAAGTTTTCCTATCTTGAGAGAAGCATCTCCTATGGCTATGAAGAACAGAAGACTCATCTGTGTAAACTCTGCAACAAAAGTAAATGAGTTATTGGGTTTCTTTGTTTCTTTCTTAGTTCTTAAATTCTGGGAAAATGGAAAACTGTTGCAACCCATGTTGTAATTTTGGATTGGAATAAAGATTTTCTATCTTTTCGACTTGGAAGGGATTGGATATTTCAACGTTTGCTGATTGAGTTGATTCTTTGTTCAGAAATTTCCTTCTTGTTTTTTTATTGGTTAGATGCCCATTATCATTGTCTTTGTTTTGTTTATCTTAATTGCTTTGTTTTCTTATAATGTAGGATGTAGAGCTCCAAGCAGAAGTCTCAACAAAGTGTTTTTTTGATGTAGAAATTGGAGGTGAACCGATTGGTAGAATCGTGATAGGACTTTTTGGGGATGTTGTTCCAAGAACGGTAGAGAATTTCCGAGCCTTGTGTACTGGCAAGTTGGAATGTCCATCATCTTTTTTAAGTATAATTTTCCACTTTGTTCATTGATTTATCAAAAAGTATCACGATGCAGGGGAGAAGGGATATGGGTATAAAGGATGCTCTTTCCACAGGGTGATTAAAGATTTCATGATTCAAGGAGGGGACTTCACTAATGGAGATGTACTTTTCCTCTCTTCCTGAACATATATACACATTATATACTTGTATGTATATAGATTCATCTGTCCATACTCACAAAATGGAGTCTTAGGCTTCTACAAACGATGGCTCCAAACTGATAAGGACCGAACTGTTGTTGTTTTGGCTGCAGGGAACCGGAGGTGTCAGTATCTATGGTCCCAGTTTTCGGGACGAGAATTTTTCATGTATGTCATGACTATAGTTCTACACAACCGTTGTGCTTCTGGAATGATTAACCTTTGGTAGGAATATGTAAGGAAATCAAACTAAAACAGCAATGACACTGATAACTTTTTGACTTGTCTGCAGTGAAGCATGTAGGACCTGGTGTACTTAGCATGGCCAATGCTGGACCTAATACTAATGGAAGTCAATTCTTCATCTGTACTGCAAAGGTAATTCAATTTCAGGATCCTCTTCTTTTTTAAGTTAAATTCAACTGCAGACTAGCATGGCCAATGCTGGACCTATCTTTCTGTTCTGTTTAAGGCATGGAAGAGGAAGTTATAAAGAAACTCAAACAACTAATCATTAGGAACATAACATGTAGTATAAGTATTGGAAGCTCGTTGTTCGTTACATCATTTAGCACAATCTTGTTGAAAATCAGGTTATGGATAATTGCAAAAGTAATGAGATTGCATTTAATCATCTTGGTTTATAAAGGGCCTATCACTGTATTGCTAATTTAGTATGCTGTACTCCAAACTAGAGAAATGTAGGATCCTTTTATTCAAAAAGATTTTATGACTAGTCATTAACAAATTATATAGACATTCAACTATAGATTTAGGAGCATGTGTTCCTTAGTAATATTTTTCCAGCAGCTTTGGCGCAGAGATCCTTTTTGTTCTGTTGTTAGTTGTCTAGATCGTTTGTTTTCTATAGAATGAATGTTCTATGGTAGAGACATTCAGGGTGGGATGGGGCCTTTTCTCATAGCCATCGTCCTCGGTTTGTAGATGGACAACCCGCTTGACCCTACAATATTTGGGTGTCAAGGAAACATTTAAGAAATTATTTCCTAGGTGGGTTGCCACTATGGATTGGACCTATGACCTCTTCGACTAATGTCTCTTTTTTACCACTAAGCCAAACCGTGAGGTTTGAAGACTTTTTCTTTTTATATATCAATTTTCTCTAAATTTCTCTTGTATCAGATAAAAGAAAAATGGATTGGTTTCCCATGTAAAATATGTCAAAATAAGAGAAAATTTTCATTCTTGAAGTAAGTAAGTAGGTCATAAGATCTAGAAAGAACATATTCGTTCATATGTTTATCGAATTCTTGAAGGCATACTAGTTTTTGTTTCACGGTAGTATTCTGTTAACATAGATTTCTTTTTCTCCACATCTCTGTCAATAATTAATGCATCTACATTTCGCATCACCCAGACGCCATGGTTGGACAATCGCCACGTTGTGTTTGGACATGTTATTGAAGGCATGGATGTTGTGCAACAAATTGAATCACAAGAAACAAGCAGGTTAGATATTCCTCGCCTGCCATGTAGAATTGTTAATTGTGGAGAACTGCAGGTGAAGGTTGATTAGACTTGTTGTATCTGTAGCTATTGATTTCTTTGAGGATTAGGGGGGTATGCATGTTGATTCATCTTTGTAGTTTTGGGTAGAGTAGTATGGAATTCTTAATTCTTGGAAATCACATGTGGAGGGATGGTTAGATTTCTTGTATTCTCTAGTAGCTGGTGTATCATTTTATCCATTTTTAACTTTAAAAGTTCTTGTTCTACATGTAGCGAGATACGTATATTACTGCATGTACATCGTTGTATTCTCTAGTAGCTGGTGTTGTATCTGTTAAAATGTATTAACTTTCAAACTATTTATTTATTTCGAAAGAACGGCAAAAGCTTAGACAAAATGACCAAAATATAACCAAATACGATCCACATAAGTAAGATTGATGAGTTTGAAAATTTTAGAGCTTGTTTGGTAGGTAACTCAAATTTTGTTTTATGTTTTCAGATTCATTGAGTTCAACGAATATGCTACTGTTTGGCGGTTTGAATTTTGTTTTCGACTCAGATCCTTTGATCCAAATAGTGCAATTTCTAATTTTTTTTTTTTTAATGTTTTCAGATTATTCATACTTAGAATTCAAAGTTTAAAATGCAAAATTATATTAAAAAGTGATAAAAACAATACATATGCTATATTTCATTTATAAACTCAATATTTTTAGCCCAAATAGTCACGGATAAAAAAAAGTCAAAACAAAATAGGAAAATTATTGCAAATGGCAAAATTGGTGTCAATGGCTATCAGTGTCTGCAAACTATAAAATTTTGTTATATTTTATAAATATTTTTATCAATTTTGCTATATTTAATAATGCCCTAATAAGAATATGTAGTATATGATATATTGTATATTATATGATATTATAAAATAATAATTATACATTTAAATTCAAATAGTATTTAGTGGGTAACCATAATTGGTTTTATGGTTTATAGATACATTTTCAAACAAATTTTGAAAAAATTGTTTAAATTAGAATTTAATTTCTAAATTTGCTACCAAACAAATATCGAAAGCATGAAATACAACTATATGTTCTTTGAATTCATTGGTTTCAAAATTATGTTTTCAAATTGCCTAACATACAAGCCCTTGATGACCGAAATAAGATCGAAATACAACTTAACTAAAACTCGAAAGTTGTAATTTTTATTTCTATCTCACTTGACTTGAGTGAACATAGTATACTTACCTATGAAGCACAAATACTTCATGTGAGGCAAAGAATTCGTATTAGATATCAATACTTTCATATACTTCTCAGATACTAACACGATTTGGCGCACCTGTTTTTATGCTAACGTATCTGATACGTGATTTAACGTATCTATTTTTTTCTGTTAATTTTTTTCTATAGAAAAAAAGAATAAGAAACTCATCTAAAAGAACTAAACAACCAATTTAAAATGCTCATTCCTTTATCCAAAACAAAAAGAAATAAATAAATAAAAGACTAAATCTTAGAATCATGTTATTATGATCATCACATCTAAGTTCCCACAAAGTCTTGTAAAATATATTTTTCTTGAATATTTTTAACAATTTAACGAAGAAATTCTTCGTTTATCTTCATACTTTTCTCTAATTGTCTTTCTTTCTCTGATCAATTTGTGTCTCTTTTCTATTTCCTTATATTGGTTATTATACTTTAAAAAAATTTATGTTGTTTTTTTATATTACATTTCAGTGTTTGTATTGTATTTTGTTTCATTGTTATTAATTTGACACTTCATGATTTTTCGATCGTTGTATCCATATTTTGAACATGAATATGTGTCTGTGCTTCCATATATACCGCCGCAACAATGATCTATAATTCCAAATATACCCAACTCTAAAAAAACAAATTCTTGCACCTATTAAATACCATTTCTAATTTTTTTTTTTTAACTTATCAATAATTTACAATACATCTATTAGTTTATCAATGTTAGACTATCAATTCTTTATATTTATCAATATTTATTTAAGTGATAATTTATGTGGGATTTACCTCTTTTAGCCAGTCAAATTACATGTGTAAATCATTGAAAGATTAACTTTTTAAAATTCAATTTTGAAAACAAGTTATTTTTTTAAAAATAATTTGTTTATCAACCACTCCACGTCACGTAGCGTTTTGAACATTTTCAAAGTTTACGTTAAACAATTGTTTTTTTTTTTTTTTTTCTAAAAGAGTTTAAATGAAAATTACTGTTTTTTTTTTTTAAAAAAAAATCTTGAATCTAAAAAAAATTATATTGATTTACCATATGAATAGATTAAAAAGATAAATATATGGAACTCAACTTTAATTTTCTATTAATTAATGATAATTTACAACTCAATTGCTATTATGTTTATTATTAATATACCAATATGAATAAAATAAAGAAGGTTATAATAAGTGATTTTGACTTTATTTCTATCCATTGTTGTTTGTAGGTTCTTTACTATTGGACATACCATTTGTAAAATAATTTATATATGGTTTTGTTTTCTATTAATAAGTTGTTTAATTACACCCATATTTAAACATTTTTATTTATGTTAATTGTTGTTTAATGCCTATTAGCTTACCAATGATATTACACATATATCCCTAATAGATAAATTATTCAATTAATTATAGACATAAAAATCATCTATTAATATTATCATTAATAGATTAATAGATGTCTGTCAATTATACATATGTATATAATGATAAGTACATAAATAAAAAGTTAATTGTACAATGATAAGTACATTGATAAAAAGTGAATTCTGTAAATTCTTGTTTAATCACGGTTTAAATATTACATTAATCCATGTACTACTAATTTTGTGTTTAGGATTTCTAATTTCGTGGTATCGATCTATCGTGCCCCTCTTGTAATTGCTTTCTTTTGTCTTCTTATTTTCTATCTCAATCTTGGGTTTGTTACGTGGATTCAATGTCCCTCTTCTTCTTTGTGTTTCAATCGTGTTTTGTTTTATCATTTTTCGTCTCATCCTTTTTGGGTATGGTAGCAAGAGAATGACGTATGTGACCTACCAACGGATCTATTGTTTAATATGTCTTTATATGTAACATGATTGAAACACGAAGAAGAGGGACACGACTTGAACTTGTGAAAACCACACACAAAAAGAAAAAGAAAGTCCCAATGTGTTGGGATTGAAAGAGGGGCATGACCACCAAATAAGCTGCAATTGAAACAATGAAAACACGAAGAAAATGGCACGACCCAAACTTGCGATTGAAACTATATAAAAAAATATCAATAAGTACTTGTTATTAAATTAACAGATGCACGAACTTAAATTTGGTCTAACTCAGATAATTTATCTGAAACTCAAAGATGTCTATGTGACGTCTAATCATCATACGAAATAATCTAACCGCACAATAAAAGTAGTTTTTAAACTGAAAAAAAAAATTTATAAAACTAAATTAAATTTTTTTTTTAAGTAAATACATGTGTCAATTGAACTAAGTTAGTTCTAAGTTAGTTCTTTGTGATTTGATGAATAAATTCGTAATTTAAACATTTTCTACTTAATATTCTTGTTTGGGTTCGAAATTTCAAAGTTACGTACATCCATATGTCATGAGGAGACAAAACTCCCCATGTTCGTTGCGTTGACAGAATGCTGTTGTAGATAACACATCCTTCTTCAACTTCACTCTTCATCCTCTCTTCACCATCAAAATTCTCACTTACCTCTCCGCCATGGCCACCGGCGCCACCCTCCTTACCGACCTCCCTTTCCGGCGCCCTCACTCACTCACTCTTCTCCTCCCCTCACCCTCAAAATTTCCTTCTTTCCACCCACGCCACATCTCTCTCCGAAACAATCACCACCTTCGCCCCCATTTCCGATGTTCAATCGCCCAGGGCTCCACCGCTCTTTCCCCTTCCAATGCCTCTTCTCCATCTTCCATGCTGGATTGTGTGGTCATCGGTGCTGGAATTAGTGGCCTCTGCATCGCTCAGGCCCTTGCTACCAAACACCCCGATGTTGCCCCTAACATCATTGTCACAGAGGCTAAGGATCGCGTTGGAGGCAACATCACTACGGTTGAGAGAGATGGATATCTTTGGGAAGAAGGGCCTAATAGCTTCCAACCTTCCGATCCTATTCTCACTATGGTGGTTAGTATCATTCATTCTCCTTATTTATTCCCCCCGTCTTCTCCAATTTTAGGTTGTGTGCTGAATTTTCATAATCTCTTAACATTGAACACTTGTGGATTAAAGCTGATTTTGCTCACCTTCTCTAGAGCAGGGGAGCCAGAACTTTTCTAGGAGTGGCCAAAACTTTAGGGTCTACTAAATTTGGGGTCAAATTAGAGAGGAAACTTTAAGAATGTTTAACTTCTAATGTAAATGTTATAATCTGAGACGAAGTACGGAGGGTAATGATCTCCTCTTACCTTCAAGCCGCCATTGTCTAAGGCAAATTATTAGCCTCAGCTGATAAACCGTTTCTATTACCCTATCTTGAT
This sequence comes from Cucumis cinereus, assembly GCA_037974625.1. Lineage (NCBI taxonomy): Eukaryota > Viridiplantae > Streptophyta > Magnoliopsida > Cucurbitales > Cucurbitaceae > Cucumis > Cucumis cinereus. The sequence goes on from JBBPDJ010000026.1 coordinate 8,899,524, forward strand.
CGTTAATTATGGGACAAGCACGCCTCTTCTGACCATACATGTTCTAGGTGATTCCATGCTAAGAGTTTTATATATGCATGTATGGAGGAAGGTGGCCACTCTAAGTTGCTTAGTTTTGTTGATTGTAGTTCTATGGGATTTATGCTCTAACTAGAATCAGTGTAGTGGGACGATCTTCATATTCACTACCATTTATTACTGAGGGATTTAGTCTTAGATTTTTATATTGTATCAGTTGCATAAAGTTTTATATGTATCGTCAGGAAGTGCTTTAGTTTATGTACTTTTTCCTTGGTTTATTTGTTGATTCTTATACAATGGCAGGTGGATAGTGGCTTGAAAGATGATTTAGTTCTGGGAGACCCAGATGCACCTCGATTTGTATTGTGGAATGGAAAGCTCAGACCAGTGCCTGCGAAGCCTAATGATTTACCTTTCTTTGACCTGATGAGCATTGGTGGAAAAATCAGAGCAGGCTTTGGTGCACTGGGCATTCGCCCTCCTCCTCCAGTTTGTCTTCTCAATTCTCTTTCTCTATATTGAAGTACATTGTCATTTTTTACTTCTCCCATCAATCTCAGAAAAACAAATATTTATTGTTTTTAGGTTCTCATATGTTGTAGTACTAACAAAGGTAACAGGGTCGAGAGGAATCAGTTGAAGAATTTGTCCGTCGGAACCTTGGCGATGAAGTTTTTGAACGTTTGATAGAGCCATTTTGTTCTGGTGATTAACCTTATTCAATTAGATCTATATATCTATTTTTTCTTGCAAATTTTCTGTATCCATGCAATTCTATTATTTCGGTATCCAATTCATAGTAAGATCTAGAGGAACATTTGGATTTGTGCAATGTAGAGTTAAGAAATGAAGCTTAGGCTTGATATGTAGGTTTACTAATTTGATAAACAACATTACCCTAACTTTTGAGTTCCGCTTTTTATGCAACAGTCAACACACTAAATTTTATTAATAGTGAACCAAACCATAGCATGAACTCGATTCTTTATTATTCATTCGTTAGTACAATCCAAACGTAGATTGCCATTTTGTTACTAGTAATAAACACAACAGTAGGCTAAAGAATTTGTACTCGTCAGGAAAGTTGTAATAATTTAGTTTCAAGGTTATACTTCTTTGGTTGATTGTTTTACTCATTGTCAGTTATTGACTTGAAACTGTCTGTTCAGGCGTATACGCTGGTGACCCTTCAAAGTTAAGCATGAAAGCAGCTTTTGGTAAGGTTTGGAGGCTAGAGCAAAATGGTGGTAGTATTATTGGTGGGACTTTCAAAGCACTTCAAGAAAGGAATAAAACTACCAAGCCACCAAGAGATCCGTAATGATTTAACTTCATGAAGTTTCTCCTTTTTTCTTCTTTTTTCCCTCCTCACCACTTTATGATATATAGCCTGTTTAATAACCATCTTCTTATATTCCAGGCGTCTACCAAAGCCTAAGGGTCAAACTGTTGGATCTTTTAGGAAAGGACTTGCCATGTTGCCAAATGCTATTTCTACTTGGTAATCTTCAATTTTAAAACAAGTTTCTGATTGGCTTTTTGACTCTTTAGATTTAACATTTCTTCAACTTTTTCTATTGATTGTAGCTTGGGCAGTAAAGTAAAATTATCTTGGAAGCTATCTAGTATCAGTAAAGTGGATGACGGAGGTTATAGTTTGACATACGAAACACCAGAAGGACTAGTCTCCGTACTAAGCAGAAGTGTCATCATGACAGTTCCTTCTTATATTGCCGGCACTCTGTTGCGTCCAATCTCGGTAATTTAATTTCCTGGGACTTGAATGTGATTTTGTCCTTTCAGCAGTATTGTTATGATATTAATTTTCATATGTAGGTCCAGTTTTTCCATTGCTTTCTTTAGTGTTAATGATTGCAGCCACTTTTTGCAATCGAAATCAACAGTTGAGTGTATGGAACTTGGAATTGACATTGTGGAAACACACTTCAACATTAGTCAGGTTGCAAAATAGATGTTTAACACTTTTTAGAGCCTCTGGGAGAGTTGAGCGAAAGTTATGGGAGATTGTTAGCTACTTTTAATTTATTTTATTGGATAAGAAAGAGAAGCCATTTAACAGATGAGATGAAATCATAAACGATGGTGGGAGAGCCCAATATCCAAAACAAACAAAGGAAGATTGCAATAATTCTTCTAGCTGGTATAAAGATCGCATAAAATACAACTATTGAAAGAAGCATATAATTTTATCAAGAGAGCTACAATAAATACATTAGGAAGAGAACTTGAAACTCAATTTACTCACAAGTGCAGAATGTTCATATCTCGCGAATTCTGTACAGTAGTGCAGCTGATTGGTGCAAGAATAGGAAGTCATGAATTTGTTGGCTGGTTCTCTGTTTCCAAGTTTGTTTATCTGTGATGATTTCTTCCCTGCAGGGGAAAGCTGCTGATGCACTTTCAAAATTTTATTATCCGCCAGTTGCATCAGTGACCATATCATATCCAAAAGGAGCAATTAGGAAAGAATGTTTGATTGATGGTCAACTAAAGGGGTTTGGTCAATTGCACCCTCGTAGCCAGGGGGTGACAACTTTGGGTGAATCTGCATTATTTACATTTCATCTGGCAGTGATTTTGCCGCACAATTCTTACAGCCCTGGCTGTTGGTCATATGGGTAATTAAATTGCGTTCAAATCCATGCTTTACTTTGTTGCAGGAACTATATACAGCTCATCACTTTTTCCTAATCGAGCACCAGATGGAAGGGTATTGCTTTTGAACTACATTGGAGGGGCTACTAATACTGGAATTCTTTCCAAGGTATGTTTTCTAACTACGGTTTGGAAATGAGCGTTCTGAATCATACATGAAGTTGTGCTAGAAAACAGAAAAAGGCTTTTTGTTGTATCTATATTTATATGCTTAGTAGTGTTGATAATGATGGTACGATTAGGAAAGTTTCAACTACCATTTGTAGCTCACTTTTTAGATGAGAGACTTGTATAAATAACAAAAGACATCTCTGCCTCAGGACTTGCCACTAAATCAAGCAATCTGTTACCGACTTGGGTACTTGATCTATAATTTTTTTGGAACAGAAAATATGCAAAGTTGAATCACATTGATTTTCAAAATCTATTAAAAGTAGCTTTTGGATTTGGCTTACATAAAAAGTTGGGTCCGTTGACTTAGTTTGTGATGGATTTATTTCTGGTTGTTGCTCATGTTTGTTTGAATACCATTATAAGTTCCATCTTCCAACCCTACTGTTTCTTCTTCATAGCATTAGTTTTATTGTTATTATCTTGTAACTTGTAAGTACTTTGGTCACAACAGACAGAGAGCGAGCTGGTAGAAGTAGTTGATCGGGATTTGAGAAAAATCCTCATAAACCCAAACGCAGAGGATCCTCTCTCATTGAGCGTGAGGGTGTGGCCGCAAGCCATTCCACAGTTCTTGATTGGTCATCTCGATGTTCTGGATACTGCCAAGGCCGGATTGAGAGAAGCTGGAATGGAAGGGCTATTTTTAGGTGGAAACTATGTATGTGGTGTGGCCTTGGGGAGATGTGTGGAGGGTGCCTATGAAGCTGCAGCTGAGGTAGCTGGTTTTCTGTCTAAAAAAGTGTATAAATAAATAGCTACTTCTTTTTGCTTTCTACCATTAGGCACATATCCAAACTGATGGGCTCTTCACGCTGTTGAGTTGTAACTTGTAAGGGATCGCGATCTTTCTTTGCAGGTATGGTTTTTTAGCTTGACTTTTGTCTTGTTTTGTTGTAGCAATAGTTGTATTCCTATTTTTAGGATGAATACTAACATGTTGAGCTCTCTAAAACTTCTTATTGCTCAACTTTGAGCAAACTCCACTGTTTTAGGGATTGTTTGGGACACTAAATTGGTTATTCTAGTTAGTGGTTATTATAATTTGTATCGTAGGTTCTTTGTATTTATGGTGTCAACTATTCTAGTTTGATAGAAAATAGTAAGCACCAGCAGATTTTGTGTAGGTCTGAGGGACACGAGCCCTCAACTTTATGCTCATTATATATTATATATATAAAAACCTGACATTGTATCAATATCATTAGTTGACTGAGTGGTAAATTAGTCCTCCAACCTTTTCTAGACTCAAGTTCAAGCCCTATACTGATAGTAAATAATGTAACAAGAAGGGAAAGAAATGATGAGTAGAAAACTAGCAAATACTATAACAGAGATCGATTTGAAATAATAATATTATAGTTAATTGTAGGTTGTAATCAAGAAACATGAACTATTATAATTGGAACCCGAGACATAGAGTGTTCCACCCATCTAAAGAAGTTGTTAGTCATCTAAAAGTAATCAAATCCAGCTTGTATTATTGTGTTAAATGTATGGAAGCATGAACAAATACATACTACATGCTTCATTTCATTACAAAGAAAAAAGGGGAAGTGATGAACAAACAAAAGTAGGAACTAAAGTGAAACTAAAAGGATTTCTGATTCTGGCAATCCAAGTTGGAACCAGTATCAACATTGAAGAGCTTAGCATATCTTTGGAAGTAGCCAATTCGGTCATTGACTCGAGCATCATTCGCAATCCCACACTCGAGTCCGCCATTGATGATGTTGGTGACTAGTCCATATCCTGCAGTGCGATTTGCTTCTATATCAGCCTTCGTGGGAACGTATCGCCCGACCATGACGTCATGACACGACGGCTTTGGCTTCTGCTCTGTCATCCAGAACCACAGTCCGGTCTTGAAGGCCGTCGTTGGGTCCTCTGCCACTCTCTCTGGGTTTTTCAGTCCGTCGAATCCCAGTGCCTTTCCCGCCGGTCCGTAGTTGAAATTCCTGCTCGTTGGTCCATTTCATGGTTACTTAAAAAGTGTAATGAAATTCTGTTCCTTATTAAAGTTTACAATTTTTAAGGATTTTGTTATGTTTTTCAAATTTTCATTTTGTGTATGATACTGTCTTCGATTTATTCCATAGTTTTTCGAAGTTCAAATTATTAAAATGTTTGTGTTTAATGGAATATCGAAATGTCAACTGTATCTCTGATAAGTATTTCACACAAAGTCAAAATTTTCTAAAAATTAATTAGAGATAAATCTGAATTTTGCCTTGTACGACTTTAAATTTTTAATTTTGTGTTGAGTAGATCCATGAAAATATTAAAAATTAAAAAATCAAGGACTAAATTTTCACTTTGTTTTTTAAAGTTCATTGATCAAATAGTTACAATTCCTAAACTTAATTTACTAGATTTGTAATTTAACCTTTTAAATTAGAACTACTTGTATTTAATAGATTGTAATTTTTTAATTTTAAATCAATCAAGAATTCATTACAATAACTTATTATTCAACACGCTTTATTTTATTAAACTATTAGGCATAAATTAAAAAGTTGATTGAGTAAAACTTATAATCTTAAGTAAAATTTTTAAATTCTACTCAAAATCTTTAACTTTAAAAATTTTCTAGTTCATTTTGGTGCTTAATTTTAAATTAAAAAAAAAAAGTAAAAATGATCATTTTTAACTCTTTTTTAAAAAAAATAGTATTTTGATTAAGGATCTTGTAAACCCTTGTATTTTTTGCATGGTATCATAATTTGTTCTATATACTTACCATGACAATTGAATAGGTCCTCTTCCTTTGTAGGACTTTCCTGGATGGCAAGGCCACTCCTTGACACGATCATCACAATAGTTACTTTGTGGACTGATTTCCTCTTTGAAGCAAAGCCCCCAAGCATAAGGTCCATCTGGAGCAGTCGCCCACCCGCCCGTCGTCTCATGTGAGATCTGAGCCAAAAATGCCGCTACCTCCCTCTTTCGTGTGGCCAGACAACCTGTCGTCCCAAATTTAGGAAATCTCTTCGTTGCTTCAATAAAAGCTTGGTAAGTATAGAATCCATTCGCAGGACATGCGCTATCATCCTTATGCAAAAACAGCTCCTTAAACAGTTCTTCACTAACTAGAGAAGATACTCGAGATACCTTTCCTCGACGACGGTGACCCTCCGTCATCGACGAAAGGCCCGTCCAAAGAAGGAAAACGAAGGAGAGGAATAAAAATTTAGATGTCATTTCTCTAATTATTTAGTCTCGACAATGTTGAGATCAAAGCTACTTCTTCTTCTTGTTATATATTTATATATATATGAATAACGTAACATACGGGGAGAGACATGTGATAAGGTATGGAATTATGATATAAATAATTAGGCAGAAGAACAACAAAAATGGTTGGAATTTTACAAAGTCAACGGTCAAAAATTTTGAATTCTATATAATATAATCATATATATATATATATATTGTGTGTTGGATTTATTTTGGTGATCCGAGTGATGAGGGTTGACCCTATTATGATTGGGTAATATAATATTTGGTATAAAGTTGTAATTATTTAATTTATATATATATATATATAAGTGGGGGGTTGGATAAAGGCACTAAAAATATATATAATAATAATAATAATAATAATAATAATATATAGACATCAATCTAGAAAATCCAAAAGTAAACAAAGAGACAAAGCCAATGGCCACTTGACAGACAGAATCTTGAGGGCTGCAGGCCTCCAAAGAAAGGACACCCACTAACTTTCACAAAAAAAGGGGGAAAAAAACCATAAAATGTGAAAGTAATAATTTATAATTTTTTACCAACTTTTAAATATTTAGAAAGTCAATCAAAGTATGTCTTTAGTATTTAGAATTTAGTTTAGACGTTGTATTTTTAAATTTGTAGTGGTTTAGTGGATAAAATACTTTAACTTAAATGTTGATAGATCGATCTTTTATTGTAAAATAGCGCATCGACTCATTTATAAGAGTTAGGTTAAAATTTTCTTTGATTTAAATAATAAAATAAGTAAATGAGTCGGTGGTCCTTCCTATATAGAGATATTTGTAATGGATGATAGTGGTGGAATTTGGTAAAATAATGCAATATTTTAGTTTAGTTATGAGGTTTGAAAAATTGTTTTAAATAGTTATTGAATTAATTTAAATTATTTTCAAATATCAACTAACGACCGAATTAATGTACAAACCATTTAAAACTATTTTTCAAATCTTACAGATTAAAATGTATATTTTGAAAAGACTAAATAGACATTAACTCTAAATCTCATATATCAAAAAGTGTATTTTTATAGATGAAATTAGAGGTCAAAACGACCACAATTCAACTGATATTTAAATTCATAATGTGGTTTGTTCAAATTTCTACGTCGAAGGTAAAAAGAAAATTAAAATGTTTTGAGAGAAAGAGTTGAAAAAATAAGATCATTCATGGGGTTCTAGAGGGAAGAATTTGTTGTTGCCACTTTCTCCTCTATTTCACTTCTATATATTCTATTTGATTGAGTCTAGAGAGCCTAATCACACCATCTTTGTTCTTCATTTGTCACTAATAGGTTAGTTGTAATTAGAAATTGAAAGAAAATAAAGAATAAAAATGATCATGCTAAATCTCATATCTCATTTATTTGGTTCGTACTGTAAGGTTTGTCGAAGTTTAACTCGAGCTCGATTAATTCAAATTTAATTCAGAACTAGTTTGATCGATTTAGTTCGATCCAACTCATACAAATGTTGGATTCAATATGGACCACCTTTCTAAACATTTGTTATCTTGTTTAAGTTATTGTTCGAGTTTTAAGTGGGGCATGGGCTCAAATATGTTAATATATATATAGAGTATTTGCACTAATTGGGGAAAATAAATATTTTCTAACATCGCAAATATTATAAAAATGTTACCAAACCTATTTTCAAAATATTTAAGTTTTCTTTGGTAATCATTTTTAAAAAAAAAAAAAAATTAAGCCTATAGACACTATTTTCACCTCAAACTTTCTTATTTTGTTATCTACTTTTTACCACTAGTTTAAAAAAACAAGTCAATTTTTTAAAACTAAAAAAAATAGATTTTAAAAGTTTTTTTTCTTCGAATTTGACAAAAAATTCAACCATTGTACTTAAGAATGATGCAAATCATTATATGGAATGAGGAAGTAACAAACTTAATTTTCAAAAACCAAAAGAAAATAAACAAAATGTTACCAAATAGAGCCTTAAAATTTTATGTAATTCAAATTCATTATTTTCTATCATTCTATATCACTTGATGATATACTAATATTCAAATGTGATATCAGCCTACTATTTGAATTTAGAGATGTCCATTTAACTTTGTAGAGAATTGAGAGAGAGTGGGAGATTTTTTTTTTTTCTGTTGACTAAATATATACAATATATATACATTATGGAAAAATTTTCAAATTAGCAAAATGAACAAAAATAAAATAAAATTTCATATTCTATCTATGATAGACATTATTGTTACTAATAGATACTCATAGAAGTGTATTAGTGTTTATCGTTGATAGAATCTAAAATATTATATTTTGTAAACATTTTTAAAAAATTTACCATTTACAATAATTTCACTACATTACATATAGACACATACAAGAATTAAAACACATATTCTTAAATAATCCCTATCATAGAGACTAATTATGAAGTTTTTTATCGAATCATGTGAACTAAATTCTAATTATCAAACACAAGACCTAAATTCCAACTTCCTCCCCACCATAAAGATCAAAATTTTAAATTATCCTCTAATCATATAATATACAAACTAATAATATTATACAAGGTTTTATTTTTTTGGAAAATTATTGTAAATGACAAAGTTTTTAAAATATTTAGAAATATAACAAAATATCACAATCTATTAGATTAAGCAAGATAGACTACTATTTATGTCTATCTTAACTATGTGTGTCTATCATGATAAGATAGACATAAATAGTAGTCTATCTTGTTCTATCGTGACCAATTGTAATAGAGTATGACATTTTGTAAATATTTTGATTCATTTTTCTATATTTGAAAATCATTTTTCAATGTAAAACATTCTTAGAAGGATTTGTTGCATGACTGACAAAATAAGTTTAAAAAAATTAGGTGCTAACTAAACTCAAAGGCATATCGATAACTTCACACGGTGCTGACACAATCAGAACATCATATTTCGTTGAACTCATATATCAAGTGTATATCAAATGTATTAGATATATCACTTAAATTAAACTTGATTGTTGTCGATTTGTTAAAAAAAAAAAATTGTACGAAAAACTTACAAATTCCTAAACTCAAAATTTTCAATCTTCTTAAAAAGACAAAATACATCAATGTTTTCGTTTAATCCTTCGTCAGTAGATTCTCTACATATTTTGAGGACATAATATAAATTAGTTGAATTCCACGGTTGCATTGCTTCACCAAAATTTCAAATAAAGCCGCGAGTTGGCCGTGGAGAAGGCAGTTCTAGTTCGACATCGTCCCCTTTCAACTACGGTGACTTCCAATCGGAGAACCCCGCCGTTATTTCTCTCCAGACTTTGAAAACTACACTTTCCACCAAGTTTTCACTAATGGGAAAGAACCCTAAATCTTCTGCTCATCCTGTTCCACCTCTTCAATCCAAACCTAACGAAGAGTAAGCCGGCTTTCCTTTCTAACTTTCATCCTTTCTTTTCTATTCGATTTTCTTACCTCTATGTTTTTGCCCTAATTTGTTATGGTATACGTTTTCTTCCGAATTTGATTAACGCAGTTCCTACGAAGGTGAACGTCTCGATGAGCTGCTACTGTCGATTCAGAGGTAAACGGTTGTTAATTTGTCTAATAATGCACTTCAACCCACCACTTACCGATCTCTTGTTGTTAACAGAGAGATCAAGACAGCAAGAGTTTTGAATGCAGAATCCTTGCCGGAAAAAATTTGGCTTAAGGTTTCGTATTTTCAACGTCTTTAGTTTCTCTTTTCCATGTCATGTCGGTAATGTTTCTTTTGTTTTTAGTTATAAGCTACTTATGTTTAGTGATGGGATTTGTTTTAGAAACAATTTGCAATTGGAGTCAATGAGGTTACTAGAGTTCTTGAACGGATGACACCAAGTGGAGATTCTGCTCGCTCGACGAACCCTAATTATAAGTCGTGTCCAGTCAAGCTTCAGGTAGTCTACTCGGATATTTACGTTGCGCAATGCTATCTTGGGTTTAGACTCATAAGTGTTACTTTACTGGCTTTGTTTCAGTTTTGCGTCAATCTCATGTGTGCAAATAGATGTGTTTATAATGCGTGTGTTTGTTTTATTATGATATATAATTAAATTTACGAAACCCATTCGCTTAAGCTTTTGGGTCAATTGGTGATTTAGAGATGGATTAGAACAGGTTGGTTCAGGAGGTCTAAAACTTGCGTTATTGTTTCCTCTCCAATTATTATTCATTTCCATTTGTTGGACTTTCTTCATATTTTGAGCCCATAAGTAACGGTAACTAAATTTACTATCACCCATCAGCTTAAGCTTTTGGATCAATCGGTGGTTTAAGACATAGGAAGAGGCAACCAGTTTAAAAGACGAGCTACATTTGGTGCTTCCTTGAGCTTTGGTGTCAAATTATATCAACAAAATCCATAGTGTAGTTAGCACAGTTACATGCCTTCCGGGGATTATGCTAGTTGATTGGTATAGCCCATTAGCTGTTCTTGGCCACATTAGAAATCTTATACAAGAATGAGAATGGCCCATTGTTCTTCTATTCTACAGAGTGTTGTTTGTTTGTTCATGTATCCTTCGGAGATTTGGTGTGAGATTCCATGCTTCTTTGGTTTCGAAGTTTTTTTGGTAATTATTCCTTTAGTAACATTTTGCTAAGTTTGAAGTCTTTCTTGTAGTAGCCTTGTTTTTGGTGGGTTTGTTTTTTTTATATGTATTCTTTCATTCTTTCTCAATGAAAGTTGTCTTTTTTCATTGAAAAGTTGTATTCTGCAGAGTGTTGTTTGTTTGTGAAGTATCCTGTCTATTGGTAAGTACTATTTTCTCCCTGGTAAGCTAAGTTTCTCACTAATAGATTCCATAGGCTTACCAATCTTAGATAGAACTGCTCCTATACCTTTAGCAGAATCATCCATCTGGACTTCATTGACATCATTGATTTCCATTACAGATCCTAAGAAAACTTTTTTGTAAGAAGAATGCAATTTGAGATATTAAAGTAAAGCTCGTCTAAGTAGACAATTAGAATTTACCAAAGTATAGTCATAATACATGTATCATGAGGCACATAAAAGTACTTGGAGTATTGGTCGAGCTAAAACCTTTATGCACAACTTGCCTTATTTGTAAAGACTCATCTGGGTCTTAAAGGGCCATTTTTCATTCTCTTGGTTTAATTGCAGTGACTGCTTAATCGGCCTACAAGTTTTGAAAGTGGTTTAGTTTTGTTCAGGAGTAGATATTTTATGGCAAACTTTTACCTCTATTTTCAATATGTATTCTTTATATGATTCTAGTTCAGCAGCGAATGTCATTGTGAATTCCTTAGGACAGGCATCCTTTTTATGCTTGATGTATAACTCAAGTGTCAATTAAACCCAACTTATCATGCTTTGCCTGCTATCTTTTCTGTATATAGCGTCTAATGAATTCCACATTTCACCTTTTATTATGTAGGCTGTACTGTTAACAGCCAATTGCAACCCTCGATGGCTTACAAACCATGTGCCAAGCTTGGCCATGTCTAGGAAGGTACCATTGATACTCGTGAAAGATAAAGAAGGATCATTAAGGTTAGGTGAACTCGTTAACCTTAAAACAGCAATTGCAATTGGAATAAAGGTGAGTAGGAAATATTATATCTTTCATGTGATGTGTTCTGTTCTAACTTTTTTCCTTTTTCTAACAAAGCTGCCTGTTTCCAAACGAACTGCAGGCGAATGGGAGCCCTGTTAATCAACTTATTGATGAAATTCTTCAAAGAACAACATAAAAACACGTTTCATGAGTACAACAAAGTTGTCTGGTGTTCACTGTACAGTATAAATGATGTGAAATTGAAGCAGGTTCTTGTCTTCTTCCCTCTAGCAGTCTGAAATGTCTAGCTTGCTAATCACATGAAATGGGTTTGAGTTGATTCATTCTAGATTTGGTTCTTAGACTTTTAGTTGGAAATAAGGTATGAAAGTATGGTGTATCCTAGTAAGGAAAGTTTGCAGAGGCCTGAGATGGTAGGATTGCAATTCTTATGTAATTCACTGATTATTTGAATTGGGGAATATTGATTTTTTGGAAAATGGTAGAGTGATAAAAGATTACTTGTTTTTGGTATGCCTTTCGTTGTTTGTGTTAGACGTGAATTTATATTCCTATTATTACTAGATCCATTTAAAATCAACCCAGCATTTTCCAAATAATCTTATTTTTCTTGAAATTTTATTGTAGTTACAAGAAAATTGTAACGTATACTTCTCTGTAAGTAGTAGTGAAAAATAGAGGTAGAAGAGAATGAAAAACTACATATTAATCTTGAAAGTTGTCATCACTCATTTCATCTATTTGATTCTACCAACTTCTAATATTTAGGTCAAAATTTGATATTTTAGTTTCTAAGATCAGATTTAGTTAATAATTATTTTGTTTTTTGTTACGATGATTTGCCTTAATACTTATGAATTTTTTATGTCACATAATTTACTTTTTTCTAAAGCTATATTCAAATATAGCGAAATGAATCAAAATATTAAATATTTATAAAATATAACAAAATATTTATGACACACTTTGGTAAATTACTATTTATCTCTATCTCTATCATGCTAGAGCTAGACATTGGTAGCAACCTATCTTGATCTATCTCAAATAGATTGTGATATTTGTTATGTTTGTAAATATTTTTTTTATTTAATTTACAAAAATCAAATGGCTATTTCACAAAGCCTAAATTTTTTCATTTGTGTTTATTATTTAATAGATCCTCAAACTTTTAGTTTAGTGCAATATATTTCTTAATTTAAATTTTATATCCCAAATTTTGACCCATTAAGCATTGAAGTTTAAGAACTTAAACACATTCATAAAAGGATACAAAAATATAAAATTAGAGACCTCTCTTACATAATTTTATAACTAAACTTGTAATTCAAACCCATGAGAAAATATTTTATTAAGAATTTTCAAACAGAATACTAAGCCACATCTCCATTTAAGTACAAACCCTTTAATTATAATTTTGAAACAATCAATTTTCATTTAAAAACAAATTCCAAGTATGCGGAGAAAGAAAAAAAATGTTTCAAGTTGAACTTGCTTAGTGAATGCTTTTCTTCATCGAATTACGAGTGACCATAGGAAATTATGATGAACTCAGACTTAACTGAATCGAATGCCTCCCCCTACTTGAGAACTCTTGCTGATTTCCTGACATTGTGTAACCAGACGAAGCGTAGGAGAAAAATATGAGCTGATTAGCTTAGTAGCTTCGGCCCCAATAGCTCCATTTCTTTGCAGGCTTCCCAGATGCAAAACATTTGGTACCTGAGCACAAACATCATTGTAAATTCAAGGATCCAAATGAGTTGCTTTCAAGTTTACCAAGATCCCACAACTTGGTATAAACTCCTATTAGCATGTAAAATGAATAGAGAGATTTTGACATGAATTTAGTAACCTTCTGGAAGGGGAGGCTGCTCGAACGGGGAACACAAGGTTTTTGCTGCTCCCATCTCACCTTTCGTCCTTGTTTTCACATCCTTCTCGACCTCCTGGAGGAACATGACAATGAAACCATCATCCTTTAGAAATATACTAGTAAATGATAGAAGTTTGAATACAACAAATATATTTAATACTTAGAAAACTTATCTCCATTTATTCCACATAGCTACCACAGACTTCAATAGAAACTAAAACTTATAAAATGCATCGACTCGAGCCAGTGATCAATGCAGTTCAAAATTTTATTGATAATTACCCCCTCATTACCATAGAAATCATCCTAATGAAACATTATTTACGGTGCAGCAGCTAAGATGGCAACAAAATCTCCCTTCCTAGCTACAAAAACAAGCTCCACAAAAAACTAATTCAACAACAAACCAGGATTTTAGATTTAATTCATCAAATAGATTTCAGCATATGAATGCGTATTGACTACTGGAAAAGAATAGCAACCAGGATCCCTTCAACTAACAAATAAAATTTTGGTGGCCTCATGAAAAGTCAGAACCAAAAAGTAGGCAGTCCTTAATATATGTAATAAACAACACAAGTGGAATTTCAAAACAGCGACAAAAAAAAAAACTGAAGCTGTACCTCTTCATCACACCATGGAGCTAATATCATTTTCTTCTGACTAAGAGCTTCAGTAAACTCCTCCCATGTATTAATAACCTGAATGCATGCATCTCGCTTTTCTTTTGCCGCATCAAAAAGGCTTTGTTGAATACTTTCTAGCAATTCTTTCACTTGTTCAACCAACGAAGCCCTAGGTATGTCCTTCTTTGCGGAATTATCACGGCGAACTGCACGTACCTAGAAAAAAAAGCAGATAATTATATATTAGCACTATGTATCAACACAATCCAAATCAGACCAACAAGTATTAGCAAGGAGAAAACAGTATTCCAGTAGCCGATAGAAAAGAACATTAATAGACAGAATATCTAACCTGGTTGTTTGCTAAGTCCTTAGGCCCTATTTCAATCCTGAGTGGAACACCTTTCATCTCCCAGTGGGAGTACTTCCATCCAGGAGAATAGTTCTCCCTAATGTCTACCTCTGCACGAATTCCTGCTTTGGAAAACGTATCCAAAGTGGCAGAACAAGCATCGAAAATTCCTTGAGTGTCTGCATCTTTGTAAGGTACAGGAACTATAATGACTTGAACTGATGCAACTTTGGGAGGCATCACCAATCCCTTGTCATCACCGTGAACCATAACCATCACACCAATCTGCAAACAGTTTGGAAGGCTAGAATAACGAGACACAGAAATTCACTCTGACAAGTTACCAAAGGCTAAGACAAATGCAAGTATCAAAATATTACCGTTCTGGTACTATAGGCCCACGAATTTTGCCAGACCATAGCTTTCTCCCCCTTTTCATTTTCAAAGTTGATTTCAAACATTTTTGCAAAATTTTGACCCAAACAATGTGAAGTTGCACCTTGAATTCCACGACCAGTGTTAGGGATAAATGCCTGCATATCACAAACGGAGCAATGGTTTTATACAACTTAAATAAGTGATGGATATCAATTCGCCACGCTGAAGATAGGTCATAGCATTTAGTCAACTTATACCTCAACGCTTGTGGTGTAAAGACCACCAGCAAACTTCTCCATCTCACTCTTCTTGCCCTTGATGACAGGAATCGCCAGGTATTCTTCATATATGCGCCTATACAGTTCCAATATCTCAAGAACCTGAAATAAAAATGACCTTTAGATAATGACCACAGTTGCACAAAAGAACTGCAAAATTTCAGGTTAGATTAATAGTATTTTGGTAATCTCCCGTGGCTTAGTTAAGAATTAGATGAAGATATAACCTTCTCTCATATTCTTCCAATTGTTTATATAACTTTGTTTTATACCCAAAAAAAGAAAAATAAAGAGAAAAAAAGAACATAGTAACATAGTAGAGAGACTAAATAACAAAGATTGATTCAAATTCAGTGCATTATCCCCCAACATAGTTACTCATTTTCATCACTGGTAACTGAGAAAACAACATGTTGGTTTTAAACCCTAAAGCTATTCATAACAAAGACATTTTTCTAAATTATAATTTAATATTAGAGTTAGATACCTCTGTATCTGCTTCATCCTTAGTAGCAAAAGCAGTATGCCCTTCCTGCCAAAGGAACTCACGACTCCTGCAGTCAGTGTTTAATAAAATTAACTCTTTCTCTCCAAACGATTTAAAATAAATTTAAATAAAACAAGAAGACTAAACTGGCTAATGCAAAGACAAGATTAAGAACATTGAACAAATTATAGAACATCTTACTGTTAATAGATCCAACTTAGTCCATTAACATAGTGAAAAGAAAAGAAACAAAAAGATAAGCACAAGCAAGAGTAATTGCCTAATAAATGGTGTGGGATGGCTGAACTCCCATCTCACAACATTGCACCACTGGTTAAGTTTCAAAGGCAGGTCACGGTGACCCCTGATCCACTTAGAATAGTATGGATACATAACAGTCTCACTTGTAGGGCGAATTGCAATGGGCACTTCCAAGTCAGACTCCCCAGATTTTGTCACCCAAGCAACCTACAAATCAATGCCAAGTACCAAACCATCAACATTAAACCACAATTGCACTTTTCAGCTTAAAAACTAAAAAACAATCAACAGTACATAAGAAAACTGCTTAGAAAAAAACATAAAATTCCAAGAAAGGATACTCATCATTGACTAAATTCTAACTGAACTGCTATAAAAAGGGGAAGGGGATGGGTGTCTACAATCTTATCAAGAATACTTTTTAATAAGAAGCAACAAATATCATTGCTTGAGCCAAAGCTACGCCGATAAGTAACAGGTAGAGGCTAGAGGAACTAACTGGGCACACAGAGCCAATACATTGAGAGATACTCAGCATAATCAAGATATCACGAAGATTGAAATGATATTCATAAGCCTATGAGTCCATGAACATGGCAATTGGAAACCATACCATCACTTAACTGGAATACACCCAACAAACATAGTAACCATTTCAAATTTCATCATATAAATGAAACACCCATTTCTCATATATTTTTAAAAAAGTAATAATAAATAAAGTTTCAAACAAACAAACAAAGATAACAAGCATTTCCAATTCAGATGAAGAGGTTTCTCTATTGTAGCATATATGAATAATAAAACATCACCTCAGGAGCAAAACCTTCTATATGATCTTTCTCTCTCTGTAAGACGCCAGGAGACACAAAAAGTGGAAAGTAGCAGTTCTTGATTTTCATTTTCTTAATTTCTGCATCAAAAAATACCTGCACGATAGCAAATTAAATCTTTGAACCTAAAGAGACAAGAAGAGATTGTAAAATGGATGATAGATACTTACTTGCATAGTCTCCCAGACAGACATTGCCCACGGCCTCAGTATATAGCAGCCAGAAATATCATAATACTCTATCATTTCTCCACTGACAACTACCTAGACAAACTAGAAAAAGAATTATTCAAGTCACCTGCAAGAGTCTGTTCATAATATTACTACGCAGCTTCCTCCAAAAAGACATTTCTTAAAATTTTTGTTTTCCCTTTTAGTTAGGTTAACATAGTAAACTATTTCATAAATCAATGACATCTTACGCACAAAAAAGGGAAACAGTTCAAGCTTCAAATCTAGTCAATGTTTTTTGGCGCAATAAAGCGTAAAGTGCAAAAAAAAGAAAAAGACGCAGGCCTTTTTTTGTGAGGCGCACTACATATTAAAAGTACTACATTCACTCTTATTTTGTGAGCCTCGCCTTCAAGGCGAGGTGCCAGACCTAGGCCCTAAGCCTAAGAGCGCTTGAGAGGGCTTTTTAAAACAATGAACCTGGTCAAGTTAAAGTGTGATGAGAGGGGAAAAACTCAAATCATACGAATAATTTTACACCTGGATTGATACATGTACTTTGATAACCTTGGAGTGAAAATACAGTCTACCTTCCTACAAGGGATATCAAACAACGTTGTCCCAACTCTTACAAATAACTTTACGGAACAGAAAAAGTCATTTTGCAATCGGTAGAAACAAAAATCAAGCACACCTCAGAATACCATTCTCCAAAATTATCGTCCTTCTTATTAGTGAGACCCAAACCAGTCTCTTTCTTCACCTCCTTCTTTTTCCCACCTACAAAAACCAGTAAACAGCAGAGAACTAGTTAACTCTTTCCAAAGTAGGGAGTAGGAAACAATTGCACAAACAACTACATTACTAAAGAAACAATATTTACCAGCTTTAGGATTAGTAGCAGAGCTACCAGGCTTTGGGCCGGCCATGTTTTCAGTTTTTAACTTCTGCAGGAGAATCATCGTAGAAAATTCAAATTTAGACAAAGAAATGTAACTTCTTTTCAATGATTAAGTAGGCATTGAGGGAAGTTCTAACAGTCTATCATGAAGAACGAGCAAAACACAAGAAAGTTTGAATTAAGTTGAGTCCTGGTGCCAAATTCCACAAATGCCACAACATAAACAAGGAAACACACATCATCAACCCATACAAACCCACCCCAGCAAGGAAAAAGTAACCAAAAAAAAAGAAGTAAGAACAAACAAAATAACAGGGCAGAGGTCAAGGACTAGATCTGAATAGGTAAGGATTTCCATGAAAATGGTCAAAAAGGCAGTAGCGTATTCAGATTTGACACCGTTCTCAGCAACAAATGAGAAAAATGGAAGGAAAAAATAGAAAATTAAAACAAAACACAGACACACAAGATGACAATGTGATGGTTGAGATTAGGAAAACTGAAACAAAGATAACAAGGAGGAGCATTGAAGAGTTAACTAAGATGGTGAACATACTTCAAACCCAGTGAAGGAGAACGTAAGTGGGTGTGAGAGATGAAGAGAAAAGATGAAAGGTGTGCAATTGAAATAAGAAAAGAGGTAGAAGAAACTGTAAAACGGATGGACCTCTGCGATTTGGACTAACAACGTAGTAGCCACCGCCGGCGATGAACAAGTGCGAGGAGAAGAGGCGCGGAGAGTGATGAAATGCAAAGAAAGAAGTTCGAGGGTTAAAGAGCAGGACAGGACAGTTGGATTAATCTTTCAAAAGAGTTGCTTTACAAATCAAAGAATAAAAAAATGGCATTTTGACTTTTTTGTGCATTAGGATGGGATGTTTTATTTTAACAATGTGGTTGAAGAAAAAAATTAGTAAAATAGGGTTGATTTGAAAATAATTGGAAAAATAGTGTTGGTTTGGAGAGGTTCGATTTTCAAGATCGGACCTCTAAATACCCTTTTATTTTTATAAAATAAAAGAGGTCGATGTTGAAGACTGGACCTCAAAGATATACCGTTTAATTTTTTTTTTTTTAAATAACAGAGGTCCGGACCTCATTTACTTATATTGAATTTTAAAAAAAAAAAATAACAGTGAAGACCGGACCTCAATATTTTTTTTTTTTTTATAAAAAGCCTTAAAGAGGTCCGGTCTTGACCTCAAACCTAATTTTTATATTTTAGTATTGATTTTGTCGCATTAAGTTTTGGGTGTGGCTTTTTTAATTAAAGTTTATTTATTTATTATTGGGTTGCTTTGTTGTCATTTTTCCCCCAAAATTAAATCATGATGGCTGGTTTTACTAATTATTAATTTAAATTTATTACTATTGTAAATAGCTTTGTTGAATATAAAATGAGTGTTGTAATTTGACTACATGCTTAGCTTTCTACTAATTAATTCATATGTTACTTTTAATATTAATATAATATCTACCAAAATTCATTCATTTCAATCCAAATCAAAATTTTTCCAAACGTAAATTCAATTGATGTAAAATTGCCAATTTTTTTTTAAAAAATATGTGCACATAGAAATTATATATACGAAAAAACTATTTGTTTTACTGACTGTGACATTCACTTTAGTTCTTGTTGGCTCGACACTTGTTTCGACTCGCCTTCTCGTTATTTGTTCTAAATTCTCACTCTATATCTTAAATTTGAACAACCATAAATGTTTTAATTTATTTCTCATATTACTACATCTTTAACGAAGTGAAAATCGAGAAACAAGTAATGACCTAGAGTGAGTTCAATCAGGGCAATTCTCAAGTTAGTTATAGTGAGTATGGAGATGAGCAAGAACAGTTTGCAAAAATCGAACATTGAAGATCAGTAC
>JBBPDJ010000026.1:8919333-8932435 GCA_037974625.1 Cucumis cinereus
ATCTCTAATTATTTTGCAAACACCATTATTTTTCTAAATAAAAATTCAAACTACAATATTCCTCTAATTTTCCCATTAGGATGTGTTTTAAATTTACATTAAATTTTAAAATTCGAAATTAATTAAATAATCACAATAATATTCATGTAAAAGAAACCAAATATGTGAATATATATTTAAAATTAGGAAATTATAAAAAATAGAGATATTTACAAAATATTTAACCTTCATTTAAAAATCAGGTGTAATTGAGTTTTATATTTTAATGTTTTTTTTAAGTGTAAATAGTTTGTTTTTTTTTTCTATATTTGAAAAAACCCTTTAAAATTTATAGTAAAAATATTAATAAAAAATAATAAAATAAATTTTAAAAAATGTATAAAGTAAATTTAAGATTTATTGAAAGTTTGGAGAGTGGGACAAAGACTAAAATTAAACAAATTCAAACAAAGACTAAAATTAAACAAATTCAAAAGTATATGGATAAAAACGATATTTTAACATATAAAAAATGTAGTTATAACAGAATTTAGATATAACTTTTGGAATCTATGGTTAACAAAGTCTATCTTTCATAAATATTTTTTTTTATATTTACAATTTTTTAAACATGTTGTTTTATATTTAATTGGACTATTTTAAAATATATCAAGATGAATTAAAATATTTACAAATATAACAAAATTTTACTTTATATCAACAAAAGACTACTATTTATGTTGTGTTAGATATATATATAGTGCAGATAAATTGTGATATTACTATATTTACAAATATTTTTAGTTTGTCATTTAAAACAATTTTTTTCTATTTAATCATTTGCTCGAAATAAAAAAATATGCTGCTATATATTTAATTATTAGCCCTAAATCAAAATTCAACAAAAAAATAAAAATAAAAATAAATAAGGATTATACTCATTCTTAAGCACGTTGAAAGGTTTGTTATCAATGCCATTGTTCACATTAGTGACAATTTTTAATACAACGATTGATTGAGTGGACATCAAGTCTTGCACCTCTAAGATGTAGGGTTATGATTATATTTTCTGCACCTTTAAAAAATAGATGTTTAAGTTACAATAAAATAAACAAAAATATTTATAAATATAATAAAATATCATAATCTAAATGTGATAGACTTTATATGTGTCTACTATAATATAGATAAATTATTATTTCATATTTTACTATATTTGTAAATATTTTAAATAGTTGGTTTAAAACAAATTTCTTAAGAATTTCTCTTTCCTTCCCTCCTTTTCTTAATGTGAAATTATCCATAAAAAATTAATATCATTCGTAACAAAAAGGAAAAAGGAAAAAAAAAAAATGCAAAAAGACGTTTAAAGGGATGAACATATAATTACACGAACAGATCTTCGGTGGGGGGTTCTTTTTCATCGGAGCTTCAGAAGCATTGTAAGGGAGAAAGTTGGAGGGGTAAGAAGAGAGCTTGCAGGGAAGTGACTTTGTAATATCGTAAACCCTTTTTGGCATTTCGTTTTTGTCGGTAAAATTTTGAAGTGTTGGAACTGGAGAGCAAGCGAGAATGGAGGATGAATCTTCGCGAGCAATTAGGCTTATGAATTTCGTCTCTGAGGAGCAGGTTTTTCCTCTTCCCCCTCCTTTCCTTTGATTAATTCATACAATATTTTGGATTCTCCTTTTCAAATCAATGCAAATATATTAATTTTTGCAGCTGGATGAAGCCAAGAAAACAAGGGGCGAACGAGTTGAGGATGGCACTGCTCAAAGAGACAGACCCCTCTTCGAGGTTCTTAAACGACTATTCACCTTTACACCTGAATATAAATTCTTTTAGTAGAATGAAAAGTGAAATGTTTGTTTTCTTAGATGGGGTAGTGAACAGTTAGTTTTTTTTTGGAAGAATTTCTTCACCTTCAGTGTAAACTCAAGTTATTTCATATATATATCCTTATGTACAGTAAGTTATTAGAAGCATATGATTTGACCTATTGCAGCTAGCTAGTGATGGGAGATTTTACCGAAAAACATGTTAGCTGGCTGTCATTCCAAACATTTGAGAACCCCACTGTCTTTAGAGGCCTTTCTCATTTGCAGCTCTGATGTCATATGAAACTTAGGTTTTTGGCTTGGCAGGCTTGGAGTGTCCCTTTGACAATTGAGCTTTAGCATTTCTTTGTTATTTAATACCCAAAATAAATCGAGTAATTAAGAGACGTAACATTAAGTTGTTGAGATAGATTTATGGATCAATGGAAGTTTGTGGAGCTGTTTAACTAAGAGAAGTTCATTTACAAAATTGGATTCAAATTATTTCAGTCTATACAAATTGACAATGGCATTGAGTCTTATGTCATTATTCTTTGTGATTGATATATTTAGCAGTTGGTAATCACTTTCTCTTCTATAATGTAAACATTTAAGTGAAGTTTGTACAAGTGATACCAAATAATAACATTTTACTTGAATTATTGAAAATAAGAAAGAATTGTCTACTACGCTCTATCGATGTTACCTACAATGTTATGACAAGCCACACAACTAATGCAAGTAATAATGTAGAAAATTGAACACACAAGATTGGTAACCCAGTTCGATGAATTACACCTATGTCGGGAGGACCGTGTGTCCAGAAAAGATAACTTCACTAGTATCAATGATAGACAATTACAATGTAGTACTTTTCAGTAAAGCTAACTCTGTTACAGGGACCTCCAAACAATACTATCACTCAGCTGACTACCTAGGCTCCTCTTAGGTTAAGACTCCCTCTCTTAGCAACTTAGGTTCCCTCTAACCAGTAGAATTAGTGAAAAATGTCTTAGGCTCCCCCTAAGACCGAGGCTTTCTCTCTACTGGACTCGAGCTCCCTTCGAGTCATGAGACTCCCTCAACTTGAATTCTATCTTTCCTTTCAAGAAAAAAGTCCCCTTTGTTCAAATAGCTTAGGCTCCCCCGAGCTTTGAGAAACTCTACCGAGATGAATCAAGAACCACAAGCTGTAAGAAAATTGGAGTAAGTCTCCAAGAAGTGCAGCACTCTCACAATCATAAGTTAAATGCGACCGAACACCAGTGTAATGAATGCACTATTTCTTCTTCTACTTCAATGAAAATGGCCAACCCAGCTGAAAATCATGAAGAAGTTGCCCTACTTTTCAAAATGGTCGCTCACTGAAATAGGAAGGAAATCGATAAAAACATTGCAAATAGGAAATTCTCGATAAGGAAAGTATTTTGCGAAATCTGCATCTCCGAAACACATTCTGGTGTCAAATGTCAAACAGGCACTGATGCAAAGACACATTTGATAACATCACCTTAAACAAATATTGTTTTTGGGAGCCCAAATCTCTGTACAGCCTATTTTGTAATCTTTCATTCTTCTCAACGAATGTAGTAATGTTTACATGTATGTACTCTGTGTATGAGCATGTGAATGCATAGAGTTAAGCATCTTTTTTTTGTTGTTAACTACGTTTCTCTTTTTATGTCCACAGATTTTAAAGGAAAATAAAGACAAGCGTGACGCTGAATTTAATGAACGGTTCAAGCACAGTGAGTGCTGAAGTGTAATATCAATCTTTTTCTCGATATAACTCATTTAATTGTTGTTTTATTTTTTAAATGAAAAAACTCGACTTTTGTTGGGAAAAATAACGAAAAGTACACGCCCATACAGAAATTGATAAGCTCACAAAAAAGGAGGCAATTACAGGAAGGGGCTCCAGTCTAGTAAAATGAGACCTAGTGAGTAATTACAGGAAGGCCTACGCAATGGACCCAACATCTCTCCTGGATCTTACCCTCCCTTGAAGATTCTACTGTTTCTATAGTCCCACAAACTCGACAATATAGGACAAACCCCAACATGCCATAGAAACCCAATTTCTCACACAAAACAATATAGCACACAGCTGACACCCCAACATGCAACAAATTTTCACAAAAAAGTGTATGGAGGAGAAGCTCTCCAATTGTCACTTGAGAAAGATTGCAAGTTCCGAGGATATGATCTTGATCAATGTCCTCAGTCGCCTTCTTGCAAAGAATACAATAATGATGCCCAACCACCTATTCCTCCCAAAAACAATTATCCCCCCCTCCCTCCACCACATTATGAATAAACTTGAGAAAGAAACATTGGTGAGATGTCTTTCGAGTTTTTGGATGTGCCTTTAACCCCTCCATCTGTTCGATCAAAGGGATGAGGTCCATAGACTCCACACTTACAAATAATAACCTTGTGCTATAAGGTGTGAACTTCATGATAGAATGGCAAGAGTCGTTTAGTCAACTGGGCCGTACTTCTTGCCCTCACATTACTAATGCCCGACAGGAACCTGCCTCTCAATGCACTAGATTTGGCCCATTTTCCTCATCGATCCCCTCCCATAAGAAATCGCTCATCAACTTCTCAAGAGCCTTACATCCATGCGATTATGCAATGATTAAAATTCATGCTTATTCAGCTCTTTTACTGCAGGACCACCAAAGGCTCTGGACGAGGATGAGACAGAATTTCTGGATAAATTGGAAACAGTGAGTTTATTTGTTTTACACCGATTACCTATTAGCATCTTCTTTTCTTTTCTGTTCTTTAAATTTTATTGTTAATTGACATGCAGTCCAAGAGAGAATATGAAAGGCAAATGGCCAATGCAGAGGAACAAGAGCTCCGCAGTTTTCAAGTAACTATCCTGCTGTTCCAAATCAAGTGAAACTCTCTATGTTACTTGTGTTTCATTTTCCAATTATTGATATATTTAATGCTCGGTTCAAATTTATGACAGCACTCTGAAGAATTGTATGCTAATCAACTGTAATTTCATATGTTAGCACTTCAATATGTGATTATTGAGTGTGCTATTGCTACATTGTCTCCTTAATAGTAATGGCAATCAGTTAATGTAATGCACCATACTAACTAGCCGGAAAAATGTGCTCCTATGTGTGCTTTGTCCACAGCTGGAGAGGAGGCATCTTTACAAGTGCACTTCTCCAAAATACCTAACTGAGTGCTGCAAATTTTAAAAATAAATTTGGATTAAAATTAGTAAAAGAGGGAGAAAGATCAGCTTAGACAAGAAAGATATATATACATATATATAATGTTTATCCCTTCCCACCCATCCTTTTCACTTGAAACACTTGTCTTCTTACCATTGACGAATAGGTATGGAAAAACATTGAAGTGAGATTGAAGACAGATTTTATGGCTACAAGTCTAATGACTAGGACTATGGAAAGTGAACCTATATAGTCTTTAGTGCTATCAGTTCTAATTTTAAGTCTGTTGCATGGCTTCTTTTTCATTTTCTTCTTCTTCTTCCTTTTTTTTTTCTTAATTTTTTTTTTTAAATTTAATTTTTTTTATTTTATAGAAACAACAATTTTCATTGAGATAAAATGAAATAGTACAAAGTCAGAAGCCCACCAAAACACCCCAACCTATAAGAAGGGCTTCCAACTGAGTAAAATGTTTCCAATGGAATAGACGAATAGTTACAAAAGGACTTCAAAATTGAAGCCCAAAAGAACACATGAAATCTAACCAAAGACCAAACCTCACTATGGTCCCTTTCTCTACCATGAAATTACCAAAGTCTGTTGCATGGCTTTTGAACCATTGTTCTTGAGAGATCCATACTACTTGAATTTTGTTTGTTTGTAATAGTTAACTTTTTATCTTTTAGATATTAATTTCTGATTTTCTTTATTGTTTTCCAACTGAAGCTCCACTTTCTTTTGTGCATTACGCTGAAGCGTTAGAGAGTCAACTCACTTCTCATGTTCCCAAGAACATATCATCATTGTAACAATTTATTAAATATTTGTATAGTAGTGACCAACAGGTGAACTATTATCTCTCTCTGTAGTCTAAATATGTTACCACAGGAGATCATCCTTGTGGGATCTGGGTATATTAGTCATCTCCAACAGTAGTTTAGTTCTAAGATCAACAAGTACTGAATAAATGATGGCAGTTCTTTGGTGAGTTTTTGGTCATCAAGGAGGTTCATATCAAAATCAAATCAACTTTCCCATTCAGTCCAAGTGCTTCCTTCCAACAAAAGCTGTCAGTTGTGGCCCTGGGCTTAGTTCACATGTTCTTTCTTAGTGTTGTGTATGGAAAATTCCCGTGACCCTTTATACTTAGAATATTGTTGATGATAGGCCTGGCCTGTCTTTTCCCAACAAATTTTTAACAACTTACGAAGGCTGCATAAAAATGGGCAAGGGCAACAAGTTTGAATCAACTGTCACACTTTTAATTCTGTTTTAGGTTGTCTGTTGCTTTCTGCTTAGTGATATTACTTGTTGTCCACGTTGTATATGTGTAGTGTACTAGACGCAAGTGCCCACTCTAAATTTCTTCTCAAGCGCTATTTCTTGGTGTTCTTTCAGGCAGCAGTAGCAGCACAATCTATTTTATTGAATGAAGTGAGGGAAATAACCCCTCCTGCTCCAGCAGCTCAGGTTGGTTTAGTTCAAATTCTATGCTCATCCAGTTACTTTTGGTGTGAGTAGCCACATCATAAACAATCAATCAATTATGGTACTGATATGTATTATTATTGATTTAGAGTCCATTTGAATTGACATTTTAAGTGCTTAATAACACTTTTTTTGCACTTAAAAACACTTATTTAAACACTTAGAAAATTAATCCAAACACGTCCTTGGATTGCCTCTAATAGGAAGAATCATAGTCATAAATTCTAAATATCAGCCAAAAAAGAACTCACGATATTACAGACTCTTACATTGTTGGGTATTTTATTGGAATATGAACTGTGATAAATATTGGTGGCTACTTGTAGACGTGAATTCTATCTAATGTTTTTGTACTCAAGGGTGTGAGTAAATTCATTGGACCGGTCTGTTCTTTTCGGTCAAGATGTGATCAAGCTGCCTTAATGAGGGTTCTGTTAAATAACCACCTAATGTAATCCTCAATTGTGTGCAGGAAAAAGCATCAGTTAGGAGAGAAACTCCGATCATTCGACCCCCAAGTATGATTATTAGAGTAAAGCCACAGGCAAAGAAAGCTAGGATTGAACCTAGAAGCCCAGAAAAAGCTGGTAGCACAGCTGAAATCCCTGATACCAAAGCAGAGGAGCCTTCAAAATCAGCGAAAACACTTGATACCAATAGTGATAGGCCGCTTGAAGCTGCTGCTATAACAGGACTAGTTTCATATAGTGATGAAAGTGAAGATGAAGATTAGAGGATTGAGTTGGCTATTAGAATCTCCGAAACAATCACCCTATTGTATCTAATTTTTTGAGTCGAGGTTCTGAAATGATGAATCTTTTTCTGTATCTTGTCAACTTTTAATATGTATGTACATCTTCTAACCCATCATTGTTAAAATGTTTTAGGCAATCCTCAAGGTTTAAATTTTTATGAAATATTGAGGCTGGATTTCCATCTATTGTGGTTAAGAGTTTGATGTTTGATCAAGGCTATACTTAACTCATACTTTTAGTTGGATTTTTGTTCTTCTCTTTTTAGGATTGTTCTTGTAGGAATTGAAATTTGGTTGAGAGCTTGGAATATCATTAACTTTTGCTTTGATTGCCTTTCTCCTTGAAAAAATTAATTATTTTATTCTATTATAAATATTACAATAATAGATGCTCAATTATAAGGTTAATGTCATGTGTCATCTTTCTATGAGTAAAACTTGGGTGTTGGTTGGGTGTTACCCAGCTGTGCAGCCCTTCAACGTGACTCATTTCTATAGTGCCACATGTCATCTTTTTTTTTTTCTTTCCTTTTTAAATTACTCTTTATTCTTCTCTGTTCATCTCCTCTTCATCTGTTTTCTTTACTTTTTTTCTTCTTTTTTTTCTTCCTCCAAATCTCAGTAGCAATCTCTAGCTTTCTTTTATTGTCTTCTTTTTTTCTTTGTCCCAATTTCAACATGCTTCCATGGTTCCTCTTTTTTTAGCAATTTTATTCATAAGTTCAACTCCAATTAAAATTTCTCTTTTTTTAGTGTGTATTAAAACCCTAACAACCAAACCATCATACGAAAATAGACTGTCCG
This sequence comes from Cucumis cinereus, assembly GCA_037974625.1. Classification (NCBI taxonomy): domain Eukaryota; kingdom Viridiplantae; phylum Streptophyta; class Magnoliopsida; order Cucurbitales; family Cucurbitaceae; genus Cucumis; species Cucumis cinereus. The sequence goes on from JBBPDJ010000026.1 coordinate 8,927,376, forward strand.
ACAAGAGTTCATGGTTCTTCAAATTTACAAGTTTATGGTGAAGAAGAGAGATGTAAGAAAGGAAATTAAAGTAAAAAATGGGTGATAGGTTCAAAATTGAAAAGTAAAAAATTCATGGTGAAGGAAAGGGCTAAATGGACGTGGAGATTGAGAAAGAAATCAAGAAAGAAAGATCCAAAAAGATCAAAGAAACAAATAAAGGAAAAGAACCAAAGAACGATTAGGAGATGAAGGAAGGAAAATGAAGTAAATTTGAGATTTGGAGGAAGGAAAAAAAAAAGAAAAAGAAAAATAAGGAAAACAGAGGAAGGGGAGTGAAGGGGAAGATGAATGAAAGGATAAGATAAGGAATAAGTAAATTATTTTTTTTTTTAAAAAAGATGACACGTGGCACCATTCAAATGGGCCACGTCGAAGGGACTAGGTGACACCTAGCCAGCACCCAAGTTTTACTCTTTTTCTATTATAACATATGTGTGTCATCTATTTACTGTGTGTAATGTCAATGGAATCCATCTTATGCATATCAAATTGTCTAAAAATAGTAGCTTTTGGTAGACTTCGTAATAAACATACACATTGGGAGAATTTTCCGAAAATTGCAGAAAGTAGATTTTGAGAATTTTATATTTTCTTAATTTATTATTTATTTTATTTTAATATTATATTTTCTCAATTTTATAACATATTCATTATTATTATTGATATTAGCGAGTGTCTAGGTCAACTTATATGCATATCAACTAATTTCATGAGATGAGTCTATTCGTCTCACATTAACAATATTTGAATATCAAAGAAATTTAAGAAATTGAAAATAGGTCAAATTTGAGGGGATAAAGAGTTTTGAGATGAGTTTTTCAAAAGTTAAAATACCGTCATAGTCCATGTATTTTGAAGTTTCTTCTACCCGTTTTTCAATTTTGGTCTACTTTTTTAATATATCTTAATATATATATATATATATATAATCTTGCATTAAAACTATTATTATTTAATTAATTATGGGAAAATTAACTTTAAAGAACCAAATGCAAGATTTATTAAAAGTAGGATGATTGATGATTAAAATTAAATAAGTAAAAATATAAGTACTAAAATTGAATATATGTTTTCCAAATATTTTTATCTATTTTCAGAATAAAGACTCCCACGATAAATAGACACGAAACATCCATTGTGCTGTTTTAAGTAAAACTTCGATTGTGCCACTTCCTCCGTACGGACAAAGGGATGGTATTAGTCCAAGTAATTTATTAGGTTTAGAATCACATCAGGTTTTGAGGTATTAACAAATTCATGTCGCATCAAAAATCAATCAACTCAAAACCAAAAACATATAAAATAAAAATAAAAATATATAATGATGAATATCAAACCACCATGCATGTTCATCAACAAATAGATTATTTAAATCACATGTTCATCAACAAACATAATTTTTTTCAGTTCTTCAATCCAATTAAGTAAATCCCACCAGTACTTGGAAGCCAAGTTCTTCCAAGAAGAAATGCCCCAGCTGTATATTGCAAAGCTTCATTTCTTCCCATCACTTTAACGCCCTTCCATCTCACTCTTCTGTTGGTGTTAGCACCAGGTCCTCTGTTCCCATACTCCAAATACGAACACGTCTCCAATGCAAAATTTCCGGACCAAGGCAAGTATCCAGCCGGCTGAATGAAGTCGCCTAATGTCGTCTCCATGATCACAGTTCTAGCATATTTCTTCCATGGTCGCCCCAAGTATGTTGGAATCTTGAACCTGTCAGCGAACAGGTTGTGTTCTGGGACAATTCTGCAGTTGTGGATCACTAGACCAGTGATTTCTTTTTGCTCGGCGCGACCTTGGGCTGTCACGGTGTTTCTTTGGTTGTCCATTGGGCGACGAACGATGATTAAGGAGTTTTGGATGACGGTGGATGAATCTCCGAAGATGAAGTCTACGGTACCGGATATGACGCAGTTGCGGTAGAATTGACGGTGAGCTTGTACGTAGAGAGTGTCTTGATGACCGTCCATTCTGCAGTTGAAGAAGGCGGATCTATCGGATTGGACTCGTAAGGCTACTGCTTGGTGGCCTTCAGGACCAGCTGTGTTGGTGAATCCCATGGATTTGCAAAGAAATCCTTCACCTATGGCAGCTGCGACAGGTAATTTCGAAATGTGAATGTGTTAGTTAAGAAAAAAATGTTTTTTTAAAAAACTTTTAACTTTTATTTAAACACTTGATAAAAAGCTATTTAAAATATACTTCAAAAGTTATTTTGCTCTAATCTTATCGAAATGACTTATTTCAAACGCATCCAATATCTTATCATAATTTAAAATTTAGAACAAATATTGTTGTGAAAACTTTGAGTAGGGAGTGATTTACCGAAGGAGGCAGTGTTTTGTGTGGTGAAACCGCCGCGGTTGCTCTTGCGACCCGTGACAATGGTTTTTCTTGGGCCATCTCCATACATGAAAACATTTTTCATGTCTTTAGTTACAGTGATGTGTTCATCATAGATCCCTGCTTTCACGTAGATTACATATCTTCCTTTTAGGGCCTTTGGGTATGCAGCTAATGCAGCAGCAATGGTCTTGTATTTCCCACTACCGTCCTTAGCCACCACTGCATTCGGTGTCGGACGAACACCTCCTTTTCTTGATGCAAGCAACTTCCTATCTGCCCCTGTCATCCATGTCGGGAACCCGTTGCTATCTACTTCTGTTGTTCCAAGAAGCCTACGACCACTTGGTTGAACCTGCTAACAAAAAACTAACTACATTTATTAAATATGCCATATCGGATTGGTTTAAACCTTTTAAGGGGGCGTTTGAGACAAGGAGTGAAGTTATTGTAAGTTCATGGTTTCTACGGTGCAAGAAGTTAATAAAGGTATAAAATTGATATTTTTCTATAGTAATTGGACCACATATTACTTAGGCCAAACAAAGAGTGGAGGCATGACTCGACTACTCTCGACTCCATCACTCCCAACTCAGATGGAGTTAAAAGAGCTTTTTAGTAAGTGATGATTTAGCATAATTACCTTCAATTGCAAGCCGAAGTTGTCAAGAATATTGGAAACTGCAGTGACAATAGCAAGAGCATTGCTGGTAAGCTTGCCAGCAACATCAAGACCATCTTGCATCTTCTGTTTAAGCTGAGGATCAAATTCTCCAAGTCCATCGAGACAAGATTGTTGATAAGAAATAACAGCACTAAGCCAATTCTTAATATCAGCAATACGATCTGCATCAGTATGCAAATCAGACTCTCCAACGGTGGAATACGACGCTTGCAACTCATCAATGGCGAATTGTAACAAATCTTTGCAATCTTCAACACCCATTTTGATGGAGGCATTTTTACTAGCCTCCACGATAAGGCTGTCGGACAAGTTGTAGCCTTTTGTAATTTCATCAATAGTGGCAAGAATTGCTGCTTTAGCATAGTCTTTTGGGTCAGTTGAAGAGGTATTATGAGCAACACGGTCAAGTGTATTTTTGCATTCTTCGTGATAATCTGTAGTAGAACATATGGCTGAGATTGCCTTCATGTTTGGTGATAGATCCTCTGTTCCACCATTAGAGCCATTGGTTTTGTTTACTGTGGCGACAACGGCTAGAGCTATACCAACAACGAGAATAAGGGATAATCCCCCCACGACCACCTTCCCAACCATTTTAAAAGGTGTATATGTATTTGAGTTCTTATTGTGATATTGAATGGAGGAGTTGATTAGAAATGGGTTTGCATGAGAATCATTATATAGTGGTGAATTCTGCTAGGAATAGGAGTTGGTTTCTCAGCAACAGTTCATCCAAAACTAATCCTTATTGTGTTATTTTCTGTTGTTCTATTCTTTTTGGGAAGAGCTAACCATCATCTTGTTAAATTTTCTCAACCGAAGCCACCCCATTTTAGGTCCCATTGGATAAGAATTCTGTTTTTTCTTTTTGAAAATGAATTGTTTCTTCCAATGACTTATATCATTTTTAGTATAAGAACCAAATTCCAGAAACAAAAACAAGTTTTTAAAAGCTACTCGATCCTCACCATTTAGATTTTGAAAGCTACTCTTCTTAAGTTTTCAAAAGTTGATCTGGGTTTTGAAAACATTCGTCACATTTAGATAACAAAGTAAGAAATTTAGAGATGAAAGAGGTGCTTGTAAACTTATTTTTAAAAAACTAAATCGTTATCAAACTTGTCTTAAATTATATTGTCAAATTTTGAAAATATTTTTTAAACGGGCAATTGTAAATATAGCCATCAAACCCAAATGCATTAGTAGATATAACATGATTATCATTATTATTATTATTTTGCAAATATAACAAAATATCTCATATTGTTAATAGAAGTATATCAATGATAGAGTTTATCACTATAGATAGTGTTTTACTGATAGATTTTATTATATTTGTAGTTCTTTAAAAATATTAATGTACACTTAATTATTAGGAAAAAAATAATACTTTTTTGGTCCAAGAGATTTGATGAATAGGTGCATTTAGTCACTTAGTTTTTAAATTAGTCATTTTGGTCCCTGAGTTTGGAAGAATAAGTTTAAAATATTTATCTCAAACAAAAAATAATTAAATTTAATATAAAAAATTATAAGTCTTTATGTGGCAAAATGACATGAAAAAATATATTTTTTGTAATCTTTCTACATTTTCTCTCTCCTCTCCCTAGTTCTCTCTCCTTCTTTTTCATCCTCTCACTCCTTTTATCCTTCATCTCCATTACATATATATTCAGAATCAACAAAAAATCAAAATACAAATATAGCGTATACCAAACTTAGATAATCATCAACACACATGTTAGAACATAGCAGATACATGCTGAGTGGAAACGAAAAACGAACACAAGCTACACAACTTCAAAGATGGAGTTTGAGAAAAAAAAAAAACTGTGATTTCACTACCAAAAGAAGTTTAGAAAGTGAAAAAAAAAATCGTGAAGAGAGTCGAGATGAAGAAAGAGTGAAAAGGACCATGGTCACATAAAACCTGTAAATGGATTCAAATTTCATTGAGATTGTTCTAAATAAGGTAATATATATA
>JBBPDJ010000026.1:8954210-9010855 GCA_037974625.1 Cucumis cinereus
TAGAAAAAAATACAATTAGAGATTTGGTGAGATTATCAAATTTGTAAGATACTTATTTTGGATGAGCCATAAGCTAATAGGATGAACTAAATGAGTTCCGCATTATGAACTATGTATCACGCATATGACTTAGATGTGCTTTAAAAAGTCACATAGGGGGAACTGAAGAAATATAATATGAAAAGAGAAGCGGATTCTATTTGTACTGTATCTGAGATGAATCTTGGCCATTCCCGCCTTTCAACTCCCCCTCCCCTAGACTAGACTTTTGGGTCTTATAAGGAACTAATTGAACCTTTCAAATATGTATAAAATATTAATTGAACGCCAGGAGACAGAGTATGAACAAATAAAAAAGAACAGGAAAAAAAATCAAATTCTTTTCTTTTACATATCGATATACATCCTTTACATATTTCTATAAATATCCTCTTTATCTTTACTTTTCTATTTTAGACATCTATAAATAGAGTAAAAAATATATATAGTTTAGTTAAAGGGTAGATTTCCAGACATCATGATGTATCGGTATTTTTCATGATCTATATTATTAATGAATTCTATACAAATTCATGATGTGCCAAGAACCAGATTTGAACTGGTGACACGAGGATTTTCAGTCCTCTGCTCTACCAACTGAGCTATCCCGGCCATTTCCGACACATTCATCGCTTCAACTCAAAAATTGAATTGAATGAGTTTGGTTTTTTCTTTTACCATCCAAAATGTACTTTAATAATTTTCACATCATTTCACCTAAAAAAATATACCTAAATTTTATATATTTTTAAAATTTGTTTTCCATTTCTCTTTAAAATTTCTACTCTTGCGTCCACCTTTACAAAGACAGTTATAATAGGCATCTAAATATTGTCTTGCTTTATAGAATTGATGATTAATAGTGGACAATTGTAGTCTAGTTAGTACTAAGCCACAATCAAAGTTTCATTAACTGATTATAACAATTTCTATCAATTTCCATACAATTTTTCGCATTTTCCATCAATTTCAATATTTTCAAGAAATAGGGACCTCAATATTTCCATCAACGACATCGATATTTCAAATCTTAGCTAGAAGTATTCTAAAAAACATTGTTTTTTTTTTTTTGCACAACAATACCTTTTCTATAATGATTTTGTTTTTAATTTTCTATTTAGATTTATTTTAGAGAATTTTTTATGGATATAAAAAACAAAAAATTGAAATTATTCACAGAATATATAACAAAAAAAACTTAAATGGACTATAAAGAATTGGATAGATTTTATTGTATTTTGTAAATGGAAACTATTTTTATCATCATTTTATTATAATAATTTTCACAACTTAGCTAAGCTAATTTTTTAAAAGAAGAGGAAAAAAAAGTCAAAGTAGATATGAAAACAAAGATTTTAATGGTTTATCAAATTAGGGTTTAGTGTGGTTAAAACACAAGAGGCCATTAAAATCTTCTTTTCTTTTCTTTTTTCTTTTTGAGAAGTTGATTTTTGTACTTTTACATGGGATGGTGTTTGAAGAGGTATTCGTGTGTTGATGCAATCATTGCCCAATTAAAAATCCTTAGTTAGAAAGTAATGCAAACGGTCCATACATTACTACAAAATTGGGAATTTTACGACATTTAAGAGTGTCACAATCAACATTCGTGACACTTATTTTATGTTTTTGTATCGCTGATAAAGGTATAAACATTGAACTGTGCATCTTGATTGATAATGCAATTGTCTACAGATATACTCCAATTTCATAGGACTATTCTTCAAAGAATTCCTTCTCTTTTTCATGTATTGTTATCTCTCTTTCTTGCTTTCAATGCTTTTCTATTTATAGCGTAAACGAAATAATTGTTCGTCACACTGGGAGGTAGAATATATTTGCAATTGATCAGAGTGTCTTTTCACTGTCACAACCTACTCTTGTCGGTGGCCCCAAATATTATATATGTGTTTTGGACTATATGATAGGTATTTGAGAGTGTTGATGTCAAATTTGGAAAGTATAAAAGAACGTGAGACCTACAAAAAAGAGAATTTGCGCGCCGGCATGGTGCATGCCGCACACCGACGTGATGTCGACAACACACACTTCGATATTTAAGAGAGAAAGAACGTGAAAGCTAGAGATTTTAAAAGGACTCAAGTTATCTCACATGAAGTCATTAATGATACATTTATAAAAAAAGTTGACATGGGTTTTCTTTGGAATTTTTTTAATTGCTTTAGGATAAGTAGATAACTTACCGAGTCAAGGGAAGTGCCCAGTTTCGTGTTGGCTAGGGTGGTCGGCCTTCACCCCAAGTCAAGACTGAGCATCTCCATTAGGCCATATCTTGAGCCTAAAATGTTACTTTAGGTCATGCCCCATTAAGCGTTTTGGCAAAGGCTGAGGTTGTTAGCTTGGATCAGACCCAAGCCAACACCCTTCTCCTAGGTTCAGTATGTTCTTTAATTGTCATTTTTGGCTGGTATTTGTTAAGCATTCTTTGAATTGTCACATTGTAACCATCATATATTTGAAAGTAAATAATGAATATTAAATCACATTGTATGAATATGGAGGCCACATCATGGCCCCAAAATGAAATCAAATGAATCAAATTACATCGCTTTCAATTCTTCAACCCTAAGAGGTAAGGTCCACCAGTGCCTGGAAGCCAAGCTTTTCCCAAAAGAAAAGGTCCAGCAGTGAATTGCATGGCTTCATTTCTTCCTATCACTCTAACACCCTTCCATTTCACTCTCCTATTTGTCTTAGCCCCAGGCCCTCTGTTCCCATACTCCAAATACGAACATGTTTCCAATGCAAAATTTCCAGACCAAGGCATATATCCAGCCGGCTGAATAAAGTCCCCCAATGTCGTCTCCATGATCACTGTTCTAGCATATTGCTTCCATGGCCTCCCCAAGAATGTTGGAATCTTGAACCTCTCAGCGTATAGCTTCTGTTCTGGAACGATTCTGCAGTTATGGATCACCAATCCAGAGATTTCTTTCTTATCCGCACGACCATTGGCCGTAACAGTGTTCTGTTGGTTGTCCATGGGACGACGAACAATGATTAATGAGTTTTGGATGATGGTGGATGAGTCGCCAAAGATGAAATCTACGGTACCAGATATGACACAATTGCGGTAGAATTGACGGTGAGTTTGTACGTAGAGAGTGTCTTGATGACCGTCCATTCTGCAGTTGAAGAAGGCGGATCTATCGGATTGGACTCGTAAGGCTACTGCTTGGTGGCCTTCAGGACCAGCGGTGTTGGTGAATCCCATGGATTTGCAAAGAAATCCTGCTCCTATGGCAGCTGCGAGAGGTAAATTTGTAGTTTTAATAATCGATTAACCCAAAAGTTTAAGTTGATGAATGAAGACAAATTTAATATTATATCATTCAACGATATGATTTTTGTGAGACTTACCAAAAGATGCAGTGTTTTGGGTGGTGATGCCATCACGGTTGCTCTTGTGACCAGTGACAATGGTTTTTCTTGGGCCATCTCCATACATGAAAATGTTTTTCATGTCTTTAGTTACAGTGATGTATTCATCATAGATCCCTGCTTTCACGTAGATTACATATCTTCCTCTTAGGGCCTTTGGGTATGCAGCCAATGCAGCAGCAATGCTTTTGTACTGCCCGCTACCGTCCTTGGCCACCACTGCGTTCGGCTTCACTCGAGCTCCTCCTCCTTTTGCTGCCAACAACTTCCTGTCTGCCCCCGACAACCATGTCGGGAACCCGTCGCTGCCTACTTCTGTTGTTCCAAATAGCCTGCGACCACTTGGTTGGACCTGTAAACATAAAATAGAATCTTTTAATCAAATATATCATAATCTTTGGCCTAAAATATTTAGTAATATATAAAAATGTCAACGTCTAATCAATGATAGATATTGATAGACATTGATAAACTACTATCGTATCTATTACTACATTCTCAGTAGAATTGTCCTTTAAAACAATTATCCAAATATAAATTAATCAATTAGTTAGGCTACTTTTCATCTTGCAAAGCAGAAAATTATCATGCAAGATATTAGAATCCATGTGAGATGGGTTTCAAAACTATAGGTGTGATTGAGAAACAAACGGGGGTGTGAGAGTTTAAATGTGATTTAATTAGTATATAACTTACCTTCAATTGCAAGCCAAGGTTTTTAAGAATATCAGAAACAGCACCAACAATAGCAAGAGCATTACTAGTAAGCTTGGCAGCAACATCAAGACCATCTTGCATCTTCTGTTTAAGCTGAGGATCAAATTCTTCAAGTCCATCAAGACAAGATTGTTGATAAGATATAACAGCGGTTAGCCAATTCTTAATATCCGCGACACGATCTTCGTTAGTATGCAAATCGGGATCGCCAACAGTAGAATAAGACGCATGCAACTCATCGATAGCAGATTGTAACAAATCCTTACAATCATCAACACTCATTTTAATTGTAGCATTATTAGCTGCCTCAACCATAAGGGTATCAGTTAAATTATAACCCTTTTTCATCTCTTCAATCGTAGCCGTAATCGCGGCTTTAACGTACTCTTTCGGGTCCTCTGCCGATGAATTACGTGCAACATTACCAAGTGTAGTTTGACATTCTTCTTGGTAATCGGTATTAGAACAAATAGATGAGACAGCCTTCATTTTTGGAGATAAATCCGCGGTTTCATCAGAACTATTGCTCTTGTTTACTACAGCAACCACAGCCAGAGCTACACCGACTACAAGAATAAGGGACATTCCCGACATGACCACCTTCCCAACCATTTTTTTTTTATTTTCTTTTTTTTTTTCCTCCAAAAATCAAAACCCGAATGCAATTAGAAGCTTTCCCACCATGGAGATGGGAAAACAAAAGGAGTGGGTTTTGATTGATGTGTTTATTTTTTTTTTTTTCCTTTTTTTTATTTATTGGGTTTTTGTAGTAATGTTGAATGGAGGAAGGTGATGACAAATTGGTTGGCATGAGAAAGATTATATAGTGCTAAATTTTGCCTTAAATAGGAGCTGTGTTTTAGGAATTCAAACACAAATTTATGGGATATGCATGTGTGGTTTATTTTGAGGGTTTTTGGGAGTTGGGATAGTCAATATCTCAAATACACCACAACTTCCTAACAATAACTATCCAACTCTAACATTTATGGTTATTGTTTTTGAGGGCATATCCATATTCTGTGGAAGTTATTACAGTTAATTTGAAGGATGTCGGAAGAAAAGAATGGAGATGTTTGGTTAACCGTACTATGTGGGAGTATCTCGATTTAGTAGTTAAATAAGAATTGTTATACGGTTGTTATCTAACAATACATCTCACTAATTCAATACTAAGTTAAAATATTTTTTTTCTTTTCTTTAGTAACCAAAACCCACGTGTGGATTACATTTTTTTTCTCTTATAATAATTCAATACGTGCTTATTACATTTTTAGAACCGGTTTCATATTGCATTTAATGGTGTAAAATTTTCTACTATTTCAACTATGTTGAACGATTTCTTAAAACATTTGATTAAACTTGTGCGTTTTCATTGCATATATGAAGACGAAAATGGGCGTTTATACTCTGAACCTCAAACATTATGTGTTTTCAAATCAAATAAATAATTTTATCAATGAGTCAGTAGAACCATGACAGTCAAGTGAAGACAAAAGGGGTGTAAGAAACATGTCAATGGACCAAAGAAAAAAGAAAAACTAGGGAAATAAGAGGTGTTGGGATGAAAGTCCCAACTTACCCTCCTCCGAGGCAGGCCTTTTTCCATCTTGGAGGCTTACTTCTCATAGGCCATCATCCAAGCTCCCTTGGAGGACCCAAATTTGTATTCCCTAATCCCTCTTGGATTTCGAACCTTAAGTCCACTCCATTGTAAAGAGGGGGTCATAGGCAAACCCAAGGGAAGTCCGCCCCACTTCTTACTTGCTCCAACCCTTTGCTAAATACATCAGGGACTGTTTGGATCGAGAGAATTACAATGGAATAAGGGTGAAAATGGGTAAAGAATAAACGTGTCTTGTTTTGTAGTTTAGGTATGAGAATACTCATGCATCATTCATACTCATGAACTATACCTATCTAAAATGATGAATTTTCTTCATGTCGACTCTCTTTTCTCTTTTAATACTTTTCTTTATTCTTTTATTTTAGATACTATTAAAATTAATTAATTTAGATTAATTACATGAAAATTAAATTTGTGGTTTATAAAATCACATTAAAATTTAAATTATATTGCATGCATTTAACTGCTCCAATTTAATAAATTTATATATATACATATATACTCATACTTATTTTTAAATAAACGGTAAAAAATCGATGCAATAAAATTATCAATTGATAAATTAATTATATTTGTAGTTAGCTAATGATCATTATGATTAATATAATATAAATTTATTTTTTAATAATTATAATTAGTTTATCATTGATTAATTAAAATTTATTAATTATTTTATTGATTAGTACATCATAATTATATACATTCATCAAATTTATCGCATCAAACTACTCATTTTACAAATACTTGTCATTAATAATTTGACTAATACTATCATTTGATTGTTAAATAATTAATTTCTTAAAATTTTGAATTGAGTTTATTGTTTATCAATTAATATATCAAAATTTTATAGTTTTTATTAGTTCTCCATAACATTCTCATGGAATTCCCACCCAACAAAAACTTCTTGAATTCCCAACAAGATTTATTATTCTCAAATATCTTTAATTCTCTCTGTTTTCTTATTGGTCTTGCACATAGTCTTTCTTCCCTTAAATTACAAATTTAAGGCTTAAGGAGCATTTGTGATTTGAGTATCACACACCCTACAACATTTAAAACAGTATTATCCACCTAGCCAATTTTAAATTAATTAAAAATAGAACCTTTTCAACTTATTTTTGAAAATTCATGAATTAAAATCAGCAAATTTGAAAAATTAAAAACCAAAAACACATACATACACACATTCTTGAGAATTCAAGAACCAAAAAGGTATTTTTCTAAAAATGGAAGGTTTGACAATAACATAACCAATCACAATAAATCATAAACGGACGCTAGGCTCATTTATTCATAAACATCTCAAAAAAGTGAACTAATTCCCTTTTATGTCCACGTTGTCTTATAACATAAGCTTCAAAACATATAAGAATTCATCTGTTCTCGAAAATAGAAAGTACAAACATTCAAGGAATACTACTGTGCACAGCCCATACAATCAAATCCCATAAGCAAGAACAGAGCATAGAAACCTAGGGTAATACAAATAACGCAAAACCATTTTATGTGCTAAGTCGATACCTATGGGGGCAAAAAAATAGAAGAAAAAGAGACATTCAGAATGCTCCATGTTAATCTGCTGACTGACTTCTTCAACCTCATCCACCGCACTGCATTCCCTTATGCTAATATCCTTCTGTAGTAAACATGGCATGGTGACATACAAAGTCCTGAAGCACCTAGCTAACTTTTTGTAGTCAAAACAAAAGAACATCCAGCGCCATAGATGACAAACTTATAGGGTCTCAAAGCAGGACATCAAATGTACAACTTGCTGAGAAGACGAGAAAAACACGTGAACAAAGCAATTCCTTCGAGAAAGAAACTTAAAATGGTAGCCCTGCACCTGGGATGATCTTCATAGACTAGCAAGGTGACTTGATTCCAAGTTTTTTCAGGCACTTCAACATGTGAAAATTTTCTCCAGTAACGTAAAAGTGAAAGAACAAAATAGGCAAACCTTGAGGTTTTAAACATTTGTAATTCCAGTAGCTTCTGGTATCATTAGTAATAATACTCCCTCCTTCAATGTCATAATATTTCGCCTTAATCAGCCTTCATAGTGGCAGTTCGAGGGTATTTTTTTAACTAAATCGGTATTTGTGTTGATCAATCAAGTTCAGTTCTTGAACTTGCATCTGTATTACCTTCTGCTAGTATAATATTAATTGGCTGCCATCCTGAAATATGATGAGTAATCCATTTCTTCATTGAGGTTATCATATGCAAAATCTGAAGCGCATCGCCCAAGGCAAAATCTGTTAAGCATTCTTTCTTCAGAATCAATGCTGCTTCGTATCTGCAATTCAATTGAAACAGAAGTAATTATTGAAACTAGAACCCAACAATCTAGAAAGCCGGATCAGCTTGAGATGACCAGAAATCACATCACCTGCAACGCGAAGCCATCATTGCAGAACGGCCAGCTGGAGAAGCTAAACAATTATGAATCTTATCCCATATAGCTTTTGGGTACTGATTAGGATACCCACCTAGAGGGTTCACACATTTCCACAGTTTTTCTGTTTTACCAACATACAATTGTACTGCTCCTAAGTTCTGCTTCACTACCATATTATGCTCTATCGCACTATCTAGTGCTATTTTTACATCAGTATTGCAGTTTCTCAAATCTCCATATCGGATGCAGTCAGCTATATTGGCCTCAGTTGGCATAATTTTTTCCACTTTCAGGATGTTTAATGCAAGAAGAATAACTCCAATAAGGCCTTGAATGTACTCTGATGGTGGTGGTTGGCCCGATCCCCAGCCATCATTATGAGATAAACTTCTGGTAACAGTGGTAGAAGATGAATGAGGTGTATACTCTACTGCATCACGGGCATGTCTTTTATTCAATGCATCATGATGGAACGATTGGCCACCATGCTGACTACGGCCTTTGTCTGATGAATTAAAGTTAGCAGGATTTTGAGACTTAGAATGTGGTCTAAATTCACCAGTTTGTTGATGGAAATTTTGAGGATTTATAGGATAATTTGGATAATCCGAGATATGTAGCTTACTAATATTGGGTGCAGAGAGATCAGGCTGACTAGGGACTGGAAAAAAATTATGATTAAGAGAGTTAGGAGGAAAAACATTATCTGGCCGAAAAGGAGGATGGAGCTGCATGTTGTTTTGCCTCGTGTGGGGAGGTTGGTAACTTGAGGAATTACCCATTGAAATATTGCCATCAGACCTAGCATGACTCATGTGAGGAGGTTGGTAACATGAGGAACTACCCATTGAACCATTGCCATCAGTCCTAGCATGGCTGGAATTTTCAATAAACGAGTTTGGAGTAGACTGACTAGAAGAGCCTAAAGGATTGCTATTTCCAAAGAATTCATGGGGTGCTTTCTTAAACTGCTTTGCTTGCATATGATTAGGTTGGTTAAAAAAATTAGGGTTTTTCTCTTGCATAGATGCAGGTGAGCTTAAAGCTCTGGATATAACTGGTTGGTTGGAGCTTTTCTGTACATATTTACCTTTATGTTTATTGTCGCCCATCCTCTCAGTAGAATAAGGTCTTTGGTTTCCCAAATTGACATTTTCAGGTTTGTATACTATAGCTTGTCCTGTGTGCTGATTATGATCAAATCCAGAGGTCTGTGATATTTGAGGGTCAGAAGTAGGGACACCATTCACAAGTTGAGATGATTCAGTACTGGACATTGGAGGACCACCAGCTACAAGACTCATCCAAAGCCAAACACTCTTTGCTGCTGCTACTAATGGTGCAGAAGCCTTTTGTGGCTGCGCAAGAAGAATATTATATCTTCTCATTCTCAATTGATGAAGTGCGTTAGAAAAATCCCTATCACCAGAAATTAGCAAATAATTTGCAGGAGCAGGGTTATCAACTGCCCAAAACAACATATCGACTAGAATCTTCTTGTCACTGGCATCTTTAACACCTGTTAGAAGAAAGCTTAACAAATTAGAGTCCAACCAGTCCCATCAACTTTGCAGTAATTTTTCATGAATTGTTTTAGAATCAATGAATGATGGATACATCAAAATCACACATCTACTAGATCGAAAGAGTGAAACCAACATAAGACTAATAAGAAAGAGTAGCACAAAACAGTACAAGACGGTCGAAGAACTACAAAGGAAAAATTAAAATTTCCAAAGAATTCAGAAATCACATTTCAGAAGAGTAAGTAATGATTTCATAAAAGAACCAGTTATACTACTTTTACAATGCATAGCAGTAAAATAGCAGAAAAATAAACTAAATTTTACTATAAATATAACAGACGCAACAAAAGTAAACAAATAAAGAGAGAGAAAAGAGAACACAAATATGACACAACTAGGCACATTCGACTAATATAAGCCTACATCCATGAGTGAAGACGATAATTTTCATTATTGTCCAGGATGGGATTACAAAGAGCAAGTTCAATCACTCACTAATTAGTAATTATCTAATACGGCCAAAATAGTTTACTTCACCAAATATAAATTCTAAATAGAAACAGAAAGTAGTTATTTGAAAGTTGAACTTCAAAAGGCAGAGCAAAAAAACACTCTCAAAATCACACATGAAAACGAAGAATGAGAAGACGAGTCCCTCATTTTTCTTTTCAATTCGTGAATTGGAATAAGTAAGAGCAGTGATCCACTTCCATTCATGTAATCATACAACCCACAAGCGGAATTGAGAATAACCCATACATAGATTCAAGCATCACACCGGGAAATTCACATCCGATCCACAATTCAGTGGAGAAAACCAAATCCACGAAACAATAATTACAGAAATAACAAACAGAATGAACAAAAATAAAACAAAGAAAAAAAACAAAAGAAACCCTAGGGTTTCCATAACCTATACAACAAGAAACAGCAGAAAGGGAAAGAGAATTACCAGCAGGGACATGATTCAAAGCGATGCCAGTACTAGAAAGAGCCTGCTGAATAGAATTAGGAATGCGATTAGTATCTCCATAAGCGGAAATGGAAACAGGGCCACAATAGTTGATTTTGACGAGGGCAGAACTGATGTTTTGGGCGATGGCGTGAGGATCACATCCCTTAGGGACCTGACAGTTCTCGATGTCCCACCAAACAGAAGTCTTAGCCCTGATGTATTGGGGCTCGGCTGAGGAGGCCGGAGCGGCGGCCGGAGCTACATCGCCATTCATGGGCACTGAGAAAATGTGGAGGGAAAGGAGATGGAAATGGGAAGAGTCAGCCGCAGAACAGACCACTCGTCATATTTTTACGGCCGTAGTGGAGGGTGTGTGATATTCATTGCAAACCCAATTTACACGTTGGTCCTCAAAAAAAGACTTTTTTTTCTTTTTTTCCCTTTTTCTTCATGGAAAGGGTCTAAGTGAAAATTTATGTTGAGCCCATTTTTCACTCCAATTTCTAGTCTTATTGGTCAAACATTTTTGTTTTTGACCTCTACGAAAGTTACCACTACATCCACACTTTCAAATTCAAAAGGTAAGATTAGTTAATATTTTTTTTCCTTTTTGAAAAAGCAAATCATTCAAAACTAACCAATACCATAGACCTCTATTACCATAAAACCAATCTAAGCCAAAAGAATCCTCAATTACCATAAAACAAAGTAGCTCGAGCTAATAGATGAGTCATCCTATTCGCAACAGACAAACACCAGACAAAACAAATACATGGGCTCGAATGGCCAAAGCTCAGATGACCTAAACAAACCTCGAAAACTTCGAAAAATCTAGAATCTTAATGGAAATTACGCTAATAAAATTAGTACAGTCAAACTCCACCATGATCGAAAGGAGAGCCTAAAGGAAACCTATCGATAAAGACTTACAAGTATGGATCACATCAAATGCCTCAAGGACCTTGATAGACTAGTTAACCTAACCTCTCACAAATTTGTGGGGTAAGATTTAAATCTCTAACTTCATTCTCAGTAACATATGTTATATATCAAATGAGGTTAGTTCAAAACATAATTTCTGTTTTTAGAGGTTGAAGGTTTGATTTAGATGTGCTAAATAACTATTTTTAGTTGAAAATTAAACATTTAGCCTCGAATGTAAGTTTATGTTTTTTTGTTGAATTCTTTGAATTTTAAGATCATTGGTTATAAGCTAAATTTTAAATTTTAAAAAACGATCCTATTATTACATTTGTTTTTTTTAGAAAATACCTTTATTGTTGAGAAATTTTCACAAACAGAAAAAATGTCAAACTATTTACAGAAATAGCCAAAAAACACTGATAAACTTTTATTAACCTCTATCAATGAGAATATTGTATCATTTTCTACCATTGATAGTATCGGTAATAGCCTTTTATCAATTTCTATCACTGATATGTTTCTATCAGCCTCTATCAATGATAGATTTCTATAAATTTCTATCATTGATAAGACATCGTGTCTATCAGTAATAAACTTGTATCAGTTTCTATCACTGAAGACTTCTATCAATGTCATCTGAATTGTCAGCAATATAGAAAAATTTGTTATAACTTGCATCATTCAACATATCCACCACGTCAATTATTCCCTCGTGAAAAGAAATTGGTGTTTTCTAAATTAGAAGTATTTTTTTTAAAACAAGTATTTAACATTTTCTATAGGTTATAAAAGTGTTAGTGTGGGGTAAGCCTAGGGAGGCATTTGGGCCCAACTTTCCTTAAGCAAGGTTGACTCAATATTTGGGATTTTTCTCGTAACCACTAAAGTTCATAATATTTATAACTCATATTTACCATGTTTATCGTACTGTAACTATCCTCTCTTTTAGAAGTATTACTTCAACTACCCAAACTATTATAACTTACATATTATAATAATTGTTACTATAGTAATCAACTCACTAACACTTAAATTTTCAATTCGATATAGATTGATTAAGGAATAATCAAACACAAAGTTGTTAATTGAGAACCCCGTATCAGACCCTAACTCTTGTAACAAAGGACGTAGCAGGGTTGCCATGTCGAGTGGGCAACAACCATGTCCAGTGGGCAGACAGCACACTTAGGGCTGACATGGTAGTTAGCCAAGACATGTGCCCTAACATGTCGAGGCAGGCGATCGAGGGCACCCTGCAGGCTAATGGGAGGTTAGTATGACATAGGGCATGGCGTGGGCAAGTGACAGACAACATGAGCACTCAGTTCACGGGTGGTGCACACAAGAGTGCCAAGGCGTGGCTAAGGCTAGTAGTATGTGACACGAACAAGCGTTAGAGCACATGTGCACGACATGTGGATGCATCGTGCGAGCACATGCGCAAGCGCAGTCCACCAATAAGCAATCTTGACACAAGCAATCAAGCGTTTATCCAATGCGAAAGAGCTTGGTCTTGGACGATGAGGGAAGGCATTCCATCAAGTGATCAGCTACTTAGCTTGTATGTACAACACGTTGCAAGCTTTTGTGATTCACTTAATAATATAAGGTTATTTATTAAGTGAGTTTGCCTAATTAAGCATACTAGTATAATTGTAGGCTAAAAGGATGGATATACATGATCATGGAGATCATGGGTAGTTATTCCCTAAATGATAGGAATGTGGTACTAAATTAGTGCTAAGTGGAGGCTATTTGAATGAAGAAAGTGGCCATGTTCCCCACACTCCAAAACGTAGGAGATAAATGGGGGAACATGGAAAAGTGACCATAATTATGTGTTTAAGGGGTGGTTTTATCCTACTAGGGCCATTACCCACATTTGTCTCCTTCAATTGCTCCTCCCAAGCCAATAAAAGGGTGACCTTGGAGATTGTCCAACCCATCCATTAGTCCATTCAGTTTTTGGTATTTTGGATCACTCCTTGTAAATGGAAAGTCAGAGACTTACATGTCTCGAGTCTTGTAGTGTGGTTTTTATAGAAAGATAGCTATATTTCCACCATTCTTATGTGTTGTACATCTTCCCTCCTTATCTCTAGCCATATTGTGTGTGTGGACGAGTGAGTTAGAAACTAAATATCCTCTCTCGAGTTAGTGAGAGCCTTTTGGGGAAAATTGGGTCCAACGTGAAGCCTGCTCACGGCTTGCCTTGACACTGCATGGGCAAAAATGTTGTGAATGCATAGTATGTTGCTTTTGTATCACGTTTTGTTTTGTAATCATTTTATTTTTTGTTTTAAATTTTGAAAAATCAATCCTATAAACATTCATTTCTTATGTACATTCTATTGATGATTTTAAAAACAAACCAAATATTGAAAAATTTAAAATACGAGTAGCTCCAAAAAAGTTGTTTTAAGATTTAGAATTTGATAAGAACTTAATTATTGTATTTAAAAAATATGTAAATCATGGTAAGATATAAAAAAAGAAAATATGCATAATTTTAAAAAACAAAAGCAAAAAATAAAATGGTTACTAAATGAAACCTAAATAAATGAGATTAGTTTGGTAACCATTTTGTTTTTTGTTTATCATTTTTTAAAATTAAATATATTTCCTCTTAATTTCTCACAATAGTTTTCATCTAACTTAAGTAAAATAATAGAAATCTTAGCCAAATTTCAAAAACAATTTAAAAAACAAAAACTAATTTTTAATAACAACTTTTTATATTTTTCAAATTTTGACTTGGTTTTTTAAACCATTGGTAGTAAGTAAATAATATACCAAGAAATAAATTGTTAAGTCTAAACTTATTTCAAAAACCAAAATCCAAAAATTTACGATGCATTTGGTAACCATTTCGTTTTTTGTTTTGATTTTTGAAAATTAAGTTTATTTCTTCTTCAATTCTTTACAATAATTTGCATATTTTTAAGTACAAATATAAAATTTTAGCCAAATTTCAAAAACAAAAACGAACCGTTAGAGGTACCTTCTTTTTTTTTTTTGTCATCAAATCGTGGCTGTTTTTTAAATTATTGATAAAAAATAAATTGCAGATAAAGAAATTTAGAAGTAAAAGTAGTACTTATAGAGTTAATTTTCAAAAAGAAAATGTAACTAAACGGTCTACACAAAATTTAAAATTTAGAAGTTAAAAGAACTTATTTCAAAATTGAAAAGTTAGAACTTAAAGAACTTATATGTAAACCACTTTGAAGTTAGTAACTCAACCCAGATTTAGTTTTCCAAAGGGAGGTTTGAAACTAATAAGGGTTTGAAGTTTATACAACAATCTCAATCTCAAGATCATATTCCAATGTTACATTTTCATCTTCAAATTAACACCAATAACAATAATACAATAGCTGACTCAGTAACAAACAGCACCCAATTTGTAGTAACAAATTTGTCAATTAATTTCACTAACCTTTAACGTCAAAGTACAGAGGGCAACCAAAAGAAGAAGATTACATTGGGCTGACATTGCCATTCTAAGAAATGCCGACCTCCATAATTTTCGACTTACTCTTAGAATTCGATTTCTGGTTCGGATTCTCCTTTTCTGCTTCTTCAACTAGCTTTAGATTTGATAACGCAGTGCTTAATGAATTGTCACAAACTGCATCCACTGTTTCACCAGTTGCAATATTAACCCCAGATTCTGATGTCGACTCCTCGAGCTTTTGGCCTGCGGTTAATTCCAACTCGAGCTTCTTAAACTCCTCCTCAATATCTTCATCAGCCGGAACTGAGGCAGATGGAGCTGAATCTATGATACCCAGAGACATGTTCAATCAGAATGATCAACTTTTAAGTTTTAAGAGATCGTTTAAAGATGAGAAACTGGGCAAAATAAAAAATACATGTACCTATAGCATTTGCAACTTGCTTCTGCATATCAATACTTGCTTCTAGTTCCTGCAAACTATGCTGGAGTTGATCCCAATTAACCTCGTATTCTTTCATTACTCGAGCACCAATTTGAATAGCCTCAGAAACCTGCCAACAGAGTATGATATTAAGTATTAGTTAATCTAAGACATCAAACCAAAACAAGTTATATTAGTGGCTCAAAATTTGTATTTGTTTTTTAATGGTTTCAAGCTAAGAGTTTTCCAGTTCTGTCATTTTTAGAGAGGCAAAGGTACGGGCAGAGCACATTCCACTTATCAAAGAAGAAAGCTGAAGATGGTAACCTACTGTTTTTGTCGATTCGGCATCTGCAATAGCATTTAGGACTTCCTCCACTCTGTTTAAGAGAGATGCAACTTTTTCCTGACTTTCTGTGCTGATCTTCAACTCTCTTGCATGTTTCAATGCGGTTCTTTTGTTTCCAGACTTTAAAGAAACTAGTGCGGATTGTTTCGACCTGCAACGAAAAATTAGTTTAATCTCGTAAGATGAAGCTATCTACATAGACAGACTTTATGAGCTAATTAAAAGAAGAGTTCTGTGTTATATATATTTACAGTCATTACACCCATCCTAGTCTCAAATATAGAAAAGTTCCATTATGCCTTCTTTTTTAACAACGATAAGTTGATGTGCGGTACATTCCAAGGGAATTTTTAATAGATGATAAAATCGAACACTCTTGATAGAGAAGCTCAAGTGTTTTCACCCCATCTTATCATGAACTACTTAGAGACGTCTTATCAAGTTAGTGATGGGATTCGATATATTTCCGGCCATGACTCGAAGGATTTAGTACAATTTATAGAGGGTGTTGAGAGCCATAAATAGTTACACATCATAGCGCTGGTCAATCACGTCAAGTTGTTGCTGAAGCTTTTCTGCTGTCGAAACTAAGTGCAAAATGTCATAATCGTGAGTTGTGATTCCAGGAACTGTCGTTGCTGAAAGAGAGACCTTTACGCCCTAGTTATTACAAGGGAGAAAAGAGGAATCAAAAGAGAGCTCAAAATGTGATAACCTAGGAAGCACGGACACCAACACGCGACAACCGACATGACACGGCGATACACCCAATTTCTAGAAAAGTAGGACACGACACGTTAGAGATACGTTACAATTTTTTTATTTTTAAAATAATATATGTGATAATACTTGTAGATAAATTACTCATATATGTTAGAACATAACAATGCTTATAAATAAAGAGTACATTAGTAGTTGGAGTTCATTAAAAAATTCAAAACTACAATACATATACAAAATCCTAAATAGAGATCACACTTTCATCCAAAACAATGGAACAAGGGGTATGTTTCTTTGGAACCCTAAATCAAGAGTTCTCTGATTCTATTATTTTTCATGCATTAAAAAATATTCCGGGCTAGTTGGGAAGATCTCTGGGGTAAGTTTGAAGCTAAAGTATCCTTCTGGAGATGTATGCTAATTGGGAAAGGGTGAGCAGCGGTCGCCGGCATTGTCTGATCGGAGGGGAGGGGCTGCACGTTGAAGATTGGAGAGAACTAGAGGGGAGTGAAGACGAGTGCTTAGGGTTTGTTTTTCACGAAAGGGGCTGAAGTTAAACAATAAAAGGGGTGTGTTTTATTATTTTAAAATATTTTTTAATGATATTAAAAAATTTCAGTGATTCCCTTCCAGCTTGTCGGGGCGTGTCAGAATTTCTTTTAAAAGAAAATAAAGGTGTAGGATACGTATCTGACAGTGTCCGTGCTTCATAGGTGATAACTCACTGAAGAACTAAAAACATCGATGGAAATTTAAGTTTGGTAGCAAGTAAGGATCCTATCATGGTACATTATTTACATCCTTTAATATTCATTGGAGTTTAACGTATTTATTTCTTATCTTACAACCACTTTTCCAGTAAAGTCAGGTCCTCAGGCAGGCTGGACAGCCTGACTCAAAAATCAAAGCAGCTTAAATTTTCATTTTCATAAATTATAAAATAATCCAAGAATGTGCTTATATGAAGAATGAAATATGGAAAAGGACATAATGGCATACCTCTAGAAGTTCCTTTTTTTCCTTAGAGAGAAGCCTTGCTTTACCACATTCAATCAAGTAACTCAAGATAACAGTTGCTTCATCAGGTCCTCCACAGATGTTTTGGAACTTCACAATTGTAATAATACAAGACGAGGTCCAATTACTAAGAGATAAACACTTGATAACTTCAGCTGCTCTATCCTTGGCATGGAAACAATTCATATTAAACTTATGTGAGCAAAAACCAAAAGTGATGAAAAATTAAGACGAATGTTAAAGTAAATTCCAAAGCAGAACTTAACAATTCAAGTCTGGAAAAAGTAGAGAACCTAAAAAGGATTTGAAAAAGAAAAGGAGAGGAGAATGAAAGCATATACCTGTAGTACACAGGCAAGAACTATACAATCATCACGAAGAAAACTGTCGGGATTCTTTTTAGATGTACCCATCATATTGCTTAGTTTTTTAAACAAGTAGGAGAGTTGGCCGCTCCTTGGATCCAGCATGTCACTACGTCTTATAATGTCGCCCCCAGTATACATTAGATGCTGAATGGAATGGTGAACTACTATCAGACAGAACAATAACAAAGTGCAATAAATAAAAAATAGAAAACAATCATCTTAGAGGAAAGAAATACCAGAACATGGTCAAGGCACAATGGAGTCAACCGTCCTCGAGAAAACCATTGATTCTTTATTTCAGAAGGTTTTATGATAAGGAAGTTGAATTGGCGGGCAACTGTGAGGATCAAATCCCTCCAAAATAGGTACCTGGGTTCCCAATCAGATTTCTGCCCACTAAATGCCTTAAACCGCGATGTAGCCACCACTTCGTCATCCCAGTCTGGGACATTTTCCCTGATGAACTCTCTTACACGAAAGCCCTTTGATTCCTTTTCCATTTTGTTAGCACTGTTCACACGTATGAATAGAGCCGCAACTGGAACCTACTTTCAGCCCAATCTAACTGTGTAAACCATGAGTTAGCAAAAACATGTATGATAATTCTGGGTACTTCCTTTACATGTTTTCAAGTAATTTCAAATTGTAGGTTAGTACAAAAAGATCATGATCTTCCTATTAGTCCATCAAGCATCCTGCATCTTCCAATCACTTAATAAGATGCTTTACACGTCATACCACCCAAAGGGGTTAAATTACATCATTTCATCAACCAATTTCCATTGTGCGCAGCAAATATAATTCTGAGAGAGTCATTGAGGACTGTACAGAGAAAAAAGTCCTTGCATTGAGAAAAGTTCTCCACTACCTAATGGCGAAAGTATATCCAACAGAAAAGGCATATGGAAATTCAAATCAAAGAAATTCCTACAGAAAGAGTGAGAGACAGAGAGATAGAAATAAAGACTAAATCAGTACACCCCGCAACTATGAAAAAATTACGTAGTTTCCCCCACGGAAAAGGGAGATTACTGACCCATCCCAGAGTGTTCAACTTCAACCAGTACATAAATCTTTTAACACATTCTTAGAACCCAACGACAGAGAGACACCCAATAGAATGGATCCTGATCACACAAGGCCACTAATTTTTTTCAATATATTAATTCTTTCAGCACTCTACATTTTGGCTTAGATATTTGCAAATTGTGATCATTATATATTCTATCTGACATGTAGTCATTATTATATAAAACAGTAAGAAGGAAACCGCCTGGAAATGAAGTGGTATACAAAATCAAAGTTCATCATCCATCAATTAGAAACAGGATAGCAAAATCAAAGAAACTAAACACAAATTTTAAGTAGAATTATCTAATCTTCTTCAATTAGAGGAACTGCAATCCTCGTCTTCTCACTACAATCTGCATTGAATCAAGCACGCGGGATATGGAAGACTGGAAAGTGGAAATGAATTCAATAGCATAAACAGATGTTGGTTTGAGAGAAATAGTGGACCGATTACAAAGATAGCATTGATGAAAACGAAATAGAAATGAATCACGAAACTGCTTCTTGGACACAAACACAATGAAAACAGAAATTTCATCTATTTTTAATCCAAGACCTCGTTGAAATAGAAATGAAATGAAAATTGCAGTGAAATAAATGAGGACCTTCATAATCGATCACAGGAATTGGCGATGACGATATTTGGCGAAGCTTCAGAACTCAAAAGTTTGAACAAAACAAAATAGGGGATTTCCAAACGACAAACCTGCCAGTTCCTTACCCATGTCAAACTCCACGAGTTGCGACGTCATGACTGTGAACTAAGAACTAAACTCTTTTAAGTCCAAACTCAATTTTAAGGTCCAAGGCCCAAACTCATGTAAGTAAGACGCCCATCAAAACTTTATAAATTGAGGCCTTGTCTCCTCGTTGGGGTTTAGGACAAGAACTAACCTCGAAAGTTTTGAAGCTTCAAATCTTTAAAAACTTTAAAGTTAAAAGATCGAAGTTTATAAGTTCTGAACTTTGAATCTCTAAAGCTCTTAAGATTCAAATCGCTGTGAGGCTCTAAAGCTTTGCTCCCCTAAGATCTAAAGACTAAAGTTCAAAAGTCTTCCAAAAGATCATAACACTCCTCAAACTAATGAAAAAAATACGAGAAAGCCCTCAGGATTGACAACACATCGATAATAAGCTGCAAGACCCTCAAGTCAAATCAGCATTCAAGAGTAAGTTGCAAGACTCTTGAGATAATTCAACGTGTGAGAACAAGCTGCAAGCCTTCAAGACAAATCAACAATGAGAACAACCAGCATAGCCCTCAAGGCAATTTTTACCTTTTGAAAGGAAAAACCAAACATTAGAGATTGCACTCGTACTTAAACCAATACAAATACAAAGTTCAACTAATTAAATGAACAATTATTATAAAAAGAAATTATCTATAAATTTCATTTAAAAAAAAAAAAAAGAATGTTGGTTGAGCCTAATAAAAATTAAACATTAAGATGATGTCACACAAACCATCTGCACTCAAATGAGTTTGCAATTAATATGCAACACAACTAGGTTTAAATCTTGAATATTGAATAATGCATAGGATTGTCTTTTGTGACAAATATAGTCATCATAATATTGAAATTTACCAATTGTAGCCTCTATTTTCTTTTTCCAAAATTAAATATTATTGAGTGAAGCTAATATCAAACACGACACGACAAGAAGAGTATAACATGATAGCCTCTAACTCCTTTATGTAAATGCTTAAAATTAAGGTTGAAATATCATTACAATTTTGGTCCCTGTATTTTCAAATGTCTAATTTTGGTCCTTATACTTTCTATAAAGCTTAAAAATAGTCCCTCTCATTAAACTAGGCTGACATTAGGAACCCTAAGCCCTATGTTCATTGCCTCTAGCTGCCTTGTTCATTAATTCTAGTAGTTGACAGTGGTTTGTTGTATATTAATCTATTAGGACCCACCTTTCAACATTGATCACATCTTGAAGATAGTTGATAGTGGTTTTTAAAATCTTGTATTTCTACTTAGTATAATTATACATTTTGAATGTTAAAATTCAAAAGTTGATACACTTGCAATATAAAAAAAGTTAGTTTTCGAATTTTGCATTATTTGAATCATGGAATCAAAAAATGATTTTTTGAAATAGAATCTAGATTGTCGATCAAATACATATTTGTTGAACTTAGTTAACCTATAAATATAAGGCATAATTTGAATTTTCGACTAAACAAACTCTAATATGTTAATTCAATTGCCTATAAATATAAGGCATAATTTTTGGAGTATGGCTCCTAATTTTGAGGAAAATTATTGTAAGTGAAAATATTTACAAAATATAGCAAAATTTTAGAATTTATCACATGATTGCCATCAAGTTTTGTTGTGGTGGTGGCCGCCAGAATTAGTCATAGGAGTTGGTGGTGGTGGTTACCTGAGGCGGTTGTCGGAGGTAATTGCTTAGAGTTGGTCGTCTATAATGGTCACTAAAGTTGGCCATTGGTGGTGATCCTCTGAGGTGGTAATTAGAGTTGGTGGTAGTGGTTGCCAGATGTGGCTAGTAGAATGCGATGGTAATAGACAACAACCATGGTGGAAGTGGAGAATTTTCATAATTTTATGCCCCGTTTAAATTAGGGAGAGGATTAATCATTAAAAATTCAAAAATTAATTTTCTAAAGGTTGATTTCAATTGTTGGTTTCAAACAACTTCTTTCATGAACTTTTTTTTCAAAAACTATTATGAGGGGTTGTCAAACACTTCAATTTTTAAACACTTGAAAAGTTAAACCAATTACACTCTAAAACATGGTCTTTATTTTGTCGAGCTTTGGTTTTTACTTCGAAGAACTTTCTTGTAAGAGTTTGATTTCTAACTACACATTATAGCCTTAGAATGAACACTTTCTAGTTCTTACTTTTCATTTGCTTTATGATTTGTGATGTATTACGTGTCGAGCCCCTCCACTTATAAGTTGGAGTTCGCCATCATAAAGCAACCAAGTTAGACTACTAAGGAACTATTTGAAAGGCTAGAATATAATTAGTATTATTGGAAATTAGAGGAGTCTTGAAAAACGTGAGTTATCACGAACAAAAATGAGATCGTGAAGCGTGAAAATAGTGGGTTTGATTGATTACTATCGAAACAGAATGAGATTTAGGTTATGAATCGAGCCTAAAACGTTCAATTCAAACATGAGTTTTGAATTATATTACATTACAAACTCATTCCATTACAAGCCACCAAACACTCAAACACCCAAACTCCATTAGTGTTTATATATAGAAAAAAATAAAATTATTTAGACATGTTTGGAAGTCATTTCAAAATGTTTAAAATCACTTTTGAGATTTTTGAAATTACTTCGAAACATGTTTTTAATCATTCAAAATTAATTTTGATTACCATGAAAATTTCGTTTAAAATGATTAAAAATCAAATGTTGATGCTCAAATCTTGTATGCATTCGCTGTCGTTCCAAGCCCCACATGGGTTTAACTTTCAATCCGCTTCTCTTGATCTTGTCTCTCTTTCCGAGCTGACCAACATAAAGAATTCTCGCACTGGTGTTGTGTCGAGTCTAACATATTCTAATTCCTAAGTTAGTAAAGGAAGTGTACAGTTCAATCACTCTTCCCTTTAGATCTTGAATGAGACTATTTATAATGTTCTTCCTCTAATAGTTGCATGTAGTTATACGTAACTTTAGCGACGCCGGGGTTGTTTCCTATGCTTGAGGTTATTCTAATTTGTATTTATTTATTATCTCCACTGATTGACCGAAATTCCCAAACTCTAACTTTTCTCTTTTAGGTTATTCAAAAATTAAAAAACTTTTCTCTTTTAGAAAGTTCGTTAATTTCCTTAGGTCTCCTCTAATACTCCTTGGGCTTAAGTCTGTCCTTCAAATCTTGCCTTAAACAACTTTTAACATTAAGTATTAAATTAATTTTGAGGGACGGAAAGACGTATTTCAAAGTCACAAAATATAGCACAATTAAATAATAGTTTCAATTTCTTATATAAAAAAATGATATATTCCAATAGTTTTCATAATAGAATTTTGTTTAAGAATGCTTTTGGAACACTCAAAAACCTTATTTATTCAAAGAGTATGCTTGACACACTCTTAAAAGCACTTAATATTACAATAAGCACTTCTTCCAAATTTTAAATTCTCTGAATAAGACTTTGTGTGTATTTATTTATTGGAAACAACTCATCATATACCAACCTTCCAAATGAACAAATCATAGAGATTTATTCAAATAATGTAATAATATATTTATTACATTAATTTTTATTTAGTATTTTAGCCATTTAGTCCAACCTTTTTTACACCATATGCAACCAATAATCCAAATACAATATTGATTATTAAATTAAGAAAAAAATGAAACTTTCAAAATATGACTACTTCTATATTTCTTAATTCTTTAAAATAATCATTTTTAGTTTGACAATTAATTAAAGGATGCCATTTTATTTTTCATATTTAATTAATGGAAAATCTTTTCAAATAAATTGCTGAAAAAAATTACAAATATAGTAAAAATTTATAGTCTATTAGTGATAGATACTGATATTTTAAAAGACACTGATATAAATTTATCAGTATCTATCATTAATAAAATTTAAAATTTTGTTATATTTTACAATTATTTTGGTTCAATCGACTATATTTGAAAAAACTGAGATTTTATAAAATTTATAAATATATTACCCACTAGGGTCACTAATGCACACTCTTTTTTCTTTTTATTTTTTATTTTTATTTTTTTGACAATCCACTAATGCATACTTTACCAATATGTGACATACAAAGTTTCAAGAATTTCTTCCTTACTTTTCCTCTTTATCTTAGAAAAAGTCTTTGGTCCAAAATAATAATAATAATAATAATAAATAAATAAATAAATAAGGTTTGCATTATTTCTCTATGTTTAGTAGTGTTATCTAGGGTAGTGTACAACTCATGTTGAATTAATTAATTTATAAACCAAAATTTGCATATGCTTTCCAAATAAGGGAAGTAATAGGACTTTTAAATTAATTAAAATTTTCTTTTCATTAAATAAGAATAATTTATATTTACAAAATTGTTCACAATGCTAAGGTTAGAACTAAAATAAAATGAAAAAAAAAAAAAAAAAACTACCATTTTGTTTGATAAAGGTCAATAAATTTGGACCAAGAGTACCTTTAGAATGGATTATTATTGTAAATATTTGTCTGGTTTTACAGGTGTTTTAACACAAACGTTCAAATATCGGTTGCTCTCCAAGTTTAACACAACGTTCTAATTCAAACGTGTACTCGTTGAAGAAAGGAATGAAATCAATCGAAATTTGCTCAGAAAAACAACGAAGAACAACAATGAAGAAAAAAAAACTTGTTATTGTAAATGCATATTTAGTGTAGATATCCATAACATACATATGTTATCCAAATTCCATTAACCTCTCATTGAATTACATGTTGTAACATCCGCTCCATTGTATTTCATATTGTAACATGCATCATTCCATATCCTATAAATAGAAGTATACGATATCTGTAAAACACAAAATAATTGAGTTCAATTGTTATTATTTACTTTCTCTATTCTTTACGTTTATCTCTCGTTTTCATTCATTATGATTGTTCATATTGTTCTTATTTTATAACAAATCCTATATTTTTTCAAGACCCATAGTTGTCTTTGTAAGGATAAAATCAAAAACGTTTTAAATCTTAATTGAAACATCGATTTAGAATTAGTTGAAGAAATAATTTTAAAATGGTAATAAAAATTAATTATAAAACGGTTTTGATTTGCTACGTTAGTCATCCCCCGTAAATATGTTTTCAAAAAAAATGTTATAATTATGGAGGCAAATTTTGAGCGAAATTTCGACATCTCACAATTTGTTTTTCAATATTTCGAGAAATTTTTTACTCTTTTTAGGAATTATCTACGTTAGTTCAATTAAGATAGATACGTAATTGAGTAGGTTCACGTGTTAATATCATTTACGACGAAATGTGCTATTTGTTCTAATTTCTAACTTTTCTTAAATTTTCAACTTCATTTTCAATCTAAAATTCATCATCAAATAACTTAAATTTCAGAAAAACCACAAAAACAAACCCTATATTTATTTTAAATACCATTTAAACATCTTCTATTCAATTTTCATATCATTTCACTTCAAAATTGAATTAACCTGAATTTTTATTTCTTTTACTATTTAAATTCTAATCTTTTTCATATTCCAAGTCTTGGTTAGAACAAGTATTATTTCTAAAGAGTGGTTAATTAGAATTAGAAAAAAAAATTAGTGTAAATGATAAAACTATTAAAAATATTTTAGAACAATAATTGAAACTATTATTTGTGAACGTTTGCGTTTATAAAATCTAAAATTTTATTATATTTAATACATATTATTTATTTAGTTTGATATATTTAAAAATACTGGTTTTAAAAACAATTAAAGAGGAATATAAAGAAGGAAAGAAAATGAAAAGGAAAAAGGTTAAGTGAAGACAGAGCCAACAAGGCGGTATGCACTATCTCTCTCTCTCTCTCTATAAAAGTAAAAGCTGAATCACTCCCTTTTCCCACTCTCTCTCACACAAACCATAAATACATAAAATCTCCATTGACATACATATCCAATTCCAAATCTAAACCTCCTTCATTCCTCCGACTATGATTTCCCCATTTCTCTTCATATTTTCCTGTTTATCATCAACTGTATTTGGTAATTCCGATGAGCTTATAAGCTTGAAGAAGCTGCCTATGTTCGTTGATGACCTCCCCGACATGCCCAAACTCCTCGGCTTCCATGGCCAACATCCTAATCATCTTCAGATTGGCATGTTCCTCAAAACATGGGTAATTTCTTTGTTTCTTTTTCTCATGTTTTGTTTTGGTAACTCATATTATAAATGGGTGTTTTTATTATTAATTAATTTCTCTTGATTCTGCTTTCAATTATTGTGGGATTTGGAATAGTATACGATTCTCCGGTATGAGTTCCTTTTTTTCTTTTAGAGAAAAATAAAAATATATGATTTTGAGGACTTGAATTGACTTGTTAATGGGAAATTATTAAACCTTTAAATTCGATTTTGATGATTTCAAGGACTTAATTCTAGAACAAGGAATGAATTCACTTGTCCAGTTGTCTTCTTATTGTATTGGGTGTCATCATTAAATACACACCAAAACTTTTTTATTTTTAAAATTACATTTTAGGGGTTTCTCAATAAATATATATTTATATTATCTTTATTCCATGGCCTAGAATAATTTGTTAATTTTTATTGTGTTTTTTATATAGAAATTTCACCGAGATCTTCCCCCTACTCCTGTTTTTGCTTACGGAATTTCCAAGGACTCTGCCACAGTTCCTGGTCCCACAATTGAGGCCGTCCATGGAATCTCCACGTATGTGACGTGGCAAAATCACCTCCCTTCAAAACACATTCTTCCATGGGACCCCACAATTCCCACCGCCATCCCCGCCGGCAACAACGGCGTCCCGACGGTGGTTCATCTCCATGGTGGCATCATCGAGCCGGCTAGCGATGGCCACGCCACCTCATGGTTCACTAATGGCTTCAACAACAAAGGACCTTCGTGGACCAAAAAAACATATCATTATACCAATCAGCAACACCCTGGCAATCTTTGGTACCATGATCATGCCATGGGGTTGACTAGAGTCAACCTTCTTGCCGGCCTCGTCGGAGCTTATATAATCCGCCACCCCGATGTTGAGGCCCCACTCCGGCTCCCTCATGGCCGTGAATTTGACCGATCGTTACTCGTCTTCGACCGAAGCTTCCTTTACAATGGCTCTATCTTCATGAATTCAACTGGCAACAACCCCTCTATACATCCCCAATGGCAACCTGAATACTTCGGCGACGTTATCGTGGTCAATGGCAAAGCCTGGCCACGGATGAGAGTACAACGTCGCAAATATCGGTTTCGCATCATCAATGCTGGCAACGCTAGATTCTACAGATTCTTCTTCACCAATGGTCTTAAATTCATACAAGTGGCATCTGACTCGGCTTACCTTGCAAAACCTGTAGTATCCAAAGCTATCCTACTGGCACCATCTGAGATTGCTGACGTGGTGGTTGATTTTTCAAAGTCAACGACCGACACGGTCATCCTAGCCAACGATGCAGCCTACCCTTATCCATCTGGCGACCCCGTCAATGAAGCTAACAGCAAAGTGATGAAATTTTACGTTTCGAAAAACAAAGAAGTTGAAACGCACCGTGTTCCCAAGAAACTAATAAAATATCCGAAACCAGATTTATCCAGCGCATCGTATACCCGGTACATTGCCATGTACGAATACACGAGCGACATTGACGAGCCGACACATTTATACCTTAACGGGAAACCATATGAAGCACCTGTGACAGAGAAACCAAAGGTAGGGAGCACAGAGATATGGTATGTGATCAATCTAACAGAAGATAATCATCCATTACACATTCACATGGGGCTATTGGCCGCATTGGAACAAACGGAGTTGGTTCACCTAGAAGAGTTTAAGGATTGTATGACGAAAAAGAACGATGCAGTGAAGTGCAAAATTGAAGAACATGCACGTGGAAAGAGAATAAAGGTAAATAGTAATGAGAAAGGGTGGAAGAATGTGTACAAGATGATGCCTGGATTTGTAACAAAGATACTGGTGAGATTTTCCAACATACATTCTAATGCATCGTACCCATTTGATGCGACCGCAGAACCTGGCTACGTGTACCATTGTCACGTAAGTAGCAAGTTAGTTCTTCTTTGACTAAAGTTTTTAAAGCGAGAAAAGGAATAACTAGTGTTGTGTTGTGATATGAGTGCAGATACTGGATCATGAAGACAATGCAATGATGAGACCATTGAAGTTGGTTTACTGAGAAGAGGCAGTGCAGACGAGACCAACCCAACTCAACCTAAATGAATGTTTTGAACTATGGCTTATTAACGAATTACCGTTTTGCTTTGTACTCTATATGTACCCAATAAACATAACAGAAAGCCAATAAAAATAGAGAATGCAATCCACAAAAAGGTAGATCATTCTAGTGTCTTACCTTGAGCAAGCGTTCCCCTACATGAAAACGCAAAATCCTGAACGCTTGAACCTAGCAAAAACAATACAGAAACCAATTACAGGTGAAATTCAATACAATGTGTATTTGTTCAAATGTCAGTTCCAATCAAATAAATGTGAAACACATTTTATACTGATTTGTTTAGCCAAAACCAACAATCCATTCTGTGTTCTCCAATATCATTCTTATTAAAAACAGAGAACTTTTTCTGCTGAAATACAAATATAAGAAGAAGAAGACAAGTCTAAACACAAGAAATTATACATGTGGCCGTATGCATCATAAGTACAGTTCTACTATACATATGCAACTTTTAAGCCTCTGGCATAATGACCCAACTTAAAATCCTAAAACCACTCAACTACGAAAAGAAGAAAAGAATTTATCGGCCTCCTTGGGTGCACTTAGAAAGAATACAATTTGAGCAGAAACTACAAATGTATTTACTAATTTTGTATATCTACTAAGGGCTTCCAAAAAAAATACCCTCCCCCCCTGCAAAAGAAAGTGCTCGAGCATCTTTCAAGTGTCTACAGCAAAACCAGATGAAATGATCTGGATAGAGTATGCCAAGATGATAGTGAAACTAATTGGTTTCCTCCTATGCAAGAAACAGGGCCTCCAAATAATCATCAACGTAAGCCAAGCAAGGCCAGTGATCAGTTCGAATTCGAACTAACGTTGAAAAATCCGAAACTTCCATCTGAAAGAGAAGGTGAAACCTTGGTGGAAGAAATATCAAAATATGGAAGTGACCCATGTTTCTCTTATAACTACTGACAAGACTTCCCATTTCGTCTTCATTTGAAAAATATGTAAGACGTAGTGGGCCTCTATCAAGATCAGGTACTGAAGAGGTCACTTGTGAGAAGTTCTCAGATGCCATGTCCTCCCAGATGACATTCTTGATAATATTTCGATCCTTCACAATTTGAATGAGCTGTTCACCTAAAACGCTCACGATAAAAGGAGTCAGGTAGAGTTCAGCAGCCTCAATTAAAGAAGCCGCTGAGACTTCGAGCAGTTTGACTGATCTGGTTCCACCAATAGCTGCAACTCCCTTGCCTCCTTTCAGTGAAAATGTCTCCCGCCCAGTACTAGAAGATGTCCCACATGCCTCCCATAGAGCATTGAATAAATCAGAATAATAACCAGGGGTTTCATCCATTGATATGTCTGACGGGACAACAGCTTTAAGAAACAAATCTTCAAGTCCAACCGCAATACTCTCAAGCGAACCACGAATGATCTGGCCACTTCCTGCTGTAGATTCAATTGAGACATCAACAAGTCCTGGTGTGGGCTCCCTTGGTTCCAATTCAACTGCTACCAGAGCCTTAAATCTTTCATCTTTCCCATAACCATTCTGTATAGGAACAATGTCCAATGAGGAGACCCCCCTTGAACTAGGAGCATCTTCATCCCCAGGAGACTCCCCCAAAATAAAAGGTATATGACGGGATGGAATAGGACCAAATGATGCAGAAGAAGAAAACTTGAGCACAGTTGCATACATTGCAGGATGATTATCCATATCATCCAATTTCTTAGCAAATGTATCACTTCCCCAAATGCGATTAAATGGCTCTGAATCAAAACTTAAACTACAAAATATCGTAACTTTAAGCCCTGGCATATGTCTGTAGTCGGGAATGCATGAAAAATGTCTCCTTAATATATCCAGAATCCTGGAAATCTTCGAGTCCATCACACGCAAAGGCTCCTGAGGTAGATTAACTTTTTCAATATTAGAAGTGAATTCAGTCACCCTTTCTTCAATCACAGTTTCAGTGTCCATGATACCCTCAGGAAAACCAGACTTGTCATTTTCAACTCCTAGAGTTGATAGAGATAAGGACCAAGAATGTTTGACAAGTAACGGAATTTTTCGTTTTAAATGTATATACGATGAGATGTTTCTGCACTTCCTGAGATCATGAGAAAGTCGTGGAGACTGAACATTGTACAAAGCGCCAGAATGAAGAGACTGTGAAATGCCGAAGGGCTGATCTCCAAGTTTTAGCAAGTCCCTAAGCATCTTTCCAGGTACACAAGTCAGCATACGCAGGTAGATCCTGACATATACCAAAAATTAAGAGAGAATCAATGGAACAGTATGTAAGTCTGTAGTACTATCTACATC
The DNA here is from genome assembly GCA_037974625.1 of Cucumis cinereus. Taxonomy (NCBI): domain Eukaryota; kingdom Viridiplantae; phylum Streptophyta; class Magnoliopsida; order Cucurbitales; family Cucurbitaceae; genus Cucumis; species Cucumis cinereus. The sequence continues at coordinate 8,984,444 of JBBPDJ010000026.1, forward strand.
GTTTCAAATTGTTAAAACAACCTGGATAAAAAGAAGGAAATTGAAAGAACACGAGAGAATCTTGAACTTACATACCTTGCATTATCACGAACTTCCAAGTCGGGAAAATATAGGCAAGTAAATGCAAGCAGATGAGACATTTTAAGGAACAATCGAGAGCTTTGGTGATGCATCAACAATGTACGGCAAATGCCAAGTACCTTACTTCCAAGAGACCAAGACTTCAGCCCCGTATCTGGTCCATGTTTCTCAACAAGAAACAACATGAACTTGGCAAAAAGTCCTAGCAATCCACTAGGAGGTATTGTATTGTTTTCAGCCATTCTATTGAATACTGAGAAACAAGAAACTAATTTGTAGTTGATTGCAACTTTTGGAAGCAAATGCTCGTCAAATTTCTGGAGCAGGCTCTCCCCTAACCATCTGTGTTTTTGACACCCTAACAATCGGTCAGTGAAAGCAACAATGACGGGAACCAATCTCTGACTTTCCAATATTAACTCCACAAGCATCTCCTGTAAGGTAAATATTGTAGACATTAAAATACAGTTGAGTTCCTTTTTCAGTTAACCACCACTCCCCATCATAACAAATAAGTAGAAAGAGAAAGAAGCCTTCAGCTCTTTCTCATGTATGTAAAGGCCTCTCATGGCTAGGACACGAATACCTCCCCGTCCTCCCCCAACTCCTCCAGATGGAAAAATTTTCATACATGTTTTAAACTTCTACCCCATTAGAGAAAATCTGAAGTGGTTTCACACGCTACAACACCAGAGAGAGATATCCCTACAATTGGACTGTTCTATTAGCTCATGATTCTAAACTCATATAGATATTTCAAGCTTCCCGGCCTGATAGACAGTATGAAACCATAAAGATCGCAAATGATGTTCTATATGGTTCACATTTTTCATAGTTCAGACAATTCTCCAGCAGAACAACATTCAGCACATAATACTGGAAAATAGAAGTTTATAAGAGTAGTAAATTTTCTTGAAATTTTAACAATTCACTTTGACTTACTACGTACAAGTTAAGAAACTGTAAATTTAAACAAAACAGTAACAATATATATATATATATATATATATATATATATATAGCAGTGAAGAACCTGCAACATATGGAAGATGTTGGAATCTACAAGACTTTTGATGGTGTTCGAGTCGGAGACAGAATGAGATGACGACCCAATCAAGAATTTATGGAAGGCACGAAAAGCAACGGCAGTTTCTGTGCTTCCTGAAGGTAGCCATTTGAAAGCTGATACGCATACCAGACCATTTTGAAGAAGCTTCACCACTGGCTTTCCAGATTCTGAATCTTCGCCTGAAACAGTCTCTGCTTTGTGCATTGTACGTCGAATTGAAGTCAAGGCAAGAAGGTCAAGCTTCAAAGCTTTAAGAGCAAGCGGATCAAACACTGCAGGATAGAGGCTCAAACCCATTTCAGCAACTGAAGTCATCTTTTCTCCAAGTGAACTATCAATCCTGAATAAACCCAACAACCAATGGAGTGCAAGCAAACGGAAAACAAGATGTTGCTGTGTTTCTTTAGAAATCAACAATAGTCGTCGAGCAATCTCACGTCCTTGCTCATCAAATGCATCTAAAAAATGCAAATACATCATCAAAACAACATGGCACAGCAATGGATCAAAGGAATATATCATTCCAAAGAATTGCACCTTCAACATTGACGCCTGCAACTCCAAAGCTGAAGCTACAGGCATAATCATAGCCATGAATTCCACCATAGCAGGCGGAGTGAGAATTTGTGGTGATTCAAGCAAGAACGCTATTGCCCTCCTCAATTCTTTAGAATTCAATCCAGCTGAAACCTCTCGATTTGAACTCGAATCTGGAGCGAGAACAGATTGCGGAACGTTGAAAGGAACCAAAGGAATAGACGTGCTGAGTATCGAGGCGCTGGATCTTTGTGCAACGATATTACTGATGACGGTTGTGAAAAGCAAAATATAGCTCTGGGATGAGTGCGTGCGCTCGTTTTGGCACAAACTCCATAGATGTCCCACAACATGGGACAGCAAACAAGGGTAAGCCTTCTCCAATTCTCTCAAGCACTCACACGCAATTGCTCGTGCCTGCCTATCAATCCCATGATTAGGGCGATTAACAACAGTAAGCAACAATTCAGTCAAGCTGTCAAGCAATCGAACATCGAAATTCCGTAACGCATCGACGGAAATGAAAATGGAGGTAGTGGAGACCATAATTTGCTCCTTGAGAGAGAACGTGAACAGGCCATCAGAGGTCGGAGATTGTAAAATAACACGAAGGGTTTCAACCAAACGCTCGAGTATGGACTCAGACAAAACAGAGTCGGAAGAATCGAAAAAATCAGAAAAGGAAACAAACTCGTCGATGAAATGGAGGAGCTGAAACTTGAGATTAAGAGGGAAATCCCGCTTGAGGATGGACGAGAGAACCAAGTCGATAAGAGAAGAAGCGGTGATGGAAAATTGAGAAGTCCATCGGTGAAGGCGAGGGCCGTCGCTGTGGAAGTCCTCGATGAGGGATTCCCAATCTTGAAGGGGAAGGGACTTCAATGGAGGCTTGCTATTGTCGGAAGTATGATCAGTCATACTCTAATTGGTTGTGAAGTCCAGTATGGTTGATAGTCAAGCAGAGAAGACGAGGGAAAGGCTCACCAGAGTAAACATAGCGACGATCCCAAAAGAGAGAAGAGGAAGAAAGTGCAGGGAAATTTGATGAGGAGGAATGAAATCTGAGGAAAGGGAAGGGGAAAGGGTGCCATTGTTGAAGGTTGAGAGGAGAAAATGGTGAATCCTACTAAATCAGATATGTCACCGTTGTTTGGTAAAAGGAAAATGGACGGACGGCGAGTTTCGGCGGGCACGATGGCGGAGGCGATTGAATTAAGAAATGATGAGAATGAGGATAGGAGAATCGTAGGCCTGCAGTTGCGAGGCCTGCCCCAAAAGATGGCGGATTTGGACCACTAAAGCCCTAAGCCCAAAACAAAATTTTTAAGGGTTTTCTAAGTTACTACTCTAATTAATTAAATTGATCAAATTAAAAGAATATCTTAAATTTACCATTTTTTTCACAGATACTCTAATGAATTATAATATTACATAAAAAATCATGTTCAAATGTCCATAATATCCTCATTAATTTCTCCTCATTTTTTATTTTCTTAATCGTCTCAAATTTATGCATATGTAATATAATTCAAGTTTAATGGTGAAATATGGCCTCTGAAGTAGGTCAATTTTATAAATCTTTCAATTTTTAAATTTAAAACTCATCACAATTTACTTTAATTTATCTCATTATTTTTTTTCTTTTAAAATATAATAAAATTAACTCAAATATTTACAAGATATAGTAAAATTTTAAATTTTACCAATGATGTTTTCAGTGTCTACCATTAATAGAATCTAAATATAAATATTTTCAGCAGTTTTTTTTCTTTTTTTTTAAATATTTTTAAACATGGTAAAAAGATTAAAAAAAACAAATAAAGATAATTTTAATGGGCTGAGTAAACTTTTTATCATTTTGTTATAGGCTAAATTATACAAAATACTCTAAAATTTGCACTTTTGTGTCATAAATATTTTGAACTTTGAAAAACCTAAAATTTGTATTTTTTGTCAAAAATATCTTGAACTTTAAAAAGTTTCAAAAATACCTTTAAACTTTTTATAAACACTTCAAAAATATCATTGCAGTTGGTTAAAACTAATAGTGTTTTGTTTAAAAAAAACACCGCTTAACTTTTAAAAAGTTTAAAAAATATTCTTACTGTTACTTTATGAATACAAACGGTTAATATTTGTTTCAAATATTCTTGGTATTGAAGCAACTTTTAAGAGTTAATAGGTATTTATGAAGCTTTTCTTTAAGTTGAATGGTATTTTTGAAACTTTTAAAAGTTGAAGGGTGTTTTTTACACAAATCATTAGTGGTTTCCATCCAAAACTAGTAAAAGGTAATTTTAAACTCTTTTTCAAAGTGTAAGGCCATTTTTTACCCAAAGTCTAAAGTTTAAGGGCATTTGATAATTTAGGATCTTTTTATATTAATAAATTTAATGGAGTTTTTGAAATAAAGCAATAACGATTTTCATCCAAAATTAATCGTATGAGTATTTTTAATTTTTTTTTTTAAAGTTTGAAAGTATTTTTGAAACTTCAAAAAATTCAAATTCCAAAGGAACTTACTGTAAGAGTATTATTGACACAAAGCCCTAGACCCTTTTTTTTTAGAAAAACAAATTCTTTATAATTTTTATATAAAAAATTATACAAAATACTATAATCTAGAGTTAGTGTCTAAGGTGATATCATTTATAATTATAAAGTATATTAAGATCATTATATTAAGACCTTGGACTTTAACAAATGTATCAGATGAAATCTCAAACTTACATAAATATATCAGTTTAAACCCTCAACTTTCATAAGTGTATCCAAATAAAACATTATGGAGAGTTTAAATTGATACAATATCATGTAAGTTTTGAGGTTTAAATTGACACAATTGTAAAAGTTTAGAATTTAAACTGATACAATTATTAGTTTGAAGTTTAAATTGAAACAACTTCTAAAGTTTAGGACTTAAATTGATACAATTATTAATTAAGAACTTAAATTGATATCGTCGTGTGTAAATTGATATTTTTCTTAAAAAGTTTTACAATTTAAAATAATTTCCCTGCTATTTAATTAAAAAACAAAATTATTTCACCAACAATCTCGTCTCAACTAATGAAACAACAAAAATTAAAATAATATGGACTAGAATTTAAACCACGGTAATTTATCAATCAATAGTAATTTAAACCATGGTAAAAATAATATTTATTACACCAAAATCACAATATGGAAATACAACTTAAACCAAATAAATGTTTGACTCAAGCAAGACTTTGAGAGTCTTTTTTTTTTTTTAATTTTTTTTAAAAAAACCCTGAGAGTGATTGGAGTTGAGGGCAAAATTTTCCAATTTTTTATTATAAAACCAATATTTTCATAAGAAAAATATTTATTTGTTATCATTGAATTGGTCTATTTATTTGTTCCAGAAAAAAAAAGAATTACTTTATTTATTTATTTATTTATTTATCATTTATCAGGATTCTATCGACTCAAGACTGTCGTCAAGTCAATTTCCTTCCAGTTCCACCAATTAAAAATGGACGACGCGGGAGTACGGTGGTCGGAACTCCCGCCGGAGATCTGGCCAGCGGTTGCAAAACACCTCCACAACTTCATCGACGTCCTCCGATTTCGCAGCGTTTGCCGATCATGGCGCTCCTCTCTTCCTCCTTTCACCCAAACATCTCCTCCTCCTCGTCTCCGATTTCCTTCTCCATTCATCTCTGTCACTCTCTTCGTCGATGCCTTCCTCTCCCAAAGCATTTTCTATCGTCTTGCTCCTCTTGACCTCGAACCAAGCCCTAACATTTCCTCTTCGTCTTCCCCTCGCCGGAACGGCCGTCTTGTGAAAGTGGAGAAAACGGAGCTAGGTAAGATGCGGTTTCTTCATCCTCTGGCTAAGCAAATAATCCGATGCAACTTGGAAGATCTTTCGGAAGAACGCAAGGAGTTGAACTTACTAGATGTTCGAATCGACGAATTAGCCATATCTTATTCGCTCAAGTACAGCGATAGAACTTGCGTTCCTGGAATCGCTAAAATCGTTGTAGTCCCAAATTCCTGTGGATCAGACGTTAAAGACTGTACCGTAATCGCAGTGTTCGAGGACGGGAAGTTAGGGTTTGCCAGATCTGGTGATGAGAAATGGACTCTAATGGATGAACAGAATTTCCACTACGACGATGTAATTGTCTACAATCAACAGTACTACACAGTCGATAGATGGGGAACGGTTTTCTGGATCGATTCATCGATGCGATTGGTACAATTTTCTCCTCCTCTGATCGGTCTCGGCCACCAGAAACATCTAGTGGAATGCGGCGGCGAGCTTCTAGTAATCGATCGGTTCCTCGACAAAGAGCGTCAGTTTCAACACACAATCGCTGCCGTGGACGATCCACAACAACAACAACATCATTTCATGATTCCAGTTCGACGGCCGCCTAACGATTCATTACCAAGTGCAGTTGATTTCAAAGCTTATAAGCTGGATCAAGAATGGGGGACATGGGTGGAGCTGAAGAATTTGAGAAATCGATCGATTATTTTGGGGAACGATTGTTGTTTTTCAATTAAAGCATCGGAGTTTGAAGGATGTAAAGAGAATTGTGTTTATTACACGGATGTGATGGACGATGAATTTTGTAAAAGAAGTAGGAGTCGTGTGTTTGATGTTGAAGGAAGAAGGATCGGAAACATATTGGGATATCCTGGACGGATGATGGGGATCTTCAACTCGCCGCCGATTTGGCTCTCGAAATCTATTCCTCCATTATTGAAGGTATAGTGAAATTTGGGTTTGTTGAGCATTGTTTTATCAAATTGGGTTTTGAATTTCATTTGGGTTTAAACTTATTTGTGTTTAGTTCTCCACATCGCCATGAAAATTAGGCGGTAAGAAATTGGACCAACGCTCTTATTTCTGATGTTTTTATTTATCATGTTCATAAAAGTTGCTTTATATGGAATTGTTGTTTCATGAAAATCAATCGTAGGAAGCAAATCAGTATTCTATAAATTTCAATTTTAACTATAGTGATTGCTGGTTTAAAATTTTATTTTGATTGTTGTTAAATTTTGATTTTAAACTTTTAAAATCGTATGTTTTAGTTTTCGAATTTTTGAAAAAAAAATCTTACATGATCCTGATGTTATAATTTCATTAACTCTTCAATGAATTATGATGTGACTTCTATATTTATACTCTTAATTTACCGTATTAATTAAATGATAAATAACTCAAAAATCTTACTAATTGATTCTATAAATCTTGTATGATGAAACACAATCAACACAGTTGAATTAAATAACCGAAATTAAAAATTAATTTTGTTCTTTTTATTTTCTCTAAAACTAAATATCTCACATCTCCTCTTCGGCTCTCTATCTTCTTTTTTTTTTCAAATTGAAATTTTGAAGCAAATTAGAAGAACGACATTATTGAGTAAAAAATAAAAAATAGAATTGACATATTGGTGTTAATATGGTATAAAATAAACTCTAGAAAATTGCAGATAATTATTCCAACAATATATCACAAAACCCTCAAAGAAAGAGAGAAGAAAGAATTGGAAGGAAGAGAAAAAAAAGCACCCACTAAAAAATTTGTATGTAGAAGAAATGCATCTTGCATATAAGTTTGAGAAAAGTGGAGTAGAATGACAATGACCCAAAAAGGTGACGATCAAAACCTTGAAGATAGTGACTTTTGAGTTCTTCGATAAAACATCAATTTACCACATAACCTATAATTAGAAATTAAAACTTCAGATTATTAAGAGTGATTATCTTATTTTGCAACCTACTCATTCACATCCCATCAAAGAGTTAACATAATCTTAACGACAGCAACCAAAATATGTTCTTTTTAAAAGTTCAGAAACTAAAACAATCGTTTTTAATAGTTCATGAATCAAAATTAAACAACATACAAAGTTTGGAGACCAAAATAGTATTCAAACTCGTATAAATACTATATTATTGCGCTTTAGATATAATAACTAAATAAACCTACTATCACAAACTATATCTATATCTATATATATATATATATAAAGGAATTTTTATGACAAAACATAGCAAAAAAAAAAACTTAGCCATATTTGGGGTATGAAGTAGACTGGATGGGATATGGTGGACTATAATTGTATCTACTCATTGTTTAGGGTTAGGTTTAGTTTTAGTTAGGGATTAGGACTAGAATTTCAATAACTCTCATTACTATTCTCTTCAACCCCAAGTGAGTGTATGTTTGAAGGATCGTGCCAATTTTCAAGAACCTAAAACAAAAGTCGAGATAGAAGATAATTATAAGTTTATAAAGAATTTTTTCCATGTACTTATTTTACTCTAAATTTTTATGGTTTGAATATCAAATTTGTAGTCCAATATTTGAAAATCATTTAGCAATTTACATTCTATGTTTTCATACAAATCTACATTATCTAACTTTATTTTCTAGTTTCCAATAAATTTATATTTATTAGCATGTTAATAGGAGTGGATTATTAGAGTAAATTATCTATATCTTGATCAAATCATTAATTGATTAGAGTCACAATCAGTTTCTTTTTGTTAATTATTGGTAATTTTCTTAATTAATTAAAATTAGGGATTAGTTTAATTCGTAACTTTTTTATTCATAATAAACATTTGATTGGTTCTTTATCCTAAATACACGTATGGTTTGATCATTTTGGATTCGATTTGTAATACAAAATATGTCCGTTGTCAATTCATTTCTCTTTCTTATTGTTTCACAATTCACAATCTCATTTTCCTTCTGTGTGTTCGATTACTCACACTTTTCCAACACTCCTCAATTTCCATTAATCCCAACAACCCCTTATTCTCGTTTAGCTTTCAAATTACCCAAAAAAGAAAAAAAAAACTTATTAATTTAGCGTAAACATAATCAGATTTACTACTTTTTCCATTAAAAAACAATTTTGACCCCAAACTCGTTTGATTAAACATTGATATAATTGACTAACATGTTTAATGTTCGGATGTTCTACTATCACACGTTGTACTAAAAAAAGTTGCCAAATATAAGTAGATTAAAGGGTCTATTAAAAAAGCATCAAACTTAATGGCCCCACGTTCTTATTAGGTCATAAAAATCAAAGATCTATTAATAATTATGCAATGTGCATATATATTTCCTTTTTTCTTTATTACTTTAGAACTTTTAAGAGATTGAAACAATTTAATATATATTTACTTTTTATTTTAATTTCATAAATTAGTTAGTTTTTATATGCGCATACTTATCTTTAAATAAACTCTATACAGAATCAATGCAATAAAACTATTAATTAATTAATTATATTTGTAGTAAGTTAATGGTTATGATTAATATACTATAAATTTATTTTTTAATAATTAATAATTAGTTTATTGTTGATTAATTCATTTTTTAAAGAAAAATTATTAAAAATAGAAATATTTACAAAATTTTTGCACTCCATAGAAAAATCATGTATACTTGATTTTTGTTTTTTCGTTATTTTTTCTATGATGTGTAAATAGTTTGTTTTTTTTTCTTCTATATTTGAAAAAACCTTTTAATTAAACTTTATTGATTAATACGTCATAATTATATAGATTCGTCAAATTTATCCCATCAAATCACTCATTTTACGAATACTTTTAACTAATAATTTTATTAATATTATTAGTTTATTTTTAAATAATTAATTTTTCTTAAAATTTTGAATTGGATTTATCGTTTATCAATTAATATATTTAAATTTTATAGAGTTTTCAAGATTAATTTTATAAATGAAATACAAAAGGAATTTGTTGTCATACAAAATATCTTTACTATTAGTACATATATAGAATGTTAGTGTTTTGTTTTAAAAATATCTCTAAACATTCAATAATTTTAATTCGTAATAACACAAATTTTTAGAACTACAACGAAAATAAATAATCAAAAATTGAAAAACCAAACCAAACCAAATTAAATTGATCCTCTTGTCTAATTTGGTATTTATTTTGTATAAAGTTGAGAATCTTGAATTGTATTTGGAGAAAACAAAAAAATTATTAGTTTGAATAAGTTTTAAATAGAAAAATTAAATTAAAATCAAATGGAACCGGAAATGTCTGTATACTCTTAAAAATAAACTCTAACAATAAATCATTTTTACTATTATAGTTATTTAATTATATTTATGGTGCATGTATATTTGTTGTTTAAAAAATGACTAATTATTATGTTGCACATATGTTTGTTATTTAAAAAAAAAAACAAAAAGAAAATTGGATTTCAACCTATAAAAAACATGTAAACAAAAATTCATAATTTGGTGGACGACGAGTAGAAAGTTTCCTATGTTCAATGATGATATTCTTTTGTTGGTTTTGTTCGCACGAGACGATGTGGTTCGATCTCTAGTATTTGATCATCTGATTCTCTCTCGGTCTAATGCGTATGTTTGATATTCTTTTAAGCTTCAAGGAGCATCTCAAAAGAACTTGAGCTTTAAAGAACGATTTAGTCTCCAGGAGCTACATAGTCTTTTTGCCATTGGAAGAATTTTCTCTAGGCTTTTGGAGTAAATTTTTTTAAACCCTACAGATGGAGAGAACTCGTTTATTTATAGAGTTCGCATGTGGGGTTGGGTTTAGTTGGCCTATGAACCTGAGTCTTGGGCCCAACTATATAGGATTTGGGTCTTATTTAGCATTTGAGTTAAATTAAGCCTATTTTCTAGGCTACATTAGACTTTAGTCCAAATAATAATATCAAATTGCACTAAATTATTTTATTAATCCAACGGTTATGATGAAAACACTTGGCATCATCATGATTAGCCAATTATGTCTTCAATTTCAATTTGTGATACATGTCAACTTTTAAATAGTCCCACAATTCTACAATTTGTAATTTCGTCACTAATTTAGTAAATTACTTGGCAATTCATGCTTTGTTCAAAATGTTTCATTTAACATGTTCATTTTTTGTATAATTATTTATAGTTTTCATTGATTTCTTAGGATAACTTTTTTATTTCGATACTTTGGTAAGAATTCATGAGATTTTATACTTTTAACTTCAAATTTTAAGTTTGATTTGGTTGCTAGAAAAATTGTGCAAGAATTGAACTAATTGAAAAAAAAAAGAGTATTTATATAATTTTTATACAATATACCTACGGTAAAATCATTTTAAAACTTTTGCTTTAAGGTTAAGAGAATTAATAAAATTTTAAAAGTTCAAATATATATTTGAAACAAGGTCGTTTATATAAATAATATTTTTAATCAATGTTTTTGTAACGGTATTGTTGAAACTTTTGAAAATTGTAAGAGTACTATTTTTTTCTTGGTATCTAAAATTGGTTATAAGAGTATTCTTTTTTCCATTTTTCAAGTGTTTGAGAATTATTAAATCTTCGTAAAATTTAAATATATTTTAGAAGGAAAATACATAATTAATTTAGCATTAAAAAAATTATTAAACATCTCTCTAAATAAAAAAATTCAAGGAAAATCACACATTACTCCTCATACTTTGAAATTTTAGACTCTATTCGAAATTATCAAATTTTAGTTCTTGTACTTTCAATACATCTTAATTTAGTCCTACAAAAATAAACAATATAATAATAACAATAATTTTCATACAAGAAAATACAATATATTAATATATTTTCAAAATTTATAGCAAAACTGCTCTTGTTGACTGAGGAATTTCGGTCAATCACAAATTGACACATAAAGACTAAGTAGCTCGTCCAGTTAAATTGTGACATGTGGTGACTGGGCTCGAAACTAAGTCAACTCAAATTTATTAAAAAAAATTAATAAAAATTTATTTAAAAGGAGATTAACATAAGTCCAAACCCGAAAGTTGGGTCCAAAGTCAACAAAACTCAAGCCCATAGGTGCCTCCCAAAACTCTATAAATAGAGGAGATCGCCCTTTATTTGATAAATTGAGATAGAGATCCAGAAATCAAAATATAGATATTTCAACAACAAATTGAGTATCTCTTCTCCAATCTTCTTTAACAAATTGATCGTTTCTTCACCATCTACAAATTGAATATCGATTATAAAAAAGTTCAGCAAGCCAGCCCAAAGGTTGATTCTTGAAGTACATCAATAAGCCCAAAGATAGATCATCAAAGAAGATCATCAAGTTCAAAAACCGATTATCTAAGAAGATCAACAAGTTTATTCGAGAGAAAGCATTTAGAAACCGTAACACTTGTATTACAAATCAATAAAATCAAATTCATTTTCATGAATTAAATTTTCTTAGTCGAAATCCCGTGTAAACAACTATATATATATATATATATATATATATATATATATATATATATAACATTAAAAAAATAGAAAAATGAACAATAAACTTGTATTGAACACTAAATTTAAGATTTTATTGAAAATATAATAACTAAAATTAGATAATAAAAAATACATAAAGTAAAAGTTAACCAACTTTGTCCAACCAAAGTAATATTTGAACTTTCGTTTTACAATCGTTTTCAAGTTTAAAAGAATGATTAAAACTTTATAAACCAAAGATATTTTATTAAAAAAAAAAATACAAAATTAGTTTAGAATTAAAAAAAAAAAAAAAGATTCTATTTATTGTATGTATTGTAGGGAAGAGACCACGACGCCTAATTAGTCGGCAATTTGCAATTAATTAAAAAACATTATATTTTCTTTGTTATGGTCCCTCTAACTACAAACAGCAACAAATCACTTTTTCACAATAATCTGCAATTTCAATTAATGAAAAATCCAAAATCACCAATTATTATTTATTTTTTTATTATTATTTTAATTTTATTTATATACCCACCAACATTAATTTTAAATGATTAAAATCTTGTTTGATTCCTTAAATGTTCATGTGTATACCATTAACTATATAGTATATATGACTAACATATATGTGTATTGGATTTATGTTTTAGGACATTAAACCCTTTTATAATTTTAAAATTATATGATATTTTCTACTTTTACTCTGTTTTTTTATTTATTTAATCTAAAATATTTCATACTAAGTAATTACTTATTTATATAATATATGTTTTCTTCTCATTACTTCGTCAAAATAGAATTTTGGTTGCATTTATGACATATAATGAGTAGAAAATTATATGTCACTTATTTACATATTTAATATTTTAGTCATTTATTATGACTAAAATCCTTTTTTTTTCTTTTAAAAAGAAGAGTAGAAAATTAATCATAAAACCATACCATAACTTATTAAGAGTGTTAAAATGATATTGATAATAATAGATTGAAAGTTTAAATAAAGTTTGAAGACCAAAATGAGTTTGACTCGATAGTATTGATATGATATTTCTTACTTTTCCTACGTCTAAGAACACGTTTGATTTACATTTAAAATCTAAAAATTATATTTGGTAAAATCTATTTAGCTAGTTTTTTTAATTGAAAAATATTTAGATGTTTTTATTTTTAATTTTATTATTATTTGTTATTAATAATGGTGAATATTTCTAAAAAAAATAGAATTAATTGATTAATTAAAAAAAAATGGAAACTATTAAATGAGCTTGGTTTTGGGTAGTGGTTTTGATTACAACACAAAACAATCTGATTTCATTATCATTATTTAATTTAATTTTGCAAAATTGTGTCCCTCATTTAACAACTCTCTTTCTCTTTCCCCTTCACCAAGATTCTCCAACTTGAACTTAATTTACACTTAATACTAATTAAGAATCTCACTTTAAAACTAAAATCACTTCTTTCAATTCTCAACTTGACTTTTCTTTTTTCATTTTTTCATTTGCTCAAAGGATCTTCCCTCCCCTCTCACTCTCAAACCATTTTATAATTTAAGTAGTTGTACGACACTCTTTCATTTTGAATCTAACACAACATGAATTTGTTTTCTAGTTTCTAAAAAGTCTTTGATATCCTTATCATACATTCGTTCAATTTGTTATAACTATTGGAACGTCTAAAGTGTTGGAGTTTTACTTTGCAAGCGTCATATTAACTTATTTACAGTTTTAATCCTTAGAGTTCAGAAAGTGCCCTATATAAACTTTAACTTAAGACGCACTTATGGTCATTCATTGAAATTATTCACTCTAATAATTGAAACTTTCCTTTTTTTCACTCTGCCACTGGGTTTTGTCGGTTCCGTAACAAAAGCGATTCAAATGCAGGTTTTCATTAAGAAGATTTGATGAAAACATATAATGTTGTGGAGGGATTGAATTATTATTGATGTGTACATATACAAATACAAATACATTACATAATCATATACATACTTAACAAAGTCTTGGTAAAGCTCTATGGTAAGTAGGTGGGGAAGTGATGGCACTTTGCCTAACCAAACTAGACATATTACTTTTCATTTCCCTACAAACTTTCTCCAATTCCACTACTCTCCATTGCATCCTTTGCAAATTTAGTTTCATTTCTTGGTTGTTGTCTTGCCCTGTACTGCTGCTGCATCCTTCTGACTCAAAGCTACTGCTTGATAAAACCCTTTGACACTCACTGTAATACCCACTACTGCTCCGATCATCCTCCTCCCCGGTCCCCATCATCAACGCTTCCTCTTCCCCCGAACACCCACCTCCCTTTGCTTGACACTTCAAAGCCTCGACCGCTGTCCTTGGTGGCACTCTTGGGTTCTTTGCCAATGCCTTGCACGTTTCCAGGCTCAACTTCTCGTGGTTTAGACATCTGCATAGCCTCGACCTCTCTTCCATTGAAAGATTGGGATGAGACTGGAACACATAATGATACAAAATAAGACCCAACTAGTGGAGATGAATATTAATCGGCTGCTCTTGCACTATGCTAAATTAACAATTGACACGATAGATGCAGCCAACTTTAACGTCATATCATCTGAGGGATGAAAAAAAAATGATACAAGTAAGTGGTTTATGAGGTTAATTCTTAATTTACTCACCTCTAGATAGATGTCAATTGCTCTATAAACTCCATCAAAGCAGTCTCTGGCACAGTCCGGTAAGCTCTCAGCAACACCCAAGAATTTGGAGATTTTGAGGTTTTGATCAGGTGAAATCTCCCCCAAATACTTATCCACAAGTTTCCCCACCTTCTTCAGCTTGTGAACAGAGTAAGCTCCATCGCTGTTCACAAATACCCTAATCAATCTTATAACTAGATTCACATCATAAGTACATTTATGGTGGCCGGAGATCAACAAATCATCCAATTTGGCTTGATCCAACATCCCGCCAATCATTCTCTCCAACCCATTTCGACCATCTCTACTCAGACCAAAACCAGACACCACTCTCAACACCCAGAACAGTCCCCGGCAAGAAAACATACTTTTCCCCACCATTACCACCCCGTGCACCGCCGTGTCGGCTAACCCCCCGTATTCCCCCCTCGGTCGACCACTCCCATACCTGTTAATAACATGAAACAGCCATTCAGACAACCTATCAATCTCAGCTTCAACATTCAGTATAATAGTTACGTTTAACAGATGTTAACAGGGGTTGATGCAAATTAATACGTACCCAACAGTGTTCTGAGCAGCGGTTTTGAGGTAATGGAGGAGAAATTTGGTGAGAATCAAACTGTTGTTGCTACTGCCGTAACTCCCCATTCCTTGTACCACTTTTTCAATGATCTGAACAGGCAATAACGACATGTCGTCGAACCACCATGATTTGGTAGAGACTCTAGAACTACCAGACGCATTGTCGGGTGAAGAAGAAGAAGAAGATGAAGAAGGAGTGACAAAGCTCGCATTGGAATTCTGAGCAATCTTAGCCAATAAAGCACAAACAAGCTTCTGCAATAATCCCGAGGAATCTACAAAAGCGAAAAAGGATTCGCAACTCTGAAGGCATAAAATCAAATCACTCCATGGCCAATAAAAGATTCCATCAAGAAAATTCTCCGTCTGCCGGATGAGGTTACCGGCGGCGACATCCTCCGTCATTCCGAGGAAAACACCGCAGCAATGGAGTAAAGCAACGTTAGCGACAGTGATTTCGATATGAGCGTGGTTATAACAGAACCTAGAAATAAGCTCGAAGCCATTCCATCCTCCAGGGAAATCGTCGATTTCAATTGGGGAGTGAGAGAAATCATCGCCGTAACTGGTCGTTGTTGTCCGCCTTCTGGCTCGTCTATGCTGTTTGATAATCCGGCGGAATCTGGACGAGTAAGCCGAAATGATTTTCTGCAAAAGTAAAGAGATGGGGATGAGAAAAGAGGGGGAAATGATGAGAAATGGAAATGGGGAATGAAAATTGAAAGTACCTCGTTGAGGAAGAAAGTGTGGTGAGGGGCGATGTGGATTTGAAGAGTCATAGCTGAGGAGATTAGTTGCAGAGCAACAATGGCGGACAGGGGGAGAGAGAAAGAGAGAGAGGAAATTTAGGGATGGAAGAGAAAGAGAAGCATATTTGTGGGGGGGAGCAATAGAGAAGGATTGGTTTGTAAGATTTTTATTTTAATAATATATTTCTATACTTCCCGTGAGCATTACTTATTTATTTATAATAATTATGATTTTAATTAAGATTCAAAAATCCCGTGAATAATTCAACAAAACTTAGGCTGCAAATTCTTAACTAAATAATAATAACAACAACTCACTACATTATTACTAATTTACTATAACCCCATATTTGCAATTGCCTTGGTTTCATTACTTCAACTAATATAAAACATTTTTATTTCGGTTCTTGTATTAAAAACTAATTATTATGATTCTAATTAATTTTATTTTTAAAATTAAAATTCACTACTTCTATCGTTGGTGTATGCTTTTCTTGTATATCTCTATTTCGAAAAGGATAAAATTTGGGTGCATCCAAGAATCACTTACAAATCAAGAATTAGAGTATTTTAAAGAATGAGTAAGAAGAATAGGACATTGACAAACTATGGTTGAATAATTTGGCATAATACACAACATTATACCAAGATAGGTCTAAATATTTTTTTTTTACAAAAATATATTTAAAGTTTTTAGTTTTTTTTTTTTTTTTTGACAACTTTTAAAACTTAAAAATAACGAACTTGTTTTTCACTTTTAAAACATAATTAATAACTCTATTGCATCTAAAAGAAATGGTAAAATTTAAAGGTGTTCAAAGAACCCAGTAACTCAATCAACATGAGATACCCTAAACAAAACCTAATTAGGTGTTCAGTTCAGCTGCAGTCACTCCTTTTCTCTCATCTATGTGCAATGCCTCCCATCTTTGAAACTCCCTCTCACTTTCTCTCATCTCTGTCAATGTCCGTTGACCACCCATCTTCGAAACTTCCTTTCTCACCTTTATTCCAGATACCCATCTTCAACTTCTCTCTCAACCCAGTTACCCTAACCAAAAATTATGGGTTGGGTTGGGTTTACCCCTGCACACTGAACCGCTATGGTTCAATTTTTGCCAACCCGAAAATTTCGGGTTGGTCCATAATTTTCCTCCAACTCAGCTCAACTCCGAGTAAAACTAACAAAAACATTGCAAGAAAATAATCAAATTGTTTATTAAAAAAAAAAAAGATTAACAATATGTAAAATGAAATATTCAAACTTCTAATTGTAATAATACATGCTCTATATCAATTAACATTTAGTTTGAATTGGTTTTAAAAAAATGTTTTTCAAAAAACTCATTTTAATTTAAACTCTTTTAATAAAAAGTTGTTTAAAATACACTCCAAAATTTTGTTTTCAAAAACTTTAATTTCTTTCAAAATAACTTATTCTTTTAATTAAACGTTTGAAAACATAGTGAAAATCCACCCTAATTTATGTTGATTCGACAACTTATTAATTTCATTTTTCTTTTTGTGTTAATTACATAGAAAAATGCATAAAACTTTTACAATTATTAGAGAAGCATGGTAAATGGATTTTTTTCTTTTTCATTTTTGATTTTTTGAGTACAAGAAGGTTTTGCCAAAATTGATATTTCCTTTGTTTGGTTTTTTGAGGAAAAATGGAGAAAAACATGATAAAGGGACAAAAGGGGAAGAATTGAGCTAAACAAAAAGACAAAATGAAATTATTTATTTATTTTATTTTTATTATTATTATTATTTAGGGTAATGTTTATATATATTTATTTATTTCTTTAAAAGAAAAATATGTGTGTAAGGTTGTGGGATTGGGTGAGAAAGAAGTATTGAGATTTTGTCATTTGAGTAAAGAACGTGGGAGTGAGAGTTTAGGGACACGTGAAGAGTGGACCCCATACCCCTCCCCATCCACTTGTCCATTCATTCAGAGATAAGAACCTATGCCACCTCATCTGCCACGCTGTCAAACTCATACTAATACCTGCCTTTTTACATTCCTAACCCTTAACAGGCCTTTATCCATTTGGCCCATTTATTCCATTGGGCCCGTCCATTAACTCTTCCCTATGGCCCGAAAGCTCCCTTTTTAAGAGGTGTTTTCGGGCCCAATTTTTATTATGATTGGTTTTCGTTTTTTTTTTTTTTTTTTTTTTGGAGAATTTGAGGAAATAACAAAAATGGGAGAGTCAATTTGATTTATAGCAAAAAGTCTACAACTACACGTGTTCATTATTTTTTAATCTCATAATGCCCTTACTGGTTACAAAACCTCAATTATCGAAGCGATGTTTTCTTTTTAGTAGTCGGTTGTTTAAATCCACAATTTTCTCTCCTCAAAATGAAATTTTTAAAATTAAAATTCAAAAATTGGAGAGAATAAACTTTTTATCTATCTACCTTACAACTAAATTCTTATAAATATTATTAGATTTAAAATTTAAAATTCAAATGATTTTCACACTTTTATGATTTCAGATTTAAATTCACACATGTTCATTTTTTAGTGAAAATTTGATGGTTTCAAAACTAAAAAACACTTGAAGACACTTGTGTAATGTGAAGATTGAATAAAAAGTTTGACGAAATTGATAAAATTTTTATGGGCAAGGCCAAATTGTGTTTGCAAATGATCCTAATGAGACAATTGGGATAAAGACGTTACGACTATAATCTCAAGGATTGAAGGGGACATGGTAAATGAAGATGGGGATTAAGGTATGAGCATAAGTGTGAGTCGTGTTCAACCAAACCAAATTATGCAAATTGAACGAAAACGTTGTATTGTTTTTTTAAAAAATATCATTCTCATGATTTTGGGGTCTCCTTTCTATAGACGGGATCTAGCATTGCCTCAACTATTCAAGATCTTCAGGGTGTGAATTTCTTCATCAAATTTACCTTTTGAAGTTTACTGTCAATAATGATTTTGTACCAAGCTTTCTCATACCCTAAGCTAATTTTCACCTTCTATTTGCACTAATTATTTCCTAATTTGGCTCTCAATTTTAACACATGAACGATGTGTCTACCTCTTAAGATCATGCACCAACAAAATGGATAGTTAAGGTATTTTGTACTAATCAATTGACTTTACTCTTAACATTTGTCAAACTTTTTTTTTTCTTTCGAATAGTTTAAGAATACAGTGCAGTTTGATTAGTTATTTCTTTCCGTATAAAGTATTTGTGGGTCATAAGTCTATGACTAATATTTTTCTAAGTATAAGGTATTTGTAGATCTTTAAGTCTATGACTAATAATTATGTTTATCGCAAATACTAGGTATTTATGATGTGTTGATCACGATAAAAATTGGTTGTTCAATTTCTATGAAATCCTATTTGAAGATACACGTTTTTAGGATAGTATATTTGTTGGATGAGGACTAATTATTTTAAATGTTGTGGTACACTTTTTTGTAGCTGGAGGAGGGTCCATTGAAATTGAAGTAATTATGAAAAAAAGAAAAGAAAAAAAGAGAGGTGGTGTGTTATTGAATCAAAATGGGGAAAGCAATATTGAGTTGTGTGGTTGGTAATTGGTAATTGGTAATTGGTTATTGGTATTGCATTTGCAAAAGTGATTTTGCTGACTTTTTGACTTTGATTTGATGTGTTTAAGATTAAGATTAATACACAACCAACACGCTTTTGGCCTTACTTTCCCCCACCACTCACGCTTATCATTCCCTCCTTTTTCCACTCAATAAAACTAGCTCATTGTTTTAAAACACGAAACGATAGCGGTTTCAATAGTTGACAAATTAAGAATATGATATTTATGAACTATTTGGAGTATCGATTATACGACAACTACAATAATCACTTTAAATATTGTTTTGTTGTCATCAATTAACTATACTCAACGCTATTTCAAAACCCTCGTTTCCTGCAATATTTACTATTTCTTTTTCAAACTAAAATAGTTTACGCCTCAAACACGTATTATTATAACCCAAACTAAACTAAATTTATATCTCAAACACAAACATAATAAGACGCTAATAACAACTCTTTGCCCTCCAACAAAGTTATTTTTTAACACCAGTTTTGAAATTTTAAGGTTATTTTCTAAATTTTCAAAAGTTCAACGGTTTTTTGATATAAAGTACAAAGTATAAGCGTGTTTTGTATCATTTAGCTTAATAAGAAGGTTTAAATATCATTTTGATCTCCCTAGTTTGTTTAGTTTTACTCTCTATATTTTCAATTGTCTAATTTTAATCTTTGTATCTTCAATAAATATTAAATTCAGTTCCTCAAATTTATTTTTTTCACTGAAATTGATTAAATAATAATAATGAATTTGTAGATATAAATAGCAAAAAAAAAATAACAACAATAAACTATAGAATTGGAGACTAAACTTAAAATTTATTGAAAATTCACGAATTAGCATCAAAGAAACTTGTGTAAGGAATATTTTTACCTCATAATAATGTAAGTTGCGTAAAAATTTAGTTTCTTTATTAAGATTCAATCCGATTTATAACAAACGTTGAATTGAAATATTTATTAGAAAACAAGTCCCTATAAAAAACAAAAATTAAAAATCAGTACTTTGACCAAACGTTTTACAAAATAGATTAAATTGTTATAAATTTAATAAATATATATACTAAATTAACATATATTAAAGTTCATATACCATATTATTTAATAATAGTAACTAAATTATAATAGCTAAATTCTAGTTATTGAACAAAATTTGTAATTTAATTTTTTTCTCACACACACACATATATATATATATATATTTAAGAAAAAGGAATATAACTTTTTTGTGGAAAAAGTTTTTATTTTATTTTATTTTATTTTTATATTAATTTTAAGCTTTGAAAGGTATTTTAACTTTTATCCTTCAATGTCATTTACTATTGCAACATTTATCTTTTTCTTAGATATTCTCACATGCATTTTCAAGAATCACTTTAACATTTAAAGAAAAAAAGAAAAAAAGAAAAAAAGAAAAAAAAGAATTATTACAAAAAATAGAAGTATTGTACAAAAGTGATGGAAATTCATACAATATTTGATTTGGGCATTGCTTTTTTTTTTTTCTCTTTTTTTTTGTGTATTTTTTGTTTTTATTGATTGTTGTTTAAATTAGTGGGGTTTATGAAACTTTTGTCTTTTTTCTAAATTAGACATAAGTATAACAAAAATCTAATAAAAGGACTAAAAATTGACTTCTTATATATCTATCCTTTCTTAAATATATGTAAATTTACATTATTTTTAAAAAAAATTACAATAAATAGTAAAACTGTTGAAAATATTGATAAAATATAACAAAATTTCAAATTCTATAATACTAATTAACAGAATCTAAAATTATACAATTTCTTTTTTTGAGGTTGTTTTTGTATATAAGAGAGAGACCAATTTATTAACAAATGTTATTTTTACAAAATTTAAAAATATTTTTAGTAGTTTTCTTTTCTTGAATTTTGGGATTGATTTATTTTTAAAAAGACTCTACCCATTTGGATGGCAATTCCATTTTTCTACTTAAGATATTTTATATTTTTATCTCTTAAGATTTCAACTTTATCTAATTAAAGATAGATATTGTGATATTTATCTTTAATTTATACTAATTAATATAAATTATTGTGTGTATTTAATAATGAATTATAAATAAAGGTTTACTACAAAATTAATGGTTGAGAAAAAAAAATAAGACAATAAAATAAAATTTAATTTTGTGCATGAAACTAAAAGTTAATGTAATGATGAAGGAAGTATATATAATATAGTTCAATACTCTTTATGTTTGAGATTTGATAATAAATAATAATAATTTTTAGTAATAATCTACATATTTTTATGAAAAATTATCAAAAATAGAAAAATTGACAAAATATTTCCACAGTTTTTATCTTTTAGTGGTTTTTTCTATGAAATGTAAATAGTTTGTTTTTTTTTTTTAAAAAAAAAAACCCCTTTTCTTATTTTCTTATTTAAATGACTTTTTTTTTTCATATTGGAGTATAGAATTTTACAAATTTAACCCTTGAATTTAGACCATGTGAATTTAAAATGTTATTTATTAATTTAAAGACTGGGGTTTAGGGTTTACCATTTCTTTCCAAAGTTGAGATTTAGTCAACTACCTATTAGTTATGTGGTTCCTACTTCACGATATATGATGAAATCCATGGAGTCTCCATGCCACGTCTTTTTTCAAGAAGAAGATCGTGTTGCAGGTTAGGAGTTTTGATTGTCCTTATCGAACATCATATCTTGTGGAGTGTTTGAATTTTGGACTAGGGTCGAAATTGAGTTGATTCGAGAGTTTTAATGATGAGTTGATTCGAGAATTTTATTGATTGAAAACTAGGGGTTTACTCATATATCCCATATGATTTCATAATTCCAGTTTGAAAGCAAATTATTTTAGTTTCCCAAAATCAATTTTGATCTAAAAAATGAAATTGAATGATAAGAAAAGAGAGTGATGATGATGAGAGGAGCACCCACGAGTAGTAGTAGAATTGAGTTCATAATTTGTAGGGCTACAAAGCTTTAACATTTATCAATTAAAATGAATATCATTGAACCACCACATGCATTTCAATCCCTCTAACTAATATCAATCCCACATTTTTAGAATTAATCTTATTGTTTTTTAAGTATTATTATTAATTCTCCTATATTTTTTGTATACAATCTTCATCAGCTCATAATTAAGTATATAGCGATATTTTAAAAGAACCGTAAATATTGTAAATCTATTATATTTGTAACTTGTTTTTGCATTGTGTTAATATGTGCAAACACCTTAAGTTTGATTCAATTGTCTCATTAAAATTTGGTTAAATTATTATTTTGGTTCGTATACTTAAAATTTTATTCAATTTTAATCCATATACTTTTAAATATTTAATTTTAGCTATCTCTTTCAACGGATAAGAGGTCCAAAAATTAATAGGATAACCTTAAAATTTTGACATTTAACCTTCAACTGTTCAACATGATCTTTTATTGCAATTTTATGTTTTAAAAAATTATTATCATGTCTTCAACTTTTTTTTTTCCAATATATATATATATATAAATTTATTTATTTATAACTATGTAGCATCTAATTTTGACCAAAACTTTGATTCTAACACTAATATTTTTAATTTTTATGTAGTTTTCATTTTTGTATTCTTTTTTTATTTGAGATATTTTATGTACCTTTTGTTATCATCTCAATCTTGATCCCAATCTCTAAGTATTTTAAATTATTAATATGTAATTCCACGTCAATTCTTCCATGCCATCACCATGACTCCAATTTTTAATCTTTTTGTTAAATAAATAAATATAATTATAGAAATCACTAATAAATATATATATATATATATATATATATATATATAGATTTCAATGACAAAATTAAAATGTTCTTTAACCCTACAAAATCATTCTAAAAGAGGCAAACAACTCGACACATAAGAGTATATCTCAGAACAAAAAAGGAGAGCAGATATCAATTGACACACAGGGCTATGAAGTTGTATCAATAACTTTGAGGTTTTATCAATTTAAACTCCAAACTAATAATTGTATTAATTTAAATCTCGAACTTTTACAAATGTATCAAATTAAACCCTGAACTTACATAAATATATCAATTTAAACCCTCAACTTTCATCAATATATCCAAATAAAACATAATGGAGAGTTTAAATGGATACAATCGTGTTAGTTCAGAGTTTAAATTAACACACTTATAAAAGTTCAAGATTTAAATTGATATCATTATTAGTTTGAGGTTTAAATTGATACAACACTCAAAGTTCAAAAGTTAAATTGATATAATTATTAATTTAGAGTCTAAATTGAAACGATTCATCTAGGGTGGAAATTGATATTTTCTCAAATAAAAAATTAGAACTTGAACTCGAGTGGATGTTGAAGACAAGAATATAAAATATACATAATAAAATAGTTAAAAGTTAATTAATAAGGGAAAAAGTTGATAATTAAGAAGATAGATTTAAATCGATTTCTGGAAATTAAATTGTAGCATCTAAATTTGGGTATGGTAGACGGTTTGAGATGGAGGATTGTTTCGGTGTTTGAAGGATATAATATCAAATTTAAGTTTTTGAGTCAATCAATGATTTAAGATGATATCCTAAGAGACAGTTTAGAGAGGTTATATTTTCAAGTCTTCGAAAGTTTTTGGATCAATTGGATAATTTAGAATTTGGATTTAACAATTTTTCTTGTGATCATCACTTTCTGGACTAATATTTGGTATGTGATTGATTTGTTTAGCTCACTTGTGGAGTACGGAGTTAGAAAGTGTGGAGTTTCACTCTTTGTTTGATCCAAGGAGTTTGTGGATCCCACAACTAATACACACATCAATTTTAAGTCACTAGCTTATGGGGTTTACAACTCCCTAGAAAGATTTAGGGAGAGGAAGTAGAATAGCGGTTGATAAATTTTAATTTTAAATTAGAAAAAAAGTAATACATGCAATGTGGTAAATTAATATAAAATTTGTGTAATTTAGTTATATGAACCAAAGTAGATTATCATTTCAAATATGTTATATAGATTTAATTCATAATTTATTATAATATAATTATTTAAAAATTTATATGCTTTGAATGGTAACTAATTTTGTTTA
Organism: Cucumis cinereus; assembly: GCA_037974625.1. Classification (NCBI taxonomy): domain Eukaryota; kingdom Viridiplantae; phylum Streptophyta; class Magnoliopsida; order Cucurbitales; family Cucurbitaceae; genus Cucumis; species Cucumis cinereus. Next base: position 9,009,052 of record JBBPDJ010000026.1, read on the forward strand.
ATCTAAATGGTTTGATCATAAAGTTTTTTTTTAATTAATTGTTATAAGAAATAGAATCAATTAAAATTTGAAAGTAGATGTGAGAAAATAAACTATTATAGAGAAGAATTTGAGATGAGAAAGCTAAAATCTAATAGTATTTGCACTTTAGAACAAATTAAAAAGTGATTATAGATAGATTATTACGAGTGTGTTTGACAATCTAAAGAAAGTGATTTTACAAAAATAACAAATCACTCAAAATTGATTTTTGGAGTATTAGTGATTTTTGAAAAATGATTAACTGGGAATCACCATTTAATTTTATATAGTTTTTGAAATACCCAAAAAACCTTCTTTTAGTAATTTGATAGTTTTAGAATCATTATTGGTATCAAACATGATGATTGAAAATCAATTTTCAACATACGAAAATCATTCTTAAGAGTTTATTACCAAACATAGATTCTATAATATACCATATCCAATTTTTTGCAAAAATTGATCATTCCCAAAATTTAAAAATGTTGAATCAATTTGAAAAATCTATTTAGATAGTTGGGAAATCCAATTGAAATTTGGGAATTAATATAATTTTGTGAAAATAAATTTGCTAAAGATTTGAAAAATTACATTATAATTTGTTATAATATTTAGTACAGATAACCAAATTTGAAAAAAAATTGAAAAGATAGAATTTAGAATAAGATTCAGGAAGATTACATTAAAAAAAGTTAGCAAATATCGGTGGATATATGGCGAGATAGTGGCGTAGCCAGAATTTTATGTTACAGGGGCACAATTTCGAATAAAATTAGAAGTTTGGGTCACACACTTCTAAATTTGTTTCTAAACGTGGATTTGAAACTTTAATGTGTATAATAGACATTTAAAATCTTTTTATTGTGTGTTCGATAGATCCCTATGGCTTCAAACTTATATTCAATAGATCTTATATGTATATATTCAAAAATTATAAATTAACATTATATCATATATAATTTAACTTTGAATTTAATAGGTCATATAGTTGGTGGTGGATACACAAATCTTATATGGGGGCACTATGTAATAAAAAATTGTAGAAACAAAAGTATTCGTAACTCTATAAATTGATCTTAAATATCATAATTATATTAAAAAAATTTAGTTCTTATACCGTAATCTACGAATAATTTTCTTAAATTTATTTATGTATAAGATCCATCAGAATCAAATGTATGTTTTTTTGTTAAGTTGATGACCCTATAGTCTCTATTGTTATTTTTTTCTTTTAAAATATTTATCTATCTCGATATAAAGTTAACTCTAAAAGTATTATCATTTATTACAAATATTTAAATAAATCAAAGCTAAAAAATGTTGAGAAAAATTTGAAACTTACACGGTATAATTGATAATGAACGAAAAAGTTATCTTGTAATTTAACTATAAAATTAATTAAAACAAATACATACTAAGCAATGTGAATCTAAAACTTAAGTAAAAAAATAATAATAACATTTTAAGCCAATTTGAGAGTGAAACTTAAATTTAAAAAAATTCATGAAAAGAAATTGCTTTAATTTTCCATTGTTTTAAATTTTTTTATGTAAAATATTTAAGTTAAATATAACTTTTTTCTGACAGGAGGCTATACTACATCGGTTGAAAATTTAAAATGTGAAAAGGAAGACTTAAACTCACAATGAATATCCCACCTACTACTACACCATAGTACAAATACTGAGATATATATATATATATATATATATATATATATATATATATATATATATCAAAATTTCCTATGTAGCGAGATGTATAGAGAAATACAAAACAATCT
>JBBPDJ010000026.1:9010955-9024906 GCA_037974625.1 Cucumis cinereus
ACTTAAACTCACAATGAATATCCCACCTACTACTACACCATAGTACAAATACTAAGATATATATATATATATATATATATATTAAAATTTACTATGTGGCGAGATGTATCGAGAAATCCAAAACAATCTATAAGTTAGAAAAAACAAAATTTTAAACTAAAATTTGGTATCGACCTCACCCAAGATGGATTGAGAAAAAGTATAGACTTTTAAAAAACCGGGTTAGTTTTTTAAGGTGAAACCTCAAATGCGTTATTCTTGACAATTTCTCTTATTTTCGAGATTCACATCAAATATTGACAATGTTTTCCTTTTTTATTAATAGCTTAATAGGACGAAATGCTATACAAGAATTTTACCCAAATCTCTATTTAACATTCGCGAATTAGATGTTTTGAAAGCAAAATAATAAAATAGAAATATGAAAAGTGAGGTATGTACGAAAATAATACTATATTCACACGCATTAAAAAGATTTTCAAAATCCAAATAGAAGTACATAGGATATATGGATTTTTTCTACATTCTGTATTCAATTTCAAATATGCATGGGTTTAATTCAAATAATCTAATTACATTATCTATCTTAATTCATATATTTGTGTATATATGACAAAGTACGTGAAATGCATATCTCATTAGAAATGAGATTAAATTTAAAATATGGAGCATATATTATACAACAATATATTTATTCGAAATTCATTTAGAATAAACTTCGTGTATATATATATATATATATATATATGAAGAAACAAAACATAGAAGAAAACGAAGATTTGTAACCATGTTTGTTCATCAAATTGAATCCACCCAAATATGAAATTCAAAATCTATAAAGAAAGAAATTATATTATGAATTTTCAAAAAGTGAAAAAAAGGGGGTTAATTTTGTCCAATAATATTATAGTTAAAAGCTCGTAATGAAATAATTCAAGATATTTATCATATATAAGATATGTAGAGAGAAGTTTTTTGGTGTAAAAATCTGTAGAATGCAACTACACATGATTTAGTTCATAGTAGGTTTATGAAATTCCATATGTTTGGAGGTATCATTTTCCTTATGGATGAATTAAGTTTCCGTTCTAAAGCTGGATTTGTTGGGACAAAACCTCCTAATTTTACAATTAGAGAAAAATAACAAAGAAATTAAATAAATCAATAAAAAGCTGAAAACACGAGAATTTACGAGAAAAACTCAAAAACTAGAGAAAGACCATGAACTAAAAAAAATACTACTATGTGAAAAATTATTACAATCACACACTATATTTTTCACTATGTTCTCAATTACAAAATCACTCTCTTCAAAGCTTTTGACTATTCACATCATTTTTCCACTGTCAAATTAGAAAGTGCAAAAGGGAATTTAGTTTGAGTCAATACACAAAAACTTAAATTGTATTGAATTGAGATATTTGTAAACAAAAGAGGTGGACTCCTTTTATAGGCTTGGAGCCACTCACCTTCCTAAAAACCAACGAATGTAGGGTTCTCACATCCCACATCTTGCCAAACCCAACAACATTAACACATCTTTATTCCTATCCAGATCTAGTTTAACAACGAGCTTGGATGCACTCATCTTTGTGTAGGGGTGAGCATTGGTCGGTCGAAGTCAATTTTTTGACCAAATTGCCATCAAACCAACCGTGATTGATTTAGTAAATGCTCAAACCAATCCTGACCATGAAGGAGTGCAAACGGTTTGAGTCAGTTCAAGCCTTTGAATTTTTTAAAAAAATGTTGTCGGTTTGAATTTTTCTAAAACCGACATCGACTGCACCCCTCCTTATCTCTGATTGACCACCTTCAGTTCGGTTGGTTTTGATTGATCGGTTCGATTTTTCAGTCTATTATGCTCACTCCTATCTTTATGCATCACACAAACATAAAAAAAAATTAAAATATCTCAAAAAACAAAGTAAGAAGAATTTGTCACATAACAAATTATAATTTGAGAATTTGATAGAATTGACGAAGATAAGTACTGCTCGAATACACAACACCAATCTTTAAACGCACACAATTCATTTAACAACCTATCAAAGTAGGCTTGACTCAGTGGTTATTAACATGTAATCGGAGTTTTAGTGTCCCTTTCCAATTTGAAATTAATAAGAATGTTTAGGTATTTTAAAATAAAATTAAAAAAAAAAAAAAGAAGAAGAAAAAGGTATTATAAAACGTGATTGCAAACAAGTGGAACGTGTTCAACAATATTAGACGTGATTTCCCTTTGCAAATATAGACGTGATTTAAGAATATTAATTGTACAAAATCATAATAAAAAATTCAAATCCACAATTTTTAAAATAAATAATGATTTGGTCCAAAAAATACACAACGTTGGTGGAGCTTATGTAATACCATGAATCAAATCCTTATCCAATTACAATTTTTAATTTTTAATTTTGATGCCTTTTTCGTTCATTTTATTTGAATAAGTAAAACCTTTCCCTTTTTTTTATTTATTATTATTTGTTTTTTTTTTTAAAAAAACTCTTTTGTTTTATTGTTCATCATCCTTCTTACCCGAATAAAATAAATTATTTATTTTGGTCAAATTTCCCAATTTTGCCTAATAAATTTAAAATTAGGTTCCTATGGTCTTTTCAATTTTATAATTTTAAAAGTTACTATATTCGAAAATGTACCAACTTTATGATTCGGAATCTAGATTCGGTAATTGATTCGGAATCTAGATTCGGTAATTGATTCGAATCTTGGATCTGGAGTGTTACATATGGCTATCAAAACAGAACCTCTTCCAGTAGCTACTAGAGATGTAACGTCTCCGAGTTTGAGTGCTAGTAGGGGTGAACCTTTCTATGTAGTCTAGAGTCGAACCAAACGAAAGTTAGTAGGCATGAAATGTTTTCGAGTTTAGGAGGAGAACATGAATGAACCAAGATCTTGAGAGCATAGAAGTTGGTTAAGAAAAATTCGCTCCTTTGACAAATTTAAAAATAAAAAAATGGTGAAGCCAAGTCAGAACAAATAAAAACTGAATTGGTAATTGAGACCTCCAATGTTATTATTTTTGTTAAATTAATATATATATATATATATATATATAATTTTTGTATTTTAAAAAATATAAATTCCGTGGAGTAAGGTGATGAGAGGGGAGCGGCATAACGATACGAAGCTGCGCATCGTCCCCTTCGGTTTTGACGTCAAACCATAACGATCCATTTATTATTATTTTTTTAACAAAAATAATTTTTTTAAAAATATTTGGACCATGAGATTGCCACTTGGACATCAAGAAAAAGAAAAAAAAAACAATAAAAAACACCAGTTTAACTTCTTCCAACTTTGATCATAACTTATATAAATGTTTAAATATTCTTCAACTTTAACTAATTATCTTTTAATTATAAAAGAATATATAACATTTTTCATCAATACATTAATATTAATAAAATAAAGGAGATTAGTAAAAAAATAGGCAAAATTGACAAAATATTTCAAATAAAAAATCAGAAAATTTGAATTAAATTTTTTTTTTGGTCTCTAAGTTTCTTTTAATAACTGTAAAAGATAATTTTAAGTATTCACGTCAGTTAAATTGACCAACGAAAAAAATAAAAATGTTATTAAACTAAGATTTCTACACATACAATCTAAATAAATATACTTAATTTGCAGTGTAACGAACTATTAATTTATACAAAAATGTGGCTTAATTTACTTTTTCAGCTCTTCCTATATTTATACTTTAAACAAATAAGAGAGAATAGATAATTTTAAAAAGATAATCTAATAATAGTAACAATAAGGTTAAAAAAATTCAAAAGAAACAAATAGAAAAATAAGAAAGTGTGTTTTAGAAAATATTATTATATTTAAAGTATGAGCGTATTAAAAATGAATTATGAAAAAGGTTTTTCAAAAATTTATTTTTATTTAAACCCTTTTGATAAAAATATTTTTGACAACTCTATTTCAAAAGTATTTTTATTACAAATTTTCAAAGTTTGATTTGTGGGGACTGGAAGTTGGTTGTCAAAAGTTCACCGGTGGAGTCACTGAAAGTGGTGGTCAGAGATTGGTCGACGACGCTCATCAGGAGTGGTGTATGAAAGTTGGCCGACAAACTTTCCAGCCCTCAAAACAATACCTACTTAAGATTGAAGAATATTAGTAATGGTTTTTAAAATTCTAGTCTCAATCCATACCAAAATTAAAACTTACCCTAAACAAGAAGTAGGCTATTATAGCCCACGCCATGGTACCTCTCACTCTATGCCCCAAACATGTCCAACAAGATCAGTGAATAACATTTTTCATATTCACAAATTTTTATAAAAAGTAACCACAATGTTGTTTGTATGTATGTTATGTGGAGAGAAGTTTTTGAGATGCCTATGGTTAAAATTAATCTTTGGTTTTAAGCACAGGTTTAAATTTGTTAATCATGTTTAAAATGATTTGTTTTTTTCTTAAAACCCTCAAACAAACCGTCTCAATGTCTTATCACGTGGCTCCTCCCCAACAAGTCACGTGACTCTCGTAGGCCCCACTCCCCCGCTTCTCAAGGGGTTTATTATTCTCTCCCTAACCGTCTCTCTAAATTATTTTCAAATTATATATAAATTGGTTTATTTTAATTTACGAAAGAACTTGTAAAATTTTTTGAAGGTCTCTGTGGGCCCCTCAATTGACCTCTTCTTCCTTTCTCTCTCCCTTAAAACGTTAAACCCCTTTCTCCATTTCCATTCTTCTGAATTTCTCTCTTCTAATGGCTGTTGACGTTCATTCTTCTGTTTCTCAAGAACCCATCTCTTTTCCTAATGGACTTCGTGATTCTCCCACAAACCCAGATGGAATCGATCGTATTTCCACCCTCTCTGTTTCTCAACTTCCATTCGTCAATGATTCTGACGATCCCAAGCTAACCGCTAAGCTTTCCATTCCTCATCCTTTAGATGAAAATCAAACCAAGCTCTCTGATATTGAATCTCCCTCTTCCTCTTCTTCGTCTTCTTCTTCCTCGTTCGATACAGAGAAATCAGAGGATTCTATTTCTACCCATCATAACGGTCATATTCCTGTTCGTCCCCACCACGAATTGAAACCCAATAATGGCGAAATACGCGTATTGGAACCTCACTCTCAACTTCCTAAACCCGAAGCCCCACCTGGGATTTCCATTTCCTCGGCCGATGAACCACCGCACAAACGGTCGCAGAGTTTGTCTGAGAATATCTCTGTCGATATGCCGTCGATTGGGAAGTTTATACGTGAGAGAAGCAATAGCTTATCGGCGGCGATTTTCAAGCGGATTTCGTCGCTTAAAGATGAAGAGAAGAACGACGAGGACCAAAACGGGAAGTCCCAAGCCGGCATAACCGAAATCAATCTCTCCGGTCTCAAAGTCGTGGTGAAATTGAAGAGCGATGAAGAGAGAGACAGAGAACTAAAGGGAAGAATCAGCTTCTTCTCAAGGTCGAATTGCAGGGATTGTAAAGCGGTTAGGAGTTTTTTCAACGAAAAGGGATTGAGGTTTGTTGAGATCAACGTCGATGTTTTTCCTCAAAGAGAGAAGGAGCTGATGAAGAGGACGGGAAGTACATTAGTACCGCAGATTTTCTTCAATGAGAAGCTCTTTGGGAGTCTTGTAGCGTTAAACTCCCTAAGAAACAGCGGCGAATTTGACCGGAGAATCAAAGATATGCTTAGCCATAAATGTCCCGACGACGCACCGGCTCCGCCAGTGTACGGTTTCGACGACCCAGACGAAGGATCGCCGGACGAACTACTGGAGATCGTAAAATTTCTGAGACAGAGATTGCCGATTCAGGACCGTCTGATCAAGATGAAGATCGTCAAGAACTGCTTCTCCGGCAGCGAAATGGTGGAGGCGCTTATTCACCGCCTTGACTGTGGCCGTAGAAAGGTATGCTCTGTTTTTTCTTTGCTCTGTTTTCTGACCGTTGGATGGAATGAAGATGACATACTCTTTTAACACCCTCTTTTAAAATCCTACGGTCATTGGAAGTTGCCATATCATTGTTTTGTGCTCCGTGAAGCACCTGAATAATTTTCAATTCAAATTTTCTTAATTTCCCTTAGACTATATATACGTGCATATTATAAAATTGGAAATTCAGTTTTTAGTTAAGGAATAAATATTTGAAGCTTAAATGTCCAAATCCTCACCCCACTCCTTTCCTAAACTAAAAATAGAACAAATTTACGTATAAAATCTTTCAACTTTGGATATATATATATATATATATATATTATTAGGTTATTTATTATGTGTCACCTAAGCATATTAGTTTTTAAAAAAAATAATGTGGATGACCAAATTTAGTATTAGAATTTTTTTTCAATAAAAATGGTTGATCTAGGGTTGAATTTTGGGAGAGGAATGTGGTGAAAGAGCCCATTAATGATGGGGGCAACTAAGTAAAGAAGAAAATTATAAAATTGGAAAATGGTATAGTAAATTGAGGTAATTAATAGTTGGCTCTTCTCTCAAAAATGGATCTTATGATTATGGGAATTAATCCCATTTAGTAGCATCATTACTTCTATATTGCTTTTTTAATCTACCCCAATCTAAGCATGACATAGAGTAATAGTAGAGAATTTATAGTACTATTGCATATTTTAATGTTGCTTTACTCTACATCATTTTAAAACAACGTTGATGCGACCTATAATAAATAAACAAGTATAGTATGTTTCTTTTTTTGAATGATATAGATGGGATGTTTTTGTAAGAGCCTTAGGTTGTAAGGTTGAGGAAGAATGTATGATTGAATTGAGTAATGATAGAGGGAGTTTGGTGTTAGGCTGCATCTTTTTTTTTTGTAGTTGATCTAAAAAACAAGCATTAGGATAAAAAAAGTAGTGTTTGTCAGTAGAATTGTTTGGTAGATGGAGATGAAATTTTAATCTGATTTGTGAATTAATGAATAATGTAGGCTGTTGAAATTGGAAAGCAGATGACCCAGAAGCTCTTTATCCATCATGTCTTTGGGTAAACAAATATCTCTCTCTCATCTTCATATATCTACAGAAGTATCATTTAAAAGTTATATAGTGTTTACCAAATAAATCAATAAATCATTTAACGACGTGTTAATGGAAGTCATGGAAGTATTAAATTTTACAAGATCTACGAAATATATCAGGGTGAAAAGTATTAAATTTTTCATATCATCAATGCACTTCTCTTTGTTTTAGAAGCTATTTTTTTTAAACTTATTTTCTATCAAAATAATCTTAGGGCAATATAATTTAACATTTGTTTTTTTTTTTTTTAAATCATCTTAATTTTTAAGACTCATTTTGGTAACCATTTTGTTTTTTATTTTTCATTTTTAAAAATTAATCTCGTTTCCTCTTCCATTTCTAACGATGATTTGTATGTATAATGGTTGAATTCTTAGCGAACTTTCCAAAATAAATTTTTAAAAGTTTTTTTTTAGTTTTCAAAATTTGACTTGGTTTTTAAAACTACTAGTTAAAAGTAGATAACAAGAAAGAAATTTGAGGGTGAAAGTAGTGTCTACAAGATTAATTTTAAAAAACAAAAGTAAAAAAAAAAAACAGATAAATATCAAACGGGGCCTAAACTTTTGTGTAATTTTGTGTGTTATTTCTAAACTCTTGAAAAATATATATATTTAAAAAATATTTAGGGATTTGTTTGAATTGGTTTAAGTGCAGAAGAATATTAGATATTTAAAATTTCAATTTTGAGTTTAATATATGTTTGTATTTTCAAAAAATAACCGAATAAGTGAAGGATAGATTCAACGTAAAGTTGAAAATGAAAAGACCTATCGACGGGTTTTAAGGTTAAAAATCTCTTATTAGACATACGATTGAAAGTTTGAAGAATTTGTAGTTTGAAGATGAAATAAACACAAATTTAAAAATTCTAGAGACTAATATGTTAGATTTAAGCTTTAATTATTTCAATGTCTCAATGATCTTATTTGATGTATAATAATTTTGTTGTGATTAGGGAAAATGAATTTGAAGATGGGAATCATTTCTATAGATTCCTTGAGCATGGGCCATTTATATCTCGATGCTTCAATTTCAGGGGCTCAGTTAATGACAATGAGCCCAAGCCCGCTGCCATTGTTGCACAAAAGCTCGCTAAGATCATGTCCGCCATTTTAGAATCTTATGCCTCTGAAGATCTCCAACATGTTGATTATCTCACCATTAGCAACACTGAAGAATTTCGAAGGTACACTTTTCAAATTTTCCATATCTTTTATTTTTATTTTCTTTCCCTATTTTGCATTTGGCATTAAACAAGAAATTAAGAACTAATAAAAAAAATTTACACAAATTCATTTCTATATTTGGTATTGTGTGCTATTAATGTCGAGCATTTATGTCTTGTGGTGATCATAGTTAATCTAGGAACTAATTACTTTATTTGATTGTTTTTGTTTGAATGGTAGATGACTGGCTTTAAATTTGGATTGTGATGCATTAATAAATGTATTATAACTTTGTACCATTAATGTTATGATTTAATGGCACATTTGTTTGTTTGGTTTTCCTAGTTTCAAGGATTTAAGGCGGTATGTTTGTGAGTGATTTGAAAATGGTTTATATATATATATATATATATAATATTTATATTTATAAAATTATTTCAAAAATATGTTTTAATCATTCATTATCAATTTTGAGGGTATGAAAATCATGTTTAAAAGTGTTAAACCAAACATTCAAATTGAAATTATTTAATACATATTACAAGCGAATAGCGATTTTAGCTATCTTGAATCACTCGCTAGAAATCACAAACTATAAGTAGAAAATGGCCTACATGCATATTGCATAGGCAATTTATGAGATTTATTCTACCATAATGGTCAAATGGAAGATTTTGAAACTAAAGGACATTGAATTTGAGACAAAAGCAGAGGTTTAAGTTTGGTAATTTAACATCAGTTCAATTAATAAATTAATCATGAAAATTCAATTAATAATTATATATGCTTTAAAAGAAAAAAGGAATCTAGATGTAAACCTCATAACTCAATACACATTATACATAAAGAAACAGATTTCTTGTAATTGGCCTCATCCATCTCATCCTGTTGTCAAGTTTCCCTTTCTGCATACCAAATGTTTCATTTGTCTAAATGAGCACAATCATGGTAGACATGAGGGCCTCAATTTGGTAACATTACTGTTTCTTTCGTTTTTCAATTCTTTCTTGAGATAATTGTGCTCTTAACCTAAAATTGAGGTTTTAAATGAGATTTGCCCTACTTTCTAAAACTGAAGTTTTTTTTATTTTTTTTTAAAAAACTTTTTACTTGCATCATCATCGATGAAACGAAACGACCTTATTGTACACACGTGGTGGGCTCTTAACTCTTTGACTCTCGTTTTTGGCTTTCTTAACTTCAATATCACAACTTTGGTTATTTGCTTTCTTTAATTAAAAAGAAAAACAAGAGCTAAGAACAATCAGCAAGAAAAAAATGAACAAAAGTTGAGAGTGAGAGCAAGAATGAGTTGGAAGAGAAAATAGAGTGAGCGAGGAGTAGAAAATCCTAAACCTTAAAGGAGCGAGAGTAGAGAGAACCCAACTTGCATAATTGTTATATTTTGGTAATTTCACGCTAATGTGAGTAAACAAAAAGTTAAAAAACATTTTTTTTATTTTAAATTTGGGTCAAATGAACTTTTGAAATGGGTCAACTGTACAAAAAAAGAAAAAAAACCACTCTTTCTGTCTAAATAATAATAGTAAACAAAGAAACAATATGACAAAAACGTTACCAAACTGAATGAACAAAAAAAAAAAAGAGAATTGTTCTTTTTCCCCTTCATCACTTCTAAAAATGTTTCCTCCCGTCTCAAACTTCTTATGCATTGCAGGTACATAAATGTAATAGAAAACCTTCACCGCGTGAACCTCTTGGAACTGTCACATGATGAAAAATTGGCTTTTTTCCTAAACCTTTACAATGCTATGGTGATTCATGGGTTGATCAGATTTGGACGACTAGAGGGTGTAATTGACAGAAAATCCTTCTTCTCGGATTTCCAATACTTGGTCGGTGGTCACCCATATTCACTTATAGCTATAAAGAATGGGATTCTCAGAGGCAATAGGAGGCCACCTTATTCTTTGGTTAAGCCATTCAGCAGCTCTGACAAGCGATTGGAGGTAAGTAAAGTTTATCTTATCATTTCAACTTTTGAGGATTATGATCTGTTTTTAACCTTCGGCTGATACCTATTCCATCTCTCTGATACTTTTGTTCTGATTCTGTTTTCATTAGTTGAGATCCTTACTTTTTGCTGAACCCCTTCATTTAGCACTATTTCCTTGTCTTTTTCCAAATCTAATCATTTAGTTCCTAAATCTATAAATTTAATACTTATGATATAATTCTCATCTCAAAATTCCTTCTCACTCGTGCGTTAGAAAGATTAATATTTAATTGGTGCATGACTTGGACTCTTGGAGGAGATATGACAATATAGTTGTTCAATCACAGAACTCTCTTCTTTCACGACATTAAAGACTAAATCCAAATGATTAAGATGGTGGGTTATTATAGGTCATTTAATTTTGTACAGGCTACAAAAAGTAGAACTTTTCTTTTTGTTTAAAAATTTCATCTATTCTCATAAAAGTTGCAAGTTAATGTTTCTAATAGAAACCTATTAGAATATTGGACGAATATTGATACTTGAAACGGTGTAACGAGGACCTTTAAGGAGACGTGAACACTCCCAAGTCCAATTTTTCATCTAAAATTTCAAAGAAGTTTTACTTGAGTGGTAGTATTTAAACATTTATAAACATCGACAGCTCATTAATTAATACAATCGGCAAGACATCTTTATTCAAAGTTTATTTATATTCTCAATTAGTTTGTCAGCACCATATGTTGCTGTTTCTAAGAAATGATGCTCTCCCAAATATAGTAGTTTTGTTGATAAGATAGATATGTAAAGAAGGTGGTGGTTGGAAGGTTTTCTATTCTTGGTTGGGTTTATGATATTTGTTTTTCTTTGTTGTTGAATGATGAATATAATGGATGGCATCTTTTAAAAAAAATTCTTATCATATTGTGAAAATGAAATACAAATGTCAGCTTGCATTTGGGGAAGTGAATCCATTAATTCACTTTGGACTGTGCAATGGCACAAAGTCAAGCCCAAGAGTGAGATTCTATACTCCTCGAGGAGTCGAAGCAGAGCTAAGATGCGCCGCAAGAGAATTCTTCCAAAGTGGAGGAGTGGAGGTTGACTTGGACAAAAGAACTGTTTATCTCACTGGAATCATCAAGTGGTTTGTCACCTAACTCACTCTTTTCACTTTCTTAAAAAGCTTTTTCTATTTGATTGGTTCTTCACTCATAAACTTAAGCTTTTGGGTTGAATGAGTGGTTTAAGACCATTTATTTCTGCCAGTTTAATTTTACCCCTAAATCTTTTAGTTCATTTCAATTAAATCCTTTTTAAAAGCCTTAATTAATGTGATCAAAACTTCTTAGTCGTTATGGACGGCATATGCTTTATTTAGCAAGTATGTGTTTGAAACGTGTCAAACACTTGGACATTCTGACACTTGTTGACCACGTATCAAACACTTGTTAGTAGTGCAACAAATATGTCAACTATGCATAGAACACTTGTTGAGTGGACTAAAAAAACACATATATGACAAAATAAAAACTTTTGAGCATAAAATACATCAAACTAAGTCTTTTAAGCTTATAAGTGCATCAAACATGAACGTGTCTTTCCTATGTACTAGCTACTAAAATAGTACAAGAATTCATTTGTTTCTATATATGATGATGAGCATCTGAAAAAAAGAAAAGAAAGTACTGATGGAAATTTTGTTGGAGTGTTGCAGGTTCAGTGTGGACTTTGGGCATGAGAAAGAAATCTTGAAGTGGATAATGAAGTTCTTGGATGCCAACAAAGCAGGTCTTTTGACACACCTTTTGGGAGATGGAGGTCCAGTCAACATAGCTTACCAAAACTATAATTGGACCATGAATTCTTCTTAATTCATCTCATCACTACTTTAACTAAATGACAAAAATATCCTCAAAGGATTTTGCATTTCCATCCATTATTGTAAATAATATTATATTATAGCTTGCTTCTTCTTCTTCTTCTTCTTCTTCAGTGTCACCCCTTTCCTAAGTTTTTCTCAGAATCCCAATTTTTTTCTGGATATGGATGGGGGTGTTGTTTTGTTGGGGTTTGGGGTGGGGATAAGGGTAGAATGGAAATTTGATGAGACCTTCCTTGTTTACAAACCATTAATATATAAATTTATATGTTATTTATGGGAATTGTTTTGTTATATAATTTTTCTTTTTACCTGTTCATAGGTTCGAGTTCGACGAAAATATTAGAGGTCTGAATTTTTTATTTAGCTCAAGATTATTTTTTAAGTTAAATTATAAGAAAATATTAATGAACTTTGTACTCGTTTAACAAGTATTTTCATTCCTTCAAAATAATTGTTTCAAATGTAAATATAAAATACGAATATGTTGAATGTTGAACGAAATTTGAGATGTAAAACAACGGTATGTTGGTGGCCTGAAATGATATAGTGTCGATTTTATCTTAATTTTTTTTTTAAATCGTTGTCACACTATTCTCAATCACACTTATTTTTTACAATAATTTAATAAAATTTCTCTTTTAAACGTATTTTTGAAATGTTTATGAAAAAAATTATGGATGATAATATAATTTTTGAAAAAGTAAAATATTTCCATTCAAATGACAACATTCAAAAGATATCTTTATATGTCATAACTAAAAATATACATTTATAATTTCATTTTTTTATATAAAGACATTTTACAATTTTAACAATCATATTAATCAACCTTTCCACCTTGGATTTTGATTAATGGATTTGTATGATTATAAAATTCTAGTATTTTTTTTAGGCTTATTTAGCCGATTTGGTAATCAATTGCAAATTTGAGTATAATTCAATTGATTAATTTAGATATATACCTTTGTCAATAGTTCAAATCTCCTAACTCTAAATATTTTTTAAATTAAAAAAAAAACATAAAAAATTATTGAAAAAAAAGGTGAAGTCAAATATCACTATATAATTATATATATATATATATATATATATATATATATTATTATATCAATAATAAATATAATATAAAAAAGCAAGCAAATAATTAGTGACATTTTCAACTTTTTCACACATTATTGTAATCTGATTCAGCTTAAATTAGTGTCATATTTATGTAAATATATTTTTGGGTTTAGCTCAATTTACCAAAGGAGAAAAAAGGTTTGGCAACCATCAACTTTTCTCCCTTTTTATATATATAAAAAATATATTATGAAACACAGAAAATTAGAAATTGACATTCCAAACGGTAAAAACTACCTAAACCAATTGACTAGGATTAAATTGACTTTGTGATTTAAATCATAGTCCATTCCAACAAAAAACATATGTTGGTACAAAAAGTAGGACACGAGTTCAAACATCGTTAACAAACCATGTATCAATTAATCATTGGACTATGCTCACTTGAAAGTTGTCCAAAGCATGACCTAAGCTCAAAAGTAGGTGAATTCTAAAGGAGAAACTGATCGAGATGTGCTTTTCATTGATACAATGCAATTTTGAGAATGACACTCATTCTAACATGAATGCTATTGCAGATAGCTCCAAGTAGAAAGTTAGAAGATGAGTTCTATAAACAACCTCACAGAACAAACAATTCTTTTATGTTAATTTTAGTATTAGAGTGTAGTCGACTAAGCACCATATTGATGCAATTACTCTCGTGTAGACTTGAGCCGAAAGTGGAGGATTAAGGAGATACAATGCAATTTTGAGAATGACACTTATTCTAACATGAATGCTATTGCAGATAGCTCCAAGTAGAAAGTTAGAAGATGAGTTCTATAAACAACCTCACAGAAC
>JBBPDJ010000026.1:9031236-9061678 GCA_037974625.1 Cucumis cinereus
TTGTTTCTCTCCTTCAAATATCTGGATCGCTTAGGCATTATAAATATAATGTCCTGATTTTTTGCAATTGAGAGAGAGAGAGAGAGAGAGAGAGAGAGAGAGAGAGAGAGAGAGAGAATTGTGATGATAAATATTCGGATGCTGAATGAAGGGTTTGGGAGAAAAAGATTAAAAATGGTGAAAAAGAAATGATTGGTTATTAATGGTAAAATAATTTAATTAAAAAGAGACTAAAAATAAATGTTGGCGTGAGACAACAGCTACTTACATAGTTTTATCACAAATGCCTTCACTATATATAATCCACTTCACAACACACATTACCCAAAATATTCATATTTATACCATTTTAAGAATATATATAGTTATATATTTATATATATATATTTCAAAATAAAAGCTAAGGTGGAGAGTCCACAATAATTGGCATCAAATGCTTATGGGGATTCGCACTGTTGCTGAATTCCAAGATCTGCAACAACGTATCCATTATTTATTTGAAAATAAGAAACCTCCTCTTCTTCCTTTTCTCTCTCTCTCTTGCTTTACTTTGTTTAAAAATTTTAGCTTTTTTTCCATTGGTGGAGCTTTGTGAGGATTGAAATTGAACGACCCAAATGACCCAAATCAAAAAGACACGAGGGGGGGTTCAGATTTGTGGGTTCCTTGGATTTTGGTGGCTCATAAAGCCTACCAATTTCAATTGTTGAGAGTAATTTGTTTCTGTATTTTCTAGCTCTAACTGTAGCTGTGGAGTTCAATTCAAGCCTTTTTTTTCTTTTCTCTTTCTACGTTTTGTAAAATGGATTTCATTGTAGAATTTTAAAGCTTTGTATTGCCAAACCCAAAGCCAATCAGGGCTTCGTCGGAAAGTTGCACCCAAAAAGGTAACCCCCACCCTTCCCTTTGCTTTTTTTTTTCTTTTCTTTCTCTCTCTCTCGCTCTATTTCTCTCTGTCTTTTTTTTCCCCTCTGTAACTTCTTTCCATTTTGTGCTTTTAGGGCTTCTATCCTCTGCCATTTCGATCGTTACCCAGATGAAATCAACGTGAGTAGTTTCTTTTCTTCTTATTTTTGCCTTTTTATGTTCTTTTCCTTCAACCCCTTTTGGGGTTTTTCAATTGGGTTCTTGTAATTTTGCTGTTTCATGGGGTTTAGCTCTGATTTGTGGCGTTTCGAGCTTCAAAAATGCTTTGTATTTTGATGGGTGTTTGCGTCTTGGGCTTGTTTCTTGTTGTTTGTGGGTTTTTGTTGTATGAATTTTGCATTTCCTCTTATTATGTTGTCCGATTGTTTTGGAATTATGGCCTTTTTGCATTTTTCCTTTTCCTTTCTTCTGCTTGGGATGTTTATTTGTGTGCGAATTATAATAGATACTACCTGTGTTCTTCCTTTTTGTGTCTTCTTTGGGTTTTATGATTCAATTGTTGTGTTGTTTTCCTGAATTTATAGTTTGGATATGCTTCAGCTGAGATTCCTGTGAGAGTTACTGTAAATAAGAGGATTAGTAATCATGGCAGCAGAATCCAACACGGGATTTCACCGCGACGAAACGTTAAGTTCGGCTTTGAATCGGCACGCTATATCTTTTCAGTCTACTGCAACCACTAGCAGCTCAGAGATGATGACAATGGGGAACTATTTTGGGGTCAACAACACGTCGGCCATAATGTTTTCGGGGAATTCTAGCGTCGTCAACAATAACAACAATCATCCTGTTATTAGCCAAGCTACCAATTCATCTGGTTCTCTGCTTCTTGATACGGTGCCAGGGCTCAAGCATGATGCTGGGTTGGCGGTCGAATGGTCCGTGGAAGAGCAATTCAAATTGGAGGAAGGTCTTGTCATGTAGGTTCTTTCTTTTTATTTTCTAACTTATGTTCTTATTGGATTTGTTGGCTTTAGGATTTTTGAAATTTATGTGAAGAGTTGTCTTGGAAGGGAATTTTCAGTGTTATAGAACCCTGCACATCTTTGTTTTATATCAGGTCTGTTATGTTATAAATTGAACTTGAAATAATCTAAACAATGATACCTACAGACAGCAAGGGATTTTATATCAGAATTGGAATCCAATAATTGTTTTATATTATCCCCTTACATGTGGTTTCTTTTCCCTTTGAAGTTCTTTTATGTTTAGTCAGTCATTCTTTCTGGACTGCTTGATATATTAAAGTTCTTCTCTTGTGTAATCTATTTTTCTTTCTATCTTCCGTTCTTTCTGTCTTAATTGCAACTATCATCTTTCTTTTTACAGTATTTTCTATATTGTTTGCTTGCCATTTGATAGGTTTGCTGATGAACCAAGCATTTTGAGGTATATCAAGATTGCTGCCACATTACGTGATAAAACTGTCAGGGATGTTGCTTTAAGGTGTAGGTGGATGACTGTAAGCACCTCAATCTTATAAAATACTTCTGTGCATTATGTTTGTGACTTAAGTATGAGTTATATCTTAATAGAAATTATTTGGGATTAATTATTCTGTGGACAATATGGAATTAGGTGTCCTTAGGCAACATCAACACAACTCCCAAAGTTTTCCTTCACTTGAATGTAAAATAGTTTCTCTATTTAGTTTAGAACACTGCTTTCGAAAAGCATTTTTTTTTTCTTTTTTAGTTTATTTGTTAAAAACAAAGGGAATTCTGTTTGTTGTCAAATTTCATGATACCAAAAGATTTTGTGTTAATGTTGCCTTTTCTAGTACATTTTGTCAAAGCTTTTTCTGCGTAAAATACAACTGGTCTGCCCTCGTCAAGTTCATATAGAAGCCTAACTATCAAACTTCTTGACAGAGAAAACGAAGGAAGCCTGAAGAACACATTGGAAAGAAAATGAACAATCGAAAGGTACTTTAATGAAATTTTATTT
Source organism: Cucumis cinereus (assembly GCA_037974625.1). Classification (NCBI taxonomy): domain Eukaryota; kingdom Viridiplantae; phylum Streptophyta; class Magnoliopsida; order Cucurbitales; family Cucurbitaceae; genus Cucumis; species Cucumis cinereus. The sequence goes on from JBBPDJ010000026.1 coordinate 9,034,111, forward strand.
GTGTGTGATGTTTGTTCTGCTAGTACATTTATTTTGATGTTTTTATTTACCATCATTTATTTTGCTATTTTGGAGAAGATCAAAATGACTAGCACAGATGAAATTGCTGAAAATCTTATAAATCCTGTGTTTTAATATTCAAATCTTGACAATGAAAACATACAAGATTACTTGAGTTCCATAAATTTCTAGAATCATTGGTTAATCATTTTAATATTTCCCTTACAGTTTCCTGCTTTTGGTTTATGCCGATGCCTGGAGCTTAAGACTTTTTAGAGCAAGACTAGCTTCTGTTAGCTTTTATGGATACATTGCCATTCTGATCTGGCAATATTATCAGTTGTTAAGTTGCACAATCTGTTCAAGAGAATTTCTTTCAGTTAATTTCTTACATTCACTGGTTAATGTATCTACTTCCTTCAATAGTTCGACGTTTAAACTAATTATAGGATACTAAGTTGAACTATGGGTTCAAATCAAGAACTTTTTTGAAGTTTCCAATGGTAGTGATAATTTTTGTTGGAGTTCCCTCTAAATCTTTATGATCTCATGATTTGATTATCCAATTTCCTAATGCTTTTGAATGTTCAGGATAAGCTGGTGGAGCCATCTTTAAAAATGAACACACCTTCAGCCCCTGGACCCAGCATGGGTGCATATTCACATATGATGCATCATATGAACAGAAAAGAACGTACGCCTTCTGAAGGTGAGCTGTTCTTGAGATTTTCTTCCTCTATACTTCTTTATAGTAGCCCTTAACAACTACAAATTATTCAACTTTTTATTGAGACGTTTCTTTTCATCAAAGTCTCAGAGATTAGCAGTGCAGCTGCGCATCTTTTGGAACAGAATGCTCAAGCTTTTAGTCAAATCACTTCCAACCTTTCCATGTACAAGGTGAACATCTATTGGCTTTTAACGTAGACTGGTTTCTGCTAGAACCATTTGCAATTCATATTAGTTGTTAGTCTTGAATGGGAAAATATCTGGTCTTAATATAATAATACACTGTCACATTTCACCCGCCTAGAATAAGTTTACTCACTATTCTGAACTTTTCTTTTTAAATTAGACTCCGTATAATCTGATAAAAGATGAAGGCCCACCTGTTTTTCTTATTTTTAGCTTTCCCTTATGATGAAATCACATGGAAGCATCTTTGTCTGTTAGCTTATCATGTAGCGCTTCTGTGGATGCAATTGTACAATTGTTGCTTGGCTAATAAAGGCATGAGAATGAAGTGATGGAGAGGACTTCTTGGATAATTTTGCAGGGTTTCAAAAATTCCATGAATGCAAAATGTCAACACTACACTCCTGAAGGAATGCACTTTTCTGTCACTTTCTGAGACACATAAATGATACCTCGGTATTAACTGAATATATTTCCTAAATGAAGCTTAGAAACATCCAAACTATTTTCACAATTCTGATAGTTCATTGATGTTGATTGTATCCTATCAAAGGAAGGGGGATAAGGCAGTGTTTTAAAAAGCTTTTCCGGGCACACGCCTAGGCTCAAGGCCCAAGTTTTGGCATTGCCTTGAAAATGCAAGGCTCACAAAATAAGGCGCATGTCTTATGTGAAGCCCCAAGGCTTAATGCCCTGGGCCTCGGGACTTTTTCATTATTTTTACAAATAGTAATAACTAGGGTTTTTCATTATTTATTAACTAGAAATGTCAAATTTACTAGGCCAATGCAAACTTTCTTGTGTGTAGGGGTTTTTCGTTTTATATTTTCACTTCAACTATTTTTTCGATTCTTAATCTTAGTACTCTTAAATGTGCATCTTACCAAACAAAAAGTCTGCACTTTTTATTATTATTATTATTTTTTATGTGTATGTTTTGCGCCTAAGCCTCAGAAGATTGTTGTGTTTTATTGCACTTTGAGCTTTAACAAAATACTGGGATGGGGGCATGTCTAAAATGTCTTCTGTTGATGGTTTATTCTTGTTCTTCAAAATAATCACTAGCTGATACAAATGTAAAACAAATCTATGTCATGAAATTATAGATGCTCAAGTTTTTTATTGGGTTATGAGGTATTATCTTTTCAAGCAGTTGCAGGATAACATTGATCTTTTCTGCCGAACAAGGAATAATATTGTTGCTATCCTAAATGAGTAAGTGGATATTCATTTTATTTACTTGAAACTAATTCCTACAGACCCTAAACTTTAGGCAGAAGCATCACCCATTAATTGAGACCTTGATTTCTAACTTTTGCAGCATGAGGGACACTCCAGGCATAATGAGCAAAATGCTACCACTTCCTGTATCTATAAATGAAGATCTTGCAAATAGAATCTTACCTAGCACAACCTGGTAAGATCTCTAACAAATATGTTAGCCAAATGGGTGCAAGTGACAGAAAACTTTCTGATTTTTGGACTGTATTCTCATCTACTCCTTTTGAGTCAGAACTTGGTTCAGCGTGTGTTTAGACTTACTTTTAGTGTGTAAATAAGTGTATCTAAACGGACCCTTAGTTTAGGATTAGGAATGTAGATGTCTATCTAGCTCTTTTACTGAGCTGTTGCAAGATAAAAGATAATCCCAAGTGAAAGAAAATGAAGTTAGGAGGAAAGAGAAGTGTTAGTCCAAAGAAAAAGAGTGATTTCTGATGTAATCATCTGTTTTTTGAATTGGTTGGTCAGAATTGGATGGCTCCATTCTTTTGGCCCTTGGTTGTGTTTTATGCCTACACCAGGGCCATTGCAAAGAAATATGAACAAGAAGAAGATGATGAAGACGACGACAATGATGATGTGTACGGCTGATTGGACGGTTAGCCCCTGCTGCCCTTCCTGCTGCCCAATCAGACAAAATCAAATTGGTGGCTGAGAAAAAAAGAGTGTTTGATCTTTTTTTTGATGTCATGTCAGTGAGCTCCCCCAGCACACAAAAATATTAAGAGGGAAGGGAAGTAAAGTATTAGTCAGCTGCAGATATATTGGTTGGGAGATTTGAGTGAAAAGGGAGAGAAAGAGAGAGAGAGAGAGAGAGAGAGAGAGAGAAAAGGGAAAAATATTGGATCTGCTGCTTCCAATTTGTACTATTTTAGGCATTTACCTAAAAAAAATAAAATTATTGTGCAAAAATATTTGATATGAAAGTATAGTTAGATTGGAGGAGCTGAAATGATTGTGTTACCATTAATTGCATTTCTGTAGTTATCTATTTGTTGGAAGGCTAATTTGGGCATTTGGGTGACATTACATTGCAAAAATAGACCTACACTACACCTTCTTCAATTATTTCATACTTCCCTTACTTCAATGCTCTCTCTCTTTGTCCCTTGCAATCAATCATTCACAAACATTTTCTACACAAATCAATGGTTACTATAAGATTTCTTTCTAAATCTCCTCACTTTCTCTATATTTTGTACTCTATACATCCATGTTTTTTAATTTCTCTTATTGAACTTTTATTTTAGGGACAGTTGCAAATATGACAATTAGATTACAAAGTATTAGTTAATATAAGACAATGCAAAATAATTTGCAAATATAAAAAATTTAAATCTAAGTTTAAGAGTTTATTAGTGATAGATTTGTTGCTAATAGAAGTTTATTAATGATATAGTTTATAAATAATAAGAGTCTATCAACTCGGGATGTGTAGTAGTTGGTTGGAGTTGGTTTTTTTACCAATCTGTCACTAAACTGACTATGGTTGGTTTAGTAATTGCTCAAACCGACCTCAATAATTGAGGAGTACAAACATTGGTTCGGTCGGTCGGTCGACCTCCTCTTCTTCGACTGATTCCTTTGGTCGGCTTGATTTTTTCGGTCATCATAATCACTCTTATTATCAGCGACAAAGTTATCACATATAAATTTTGTTGTATTCAATTCCTTAAAAATGTTTTGTACTTTGGAACATTGTAATAAGTTTTCAAGCTTGGTTGAAAAAACTATGGATTGTATTTTACACATCTATTTTCCATGGGCCTCAAATGGGGTTCTTTCTCACCATTTCACATTACCATTTATTTTCTATCAAAGACTAAAACTTAGAGCCAACAACATTAATTCCTAAAAATTGAAAAATAACTCTAGTGGGCTATATAGCTATAAAAAAAAACTACAAATGAAATATTTGCAAAAATGTCTAATATGATTTTAGATTGGTTATTTTCAAATATATTCAAAATGAACAAAAATATTTACGAATATTGAAAAATTTTAGAATATGTCATTTACAGTATTGCAACACTTCAAAATCTATTAGTGACAAATTCTGAAATTTTTCAATATTCGTATACTTTCATAGTAATTTTGTCATTTGAAATAATTTGAGTTTTCTTTACATTTATATTGTATACAAAAATTTACCATCAGACCATCCGAATACAAAATTGACACACAGATATAAAAAATACTATGAAACGCCATATAAATTCCTGAAAGTTATGTTATCAATTTTCCCAATCTTATATTTATCATTTTGAATCACAATCTTAATTAACTTATACCGAATGTTTTTGTTCTACCATCATTTATAATTAGGGTTAACCATCATATGAGTTATGAGTTACGCCTAAAGAGAAATAGTTTCAATAATTAACTTAAAAAGATAATGAGTTCAATTCATGCTAGTTACCTACTCAAGAATTAATTTCATACGAGTTTGTCTGTTTTCTTGACAACTCTCAAATATTGTAGAGTTAGTAAAAATATCCTAATTAATGTGTTAAGTGAGTGAAGAGGTTTCTTTTCACTTATACCTTCCTATATATGTGTATTTAAAATCCGTCCAACTCCAAAAAGTCACAGAAAAAGTCACTTGGCTAAGTGATATTGGCATGACCCTCGTACCAAGGAGATCGAACGTTCAATCATTCACCTACAGTTATTGTACTGAAAAAGGGGGAAAAAAATCCAACAAGAAGATAAGAAAAAGTAGACAAAAGAACTCTATCTAGTAAGCCATGCAAATGTTGACTTCATGCACAACAACAATCTCTTCATACAAAGAAATTTATCGTAGAGTAGCGTTTATAAGTTTAATTTAAAAAATTAAATGGTTATCGAACAAAACTTAAATCATTATATATATTTTTTATATTATTATTATTATTATTATTATTTGGATAGTTTACAAGTAGAACAAGATATCTGAAAATAAATGCCAACATCATCCTCAATATTAAAAGAGTGAATTTCAAAGTCATAAATTCATAACAACACTTTGGTATTAATGTAATAGAGACCTTTACTAACCTGATTAATGGCCAAACCAATGGGGTTAGAAAGAACAACTTCAGAATAATAATTCAAAAAAGAAAACCTTGTAAATTTAACCTCTTTTGAGAGAAAAGAAAATATGACAAATTTGGTTTCTCACTATATCCGATGTATAATAAAATGTAAAATATAACAAAATTTAGATTAAACTCTACGAATCTATCATTTGCCGACTATATTACAAATAAATTTTGTTATATTTAAAATTCTTTAAAAATGTGGCTATACACTTAATTATTAGTCAATTATCCATACTATATTTAATTCAATGCGGTTTTATTACTTATAAATATAATTTATTTATTACTACATTTTACGAGAATTTTTGGTTAAACACTATTTAAATCTTTTCATTGCCAAATAAAAAAAAAAGGTTTTTTAAGTAGCAAAGTTACTTGAAACATTAGCAAATATGTCACCCAAAATAATTGTAAATATGACAATTTTTTAAATTTTGTGTCTATCGTTGTATACCATTTACATAATCTACTGTGATAGATTTTGCTCATCGATAGACCATCTTAATTGTCTATTACTGATAAATAATTGTTTGTCTCTCACTAATAGACCATTTTACGTTTGTTACTTTATTAACCATTTTCATGTGTGCAGATGAACATGCAAGAAATCACAAGTGAAATACTATACATGTGCTTTGTATTTCTAATGCTATGAAATGCTAATAACACAAACCCTAACATCCACTGGCTCAAGCATGAACTTGTACTAGTTGGATGAATCAAAATATTTTTCTTATCTAAAACACTCAATAAATTTTAAGGTCTCCTTTGATAATCCTTTCGTTTTTTTTTTTTTAGTTTTTAAAAATTAAACCTATAAATATCCTCTTCCACTTCAAAATTTCTTGGTTTGATATCTAATTTTTTACTTATGTTTTTTGAAAACTAAATTAAAATTTGAAAACTAAAAAAAATAGTTTTCAAAAAGTATTTTCTTTTTTGTTTTTTAGAATTTAGCCAAAAATGATAAAAAAAAAAATGAAATAGTTACTGGATGAAGTCTAGATGATTATTGGTTTGAGGTTTGGGAAGAGTTTTGAAGGTCTTTCTTTATATCGCTACTTTGACTTGCCTACTCTTTTGTTCCGTTTACACGCCTTACTGTTGCTGTTTGGTTATGAGGAGTGAGGAGAAAACCATAAATTCCCTGCATAATCCACGACCAAAGACTGCTCCGCTCCTCTTTAAGGTTAATTAATCATAAATGGGTATTATAGTTTTGTTCATTTTTCAGCTGCCAGGCTGCTGTTGCTTTTATGCTCAGGTTTTCAGCTCCATCGATGCAAAATGTCACCCTGCTGATATAAAAGCCTTGAAATGCTTCGTCAATGGCCTTCACTCTCCAGTTCAAGATTGGGTTTATGGCTCTTCTGATTGTTGCAATTGGAAAGGAGTTACTTGTGGTCAGCCCCCATTGAGCTTTACCGGTTCTACTGTCTTCTCTAGAGTTGTGGGTTTGGAACTTCCAGACGAGAGGTTGATAGGAAACATTTCAGAATGTTTAGGAGATTTGGCTCAGCTCACAACTCTTAACTTGTCAACCAACTTTCTCACAAACTCTCTTCCAGTGAATCTCTTCTTGTTGCAGAATTTAGAAGTTGTTGATTTGAGTTCTAACTCTCTTTCTGGGAATGCGCCATTGAATATCATGAGTTCATCCTCTTTTAGATTTCTAGACATTTCTAAGAACCAACTGATTAGTGTTGTTGATCCTGGCTTCTGCCAAACTGCAAAGAAAATTCAAATATTGAAACTATCTTCAAACAGATTACATGGGAAAGTTTTACCAGGTTTTGGGAATTGTTCTTGCTTGGAGGAACTCTCTCTGGCTTCCAACTTCCTCTCTGGGGATTTGCCTCAAGATCTGTTTGCCATGCCCAAGCTCAAAGTTCTTGACCTTAGTGATAATGGGTTTTCTGGGGAGTTGAGTTTTCAACTTGGGAACCTCTCAAATCTCGTCTTCTTTGATATTTCATTAAACCAATTCTCAGGACAGATACCATATGTCTTCTCCAACCTTCGAATGCTCGAGCAATTTGATGCATCATCGAATAACTTAACAGGCATTTTGCCAGTTTCATTGGGCAATTCACCAACCATTTCATTGCTTAGTCTCGACAATAATTCCCTCAGTAGTTCAATCCATGTTATTAACTGTTCTGCCACGGTTCGTTTGATCTCGCTGGCTCTTAGCTTCAACCATTTCACTGGGCATATTGGGAGTCTCTCATATTGTAACCAACTTCGAATCTTGAATCTTGCCAATAACCGTTTCGATGGCGATTTCCCAATAAGCTTCAAGAATCTCAGATCACTTTCCCACTTGTCGATTTCAAGAAATTATGGCATCCGCAATGTATTAGCAGCATTAACAGCTCTACATCAGTGCAGGAACCTGACAGTGTTGATTCTGATATTCAATTTCCATGGTGAGGTTATGCCTGCCAATTCAAACTTCAAATTTGAGAATATCAAACTGTTGGTGATTGCTAAATGTAAGCTTATCGGTTCAATACCGCCATGGCTAAGCAACAGCTCCAAGCTGCAGATTCTGGATTTGTCATGTAACTTCTTGGGTGGAGAAATTCCATCTTCCATTGGTACATTGGGATACCTCTTCTATTTGGATTTTTCTAACAACTCATTATCCGGCTCAATCCCTAGAAGCTTCACCCAATTTCAAAGCCTGGTAAATATCGATAACACGTTGAAACAGGACGTATTCGAGAGCTACTCATTGATCGGCACAAAGGGACAAACATCAGGGCAACGAGAATACAAGTAGATATTACAGTTTCCGGCATTACTGGACCTGAGTTACAACAAATTAAGTGGATTCATTTGGCCGGAGTTTGGGAATTTAAAAGATCTCCGTCTATTAAATCTAAACAACAACAAAATAACAGGGAAAATTCCAAGTAGTTTATCTAAATTGACGAATTTGGAAAGATTAGATCTATCCTACAATCATCTAACAGGACAAATTCCACCTCCATTGGTGAATCTTAATTTACTTATAATGTTCAACGTGGCTCACAATTACCTGCAAGGCCGCATCCCTTCCGAAGCGCAATTCCAAAAGTTTCCAAATTCTTGTTTTGTGGGAAATGCTGAGCTTTGTGGATTTCAAACATTTCCTTGTGAGGAAGAAACTGGAGTTGTGGATCAAGGAAACTCAACCATTGAAGAAGACGGGGAAGAAAGGTTGGTGTGTCTTATAAGAATGCCATTGGGTGTTGGAGTAGCCGTCGGGTTCATTTCCATGGTCGTTCTACGTTTGTGCCTTGGGCTGTGGAATCCCCTCCTTGTTGTTGTCATATAATATATTTGTATACATTTAAAAAAAAAATTATAATATATTTGTAAATTAAAGTATTTGTGTGACATACAGGTAAATGTAATAATAAATGTTGCCTTCTATTACAATTTATTTTAAGTTTGTATAGACTTATTATTTTTACCATAATATTTTACATTAAATATAAATAAGTATGATATATAGTTTGAATATATATTAGTAACACCAACCCTGAAGATATAAAAAAGGAACTTGCTTCAGTGAAGATACTATAGGGCATGTTTACTTTCGGGCACTGTGAGTTTGAATTGATCTTAATTGCATGTTTATACTTCAATACTTCAATTTGTTTGATATTTTTTTTCGTTTCTAAGTTTACCTGGTTCGAAGAGACTTAAAATTATCTTTTAAACTTAAAAATTAAAATGCTGAAAAAATACTTAGAAGTCAAATAAAAATTAAAATTCAAAATTTATGATTTTTTTATTTTTCAATTATAATTTGATAAAAAAAAATTAAAATTTTCAATAATTAAATTCAACATTAAATTACTAGTTTATTTCGATTTGAAATTAATATGTTATAATTAAAAAATCATGGTTTTTTCAAATTAGTTAAAGTGACAAAAGTCTATGAGATTTTATTTCAAAACTAGTAAAAATCTAAATACCATATATATATATATATATATAGATAATATTAAATTTATTAAATGAACAACATAATTCACAAAATTTAATAAAATCACATATTAATTTCTAGAGAAGAGGTTATATTATAAAATTTTATAACACGTGTATCTCACTTAATAATAAACTAGTTTGTCTAACTTGGTGGAAGATATAGTTGAATTATGTTTTTCAAAAATAGTATTTGTACCTAAATATATGTATGACAAATAATAATAGTGTAAAAAAAAAAAAAGACATGATGCAAGATAACCAATATTTATTTCTATAATTTGGACTATAATAATCAGCATCTCAAACATAGAGTTTAATAACCCAAACTATAATAACACAAGGTTTATTATAACTCGCATACTATAATAGTGACATATTATAATAACTCATATGTGTCCCAAAATAGAGAGTCTGTGTTCCCTTAGTGTCCATATAATCCAATTTTGGCTAGTAAAATTTTGTGGCTTTTGCAAGTGATACATGTATTGGTTAAAGTTCCATAAATCTCAAAAAGCGTGAATATTTTTTAAAGAATTTTTTTTATTTTTTTATTTATTTATTTATTTTAATAATACTTTTTTTTTTCATATCTGTATTTTTCTTATGTCTCATTTTTACAACGGAATCTACCATATTAATCTACACGATTTGAGTAAGTAATTGGCATTTGACGCGTTAGTCTTGTGGTCACCATTTCATATTTTATTACCAACCCTTTGCTTTCTTTAGAATTTAAATAATTAGTCCTAAAATTAAATAAATAAGTATTTGTGTCAGTGTTTTGGTATGAAACAAACTAATTTGATATACGCAATAAATTATTATAAAGTGCATAACAGTTGGTCAGTGTGTATTTATTTTTATAATAAAAGCACATAGACTTGTGTTCGGTCTACCCAATCAAATCTCAATTTATCATTTTTCTATTATTTATGATTCTCATCTTAAGGTTGAACCATTGTCTTATATTATTGGATTTTTGTAATATAATCCAAATTTTGCATTTGAACTCTCATTTGACTTAGATTATGAAAAATGATTTGAAACTACTTGGAATCTTACTATCCATATGATATGGAAATGTTAGGTTATAACGTATCTATAGCCTTTTTTAAAAAAAAAAAAACAAATAATAATAATAATAATAATAATAATAATAATAATAATAATGTTGATGTTCTCGGTGATACCTAGACGATGTTGAGTAATCAAGAATATTGGCATTGATTTCTTGAGAGATGTTCGGTGTTGAAGATACAGAAAGCTATTATTATTGCTTGAAAATTTTGGAAGGTGAGGGACAAGTTGTTGTTTGAAAGACTAACGAATGATTTATGAGACGACGCATTGACAAATATTTTCATGACCCTATGAATATGAAAATGGTTGATGGTGGAAAGGGAGTTGGGGGGGTCTAAGCTTCTTACTCTCATTTTGGACCAACTGGGCGTCTCCCTCCTCCGTGATACACATAGAAGCTGAATTTTAATATCAGTCGATGTCATGTCAGTGTGGTCCTGCTGCTTCTAAGTTGAACTATTTTAGGCATTTACCTAAGAAAGTTAAAATTATTGTGCAAAAATATTTTATATGAAAAGTATAGCTGAAATGATTGTGTTACCTTTAATTGCATTTTTGTAGTTATCTGTTTGTTGGAAGGCTAATTTGGTCAATTGGGTGACATTACATTGGAGAAATAGACCTACGTTACATACACGTCTCCTAATATCTCTTTTAAGTTATAAGATTACTTTACGGAACTTCTAGAGTTATCGTCTATTTAGAAAACTTCTGGAGTACCGTCATTGTATGAAAATTTTAGTGAATGTAAAATCTATAAAGTTGTGAATTCTTGAAACTTACTGTATAAGGAATTATATAAAATTAACGTTTTTAGTGGTAGGACTCACGAACTTCTTGAACCAATAAAGAGTGAAATTCACAACTCTCCACTTCCTAACTGTCTGGACCAAACACACATTTGGAGTTACGTCTAGGCGTTTATGTTATGCATGTAAAGTTCTTGAACTTTAAAATATCATACATACATTAAACTGTGATTAAGTTAAGTCTCAACTATTCAGCTTTCGCAAGCTATAAGATATAAGATTTTAATGTTGAATTTGATCAATCCGGTCATCTTTTAAATGCATAAAACAAAACCAAAACAAACTAAAGATAAATTAAGGGTTTGAATATTCCTATAGACAACAATGTAACGTTCAATTCAAATATACGAGTATAAAGATGAATAACCGAACCTGTCACCTCTAAAATTAAAAAAAAAATAATATCAATTACCACTAAAATAAGCTATATTGGTTTAGGTTTGTTGAATTAATTATAACTTTTGGATAAAAAAGTTACATATTAAAATAATTGACTAACATAATCAAATGTATTAGTTTATAAAGAAAAGGTGACAGATTTTAGTAAATTATTGGCATTTGACGCGGTGGTCTTCTGGTCACCATTTCATATTTTATTATGTACCCTTTGCATTCTTTAGAATTTAAATAGTTAGTCCATATAACTATTTAAATAGTTTTTTGCAAGAACTACTTGGAATCTTCTACCCATATGATATATGGAAATTTAGGTTATAAGGGATCTATGGCCTTTTTTTTTAATAAAAAAAAAAAAAGAAAAAGAAAAAACTAATGTTGATATTTTAAGTGTTACCTGTACGATGTTGAGTAATCAAGACTATTGACATTGGCTTCTTGAGAGATGCTTCGTGTAGGAGATAGGCAAAGGTATTATGATTGGTTGAAAAATTTGGAAAGCAAGAAATGAGTTGTTTGATACTAGCGGTTGAATGTGATTCCATAACTATTACATTGAAAAACACTTTGCATAAGCATATGGATACTAAAACGGTTGGGGGTGGTAAGGAAGTTGGTAGGGTCTCAGTTTCTTCCCTTCATTTTGAACCAACTGGTTGGCTCCCTCCTCTAAGACATTTGGGGTGAGTTCATCTAGCAGGCATATGACATTGTGTGTTGCAAGAAATCGAAGTTCTTGAGAAGCATGCTCTTTGTGATGGGACGTTGAGACGTTGACATCCAAATTGTAACTAATATAGATTGAATCTAACTGTTTAGAGGTAGTCAAGCTAATTAATAGAAATGGGTTAGATTTAATGAAGTTTCTTTTTTTCTAATATATTTTTTTGCCAATATTACAAACCATTTGTTGGTGCTTTTATTAGAGAGGCAAACACAAATAAGTAAACATAGAGAAGCGCAAGCTCATAAAATAAAAGAAAACAACCCTAACTTCTGAGAGCTTTATTATATGGAATTAGTTGAACATGAACAAGAGGGCAAGGAAAGGAGGAGGAAAACAAGCACAAGAGAGTAACGCGTAAAAAAAAATTATACATCCTTATTTTCAAAATATGGATCAAACTAAGCATCATTTTGATCATTGAATTTGGATTATCCGTCCACAGATCTCATTATGCCATTATGAAAATCGAACCAATGGACTAAACCATTTACCTCAGTCAATTTAACTTTTACACAATTTCAAAGTCTTAAAGTTCTTCCCAACCAAAGAAACATGACCTCTCTAATTGATTAATACAAATTTTGATTGTGGACTTGTTCAATGTTACTTTTACTCTGTAGAGTTTAAAAGGTGTCTAAAATTAGTCTGCATACTTCTAGTAATCTACTAAATTTTAAAAATAGTTTCTACTGTTAGTTTCAGGTTATCAATGATAAAAGTAGAAGAATAAACCATTCTTCTCAAATGAAAGTTGAGGTTTTGTCTGACTGACAACTGGCCCTATATCCATAATACAAATACACTAATGGGTTTGCAGCTAACAACCCAATAACTAATATTTTTCATGGTCCAAAAGGCAGAGTGACAGGGAGACAAAAATATATGAAAATAAATGCCAATCAGTTTAGACAAATTCAAAGGGTGGATTGAAAGTCATAAACACAATCACTTATCCATTATAATAATAGAGCCATTTACTTACACCTTGAACTTGGGAGTTTTGAAGCTCTTCATTTCACACTGCTGCTGTCTTTTCCCCTTTACACGCCATGTCCTTTTGACATCCCGTTATCTGCCATAATCCACAAGCAACACAAAGTTGTTTGTCTTTCAGCTTTATCATAAATGGGTATAACAAATTTGTTCTTTCTTCACTCCCTTTGCTGTTGCTTCTTCTTTTATGCTCAACTCTCCATCTCCATTAATGCAAAATGCCACCCTGATGATTTGAAAGCCTTGAAAAGCTTTGTAAATGGCTTTCACACTCCAGTTCAAGATTGGGATTATGGCTCTTCTTCTGATTGTTGCAGTTGGAAAGGAGTGACCTGCAGCAATACACCAGCTTTGAAGTTCAATGATTCTAATATCTTCTCTCGAGTTGTGGCTTTGGAACTTCCAGGGGAGAGATTAAGAGGAAATGTTTCAGAGTCTTTGGTAGATTTGGTTCAACTCAAAACTCTTAATTTGTCACACAACTTTCTCACAAATTCTCTTCCTGTGAATCTCTTCTCATTGCAGAACTTAGAGGTCGTTGACTTAAGTTCCAATGATTTCTTTGGATATGCACCATTCAATATCACTTCATCCTCCATTACATTTCTAGACATTTCTAAGAACAAACTCGTTGGAGATGTTCACCCTGGTTTCTGTCATATAGCAAAACAAATTCAAGTATTGAAACTATCTTCAAACAGATTTCATGGGAAAGTTTTACCTGGTTTTGGAAATTGTAGTTCCTTGGAGCAACTCTCTTTGGCTTCCAACTTCCTCTCAGGGGATTTGCCTCAAGATCTGTTTGCCATGTCCAAGCTCAAAGTTCTTGACCTTAGTGATAACGAGTTTTCTGGGGAGTTGAGTTTTCATCTTGGGAACCTCTCAAATCTAGTCCACTTGGATGTTTCATTGAATCAATTCTCAAGATTGCTTCCGGATGTCTTCTTCAATCTCCGAATGCTGGAGCAGTTTGCTGCATCATCGAATAACTTCACGGGCATTTTGCCTGTTTCGTTAGGCAATTCACCAAGCATTTCATCGCTTAGTCTTGATAATAATTCCCTCAGTGGTTCAATTGATGTTATTAACTGTTCAGCCATGGTTCGTTTGGTCTCTTTGAATCTTGGCTCTAATCATTTCACTGGCCAAATTGGGAGTCTCTCATCTTGCCACCATCTTCGGATTGCAAATCTTGGCAAAAACAGACTCGATGGTGATTTCCCAGAAAGCTTCAAGAATCTCAGATCCCTTTCCCACTTTTCGATTTCAAGAAATGGCATCCGTAATCTCTCAGCAGCATTGACAGCTCTTCAACATTGCAAGAACTTGACTGTGTTGATTCTGACATTCAATTTCCAGGGAGAGATTATGCCCGCAAATTTAAACTTCAGATTTGAGAATACAAAACTGTTTGTAATAGCAAATTGTAGACTCACCGGTTCAATGCCGCCATGGCTGAGCAGTAGCACAAAGCTCCAGATTCTAGACCTGTCATGGAACTCTTTAAGTGGAGAAATTCCGTCTTCCATTGCTGACTTGCAATACCTCTTCTACTTGGATTTGTCTAACAACTCGTTTTCCGGATCAATCCCTAGAAGCTTCACCCAATTTCATAGCCTCGTCAATCTCAGCAACTCATTAAAAGGGGAAATATTCGAGGGATTCTCGTTTTTTAGTAGAAAGAGCCAATCAGCAGGACGACAATACAAGCAACTTTTAGGGTTTCCGCCATTGGTGGATCTCAGTTACAACGAATTGAGCGGAATCATTTGGCCGGAATTCGGGAATCTGAAAGATCTGCATGTATTAGACCTGAGCAACAACAAATTAACAGGAAATATCCCAAGTACTCTATCAAAAGTGATGGTTTTGGAATTTTTGGATCTATCCTACAACAATCTAACAGGAACGATTCCATCTTCATTGGCAAATCTAAATTTCCTTTCAATGTTTAATGTGTCTTATAATCGCCTTCAGGGTCCCATTCCTTCCGCAGGACAGTTCTATACGTTTCCAAATTCGTGCTTTGTGGGTAACGATGAGCTCTGTGGATTTCAAACTGTTCCTTGTAGGGAAGAATCTACAGGTGAAGAGAACCCGATTGGTGAAGATGAAGATGATGATGAAAGCTTGAGATCTCTTATCAAAGTGCCACTGGGTGTCGGAGCAGCCGTCGGCTTCGTTTCGACGGCCATCGTTTGCTTCTTCTCCGGCATGGTGATTCCGACGAAAAAGAAATGGCAACTCCGATGAGTCCTTTGAAACGGGTCAAATCATCACAGTGATGGTCAAAATCTTTTTTTTTTTTTTTAATTTATTTTATTTTATTTTTATATCTTTTGTATTACAATTGGATAATAAAGTTGAAATTGTATACTGAGTAGGATGATCATATTGAGATTTTAATTTTACACATATATCCACGATATCGATATCAACAAATACTTTTAAAAGTCATAAAAATTTATTTAAATTAATAGTTAAGCTGGTTTTTTAATTTAAAACTAAGTTACGAAAATAGTTATTAGTGATATTTCTATTCATATTAGACTAAATAGATGATGTAAAGATGAGTGGATATTCATGCATATTTAATATCGATATCGAACCTTTGAATTTACAAATATATACACACATATATCGATACATCCATGGATATTTTAATTCTTGGGTATGACATACCGATATGTCAATTGAGGTATTCTTGGTTTGGCAAGCAAAGTTTATATTTAATGATTAGATTTTTGGTCTTTCGATAAATATAAAGATGAAAATTTGAACCTAAACCCTAATAAAATGAGCCTACTTCAATTAAGAAGTTGTGTTATATGAAATATTTAAGATCCATTTGATAACGTTATTTTTTTTTTTTTTAAAAGAAATGTAATATCTATTTTGTTTCCTTTTTTCAAGATTTTAAAAAGTGTTCCCGTTAAATGGGTCAAATTTAATTTATCGAAATAAAATTTAAAATGGGTGGATATTTGCTCTAGTGGCACCTCCTCTTATCTTCTAAACCCTAACACCAAGGTTTGAATCTAAATTTAAAGAGATTTTTTTTGGTCCAACGTATCTAAAATCCTTTTTTTTTTAATGTAACTGACCTCTATTTTATAGAAAACATGAATTTTTAAACATTTTAAAGTGTGAAATAACCATTTTACCCTCAATTTTAAATGTACCCCTATCTCAGGTTTTAAGTTTGTATTTTTTTTTAATATTCTACAACGTTACCATACCAAAAAATTATCTAAGTTTTTACTTTGTGAAGCCATTTAAAAGTAAAGATGCTTTAACATTTTGCTCAATTTATAAGCATGATTGAAAAGAACACGAACAAATGAACGTATGAAAATGAGTGGTCGTTTAGCTAAAAAGGAGTTGTATTAATGGTGATATGACCAAAATAAAATTGCAAAACAAGAGCTTCACGATCATGCACCCAAGGTCATTGATCGCACACATGATGTCAGCAATTAGTATATGAGGTTAGTAATCGTGTACTTTTTCTGCACAAACGATAATATTGTTTTGGTCATACTTTGTTGATACAACTCCATTTTAGCTATATGATCACTTGATTCTATACGTCTTTTTGTGTTCTTTTCCATCATGCTTATAAATTGAGCAATATATTAAAACATATCGACTTTGTAAACTTTCAAATGTCCTTACAAAGTTTAACTTAGAACATTTTTTGTATGTGATGCTTTGGTAACATAAGAAAGAATACATCATATTGGATAACCCAAAAATCGAGAGAGAATTGAGAAGAGATCCATTTAAAACGGAGGACAAAATGGACATTTCACATCTTCAATTATATTGAAGTTTACGGGTTTTGGGTTAGTTTGGGCAATTTTACATTTTGTTTTTCTTCCTTACCATATTTATTTCTTTACCCATTATTTTATTTTACTTCATATTTATATTAAAAAAAAATTACATTTTTTATTTTGTAAAATGTTATTTAAATATTATTTAAAAAATTGTTTTAAATGAAAAAATTGTTAAAAAATATTTACAAAAATGCTATAATCAATCAGCTCATAGAAAGTAAAAATTTGTAATATTTGTAAATATTTTAGCTCATTTTGGTATATTTAAAAACAATCTCATTATTTAATTTATTTCTTAGGATTATAAATCTTAATTTTGCAATAATGTTTTATAAATCATTTTAATTTTACATTGAATTTTCCAATAGGCGGCTTGGAAAAACCTGAAATCAATGAAATGCATGAAGTTTAATTGCCGTTTTATTACTATCAACCTAAAAGAGTTGAATTTATTTGACTTTTAATTTTGATTTAAAATTTGTCAATATACTTTAATTTTTTTTCTAACACAACATTTACATAAAAATGTAATTGAAACATCATTTTAGACGAATTTCTAAACAAATGTGGTTCACTGAGTTATAATTTTAATTTGTGTAATTTTCATAGTATTGCTTCGTGTTAGATTTAGACAATTTAAATAAGAAGAAACAAATGAAAATTAATCGGTCTATTTTTATATAATTTTAATTAAGTACACTGGTGATTATCCAAAAATTCACTTAAAGCAAATATATGAAAATATATTAGAAAGATTTTTTTAAAATAAAAGAACATAATACTAATATCTTTTTAAAAAACACATGCTTGGTGTGTAATTATGTTGACTCAAAAACCATCATGATATTGGATTAAATATTTTATAAAAGAAGAAAAGGCCATCGAAAAAAAAAACTTTAAATTAGGTTAAAAAAATATAAAGCATAAAAAAAATAATGTTAAGAAAATAAACATAAAAAAAAAATTTATGGATTATTTAAATCTAAAATCTAAAAGAATTTGGAAAAAAATTATATAAAAAAACACACAATAAAACTATAAATCACTTTTAAAAAATAAAATAAAAATTGCATGTACTATCTAAATCTAATCTTCTAAAATCGAAAAAGGTCTACAAACAAATATCTATCCATATTCTATGTACTATTTTTTTTTTCTTTGCCAGGTTTTGTAATTAAAACGTAAAGTGGAGGAATAGAGCTTCAAATCTAAACTTTTGATAATACAAACATTAGGGGTGCAATTGGGCTAGGTCGGGTCGGTTTCATTCCAAATCGACACGACTCGAAAACCGGCGGTTCTACATGCTACCCAACTCGACCCAAATCAAGTCAGTCTGAGTCGGGTCGGGTCGGTTAGAAGTGAAGCCCATAATTTTTTTGATATTATCATTTATCAGCCCAACAGGACAAGTATGACCCTAAGACTCCAAATCTCTCACCACGATTTCATTCGAACTAAGCTCGCTTCAACCTACGCCGCCTGCGCCCAACTCCCACAAGCCACCACCATCTTCTCCTTCGCCACTCGCCGCCCCACCTACCTCTTCAATGCTCTCATCAGAGCTCACTCTTCTCTCCGTCTCTTCTCCCAATCCCTCTCCATTTTCCGCCTTATGCTCCTTTCTGGAAAATCCATTGATCGCCATACTTTCCCGCCCGTGCTCAAGTCATGTATCGGCCTCTCCTACTTGCGCCTTGGCCGCTAGGTTCATGGGGCTCTTCTCATTAATGACTTCTCTGCAGATTTGCCTATTTTGAATGCTTTGATTACCATGTATGCCAAATGCGGGGATTTGGGTGTTGCACATAAGGTGTTTGATGGAATGCCTGACAGGAATGAGGTGTCGTGGTCGACTTTGATGGCGGGTTATGGTGTTCATGGGATGTTTGGAGAGGTGTTTCGGTTGTTTGAGAAGATGCTGGGCGAAAGCCAGCTCACTTTTACATCTCTTCTCACGATGTGTAGCATGGAGGGCTGGTTGAAATTCATAATAATAAATCCTAAATTGCAAACCGAACCGAATCGAACCAATTAAATTGGTTCGATATTATATTAGTAGAACCCGACCCGGTTCGTCGGGTCGGGTCGGTTTTTTACACCCCTAACAAAACATTATGTCAGTTGAGCGACACCCAGGTTGACATCTATTTATATATTGAAAAAATACTTTAAAAGAGTTTGTTTTAATAAAAATCTAGATTTAGATTTTATCTAAATCACATTAAAAGGAAAAAAGAATCACACAAGTAATGTTAAAAAAAGAAAAAAAAACAATCTATTTACTATTTAAATCTAATCTAAAATTTAAAAGGGTGATGAAAATGTGTATATATTCTATCTCAAGTAATTTTACATTATTAGATGATTAAGTAAAAAATTTCTCCTTTTTTTTTTTTTTTGGTATTCACGTTGAAGTAAGAAAGTTGGAGTAATAATGAATTCTTGGATATTTAGATATTGAATACATTTTCAAAACTTATTTTTAGAATGTTTAAATATTGAGATATTTTTATTAATAGGATTTAATATGATTTTTAGTCTAAAATATCTAATTAATAATATTTTTAATATTGGAGAGAGAAAGTATAATTATTATCATTGCAATAATTAATAGATATTTATTACTTTTGCATTTGGAGAGAGAAATAATGTAATCAATTATTTTGTATTTACATTAGTTTATTATATTCTTCAAATTCGTAGAATCACTATCGGCTAAAATCCATGAACACCAATCAACCTCTTGTATCTGCTAAAAGATCGAATGATATTTACTTATCGCTATTTTATCAATCATATAACATAGTATTTATTGTATGTGTATCACACATTTATATTATAAATATATACTCTAGTATTTATAATAAATTCCTTTATTTTATGATATATAGATCATTATAATTCCTATATTTATATTATTTTAAGATAATTATTCCAAAAATCCTATAGTCTGTATGATTGAAATCTTCTAAAATATAAAAGATTACATTTTATATGCGAATCCAAATAGATTATATTTTTATTTATATTTATAGTAAGTTGTAACTAAATAACTAACGTCTATATTCATAAAATAAGCAGCAGAGTATGTTGTGTACTCTACATATAGTTTTTGGAATATTATTCTTTTCTTTCCGCATATTAAAGCAGCGGCGAACGTTTTAATTTTTTGAAGAGGAAGATTTTCGTTTCTTCTGACAGCTTAAAGGCGAGGAGTAGGAGTTTTAATTTTTAGAAGATAGATTTATTTTTAAATCAACTTAATTATTTTAAAAAATTAAAAAAATAATCAAATATTCTAAAAAGGAGTTTAGAAATTCCTAATTTAGAAAATCTTCTAATTAATTGTAAGTTAGAGTCTAAATGATAACTGTGTTCTAATTTTATTGTAATTATTAAAAAAAAGTTAGACATTGATCGTAAATAATTTAAAATATTAACATTAATATTTTTTATTAGAGCTAGAACGCAAACGATAAAATCTCACCAAGTAAATGTATTTTCTGTCGACGAAGGGTATTTATTCCCAAATTTTGAAGGATGGTTTGTTAGGTAAAAATGTAGTTTCGGTTTGTTAGAAGTTTGGGCAGTGAAGCTAAACAGGCCCTTTGGACTTACTTTCACCCAGGACGCCATGGCCCAAGCAAATCTGAGTTAGGTTGGGATGGGCAGCTTCATTTCCCTAATTGGGTTTCGGCCTTCTCATTTCTTCCTTGATTCAGGTTCATGCTCATTTCCAGAACCTCTTCCGCCTTTTGAAATTTTGTTCGATCGATTGCAACATTCCCAACTCCCAACCGGTTCGATTCGAATCACGGTGGCGCGTTTCAATCTATGCCCATAAGCCCTAAAAACCTTACGACTTGGTATTAGTTTTAACATGAGCATCCATTGCTTTAAAGAAGATGAAGCTTTCCGTTGAACTTCTTGTTGCCTTTGCTTCACTCCTCTCAGCGATGTTTCTCTTCTTTCGCACTCTTTTCCACGTTAGTCGCAGAGCTTCCTACCGAGTAATCTGTCTATCTTCTAATTCTTCGCATCCGGATTCCCTTTATTTCAATGTATTTAATCCCTCATCATCTTTAACATCCGTAAATGCTTATTGCATTTCTCGTCCTTTTTTCTGGCTCACTAGCTTTCTTTGCATATTTCGCCTCCCTTTTGTTAGTTACTCAAACGCAAATAATTCATTTGAATTTTCAGACATTGGTTCCCTTCGTAAAATCATACAACAAGACCTCTGGAATGATCCTAAGATTGTTGTTTTATTTGATTCAGCACTAGCGCCCATTTGGGTCTCTAAGATTTTAGTTGGATTGAAAGAAGATCCGAAATTAGCTCTTAAGTTCTTCAAATGGGCTGGAAGCCAGGTTGGTTTTCGCCATACCAACGAGTCTTATTGCATTATAGTTCACATTGTGTTTCGTGCGAGGATGTATAAAGATGCCCATGATACTATTAAAGAAGTGATTGTGAAGAACCGCATCGACATGGGTTTTCCAGTTTGTAATATATTTGATATGTTATGGTCGACTAGGAATATTTGTGTGTCAGGATCAGGGGTCTTTGACATTTTATTTAGTGTTTTCGTAGAGTTGGGTCTGCTTGAGGAAGCTGACGAATGTTTCTCTAGAATGAGGAACTTTAGAACTCTTCCCAAAGCACGTTCTTGCAATTTTCTTTTGCATAGATTATCAAAGTCAGGCAATGGACAGTTGGTGAGGAAGTTTTTCAATGACATGATTGGGGCTGGGATTGCACCTTCAGTTTTTACCTACAATGTAATGATAGATTACTTGTGCAAAGAAGGGGATATGGAAAATGCTAGACGTTTGTTTGTGCAAATGAGGCAGATGGGCCTTTCTCCAGATGTTGTCACATATAATTCTTTGATTGATGGCTATGGCAAGGTTGGTTTATTAGAAGAAGCTGTGTATTTATTTAATGAAATGAAGGATGTAGGATGTGTTCCTGATATAATTACCTATAATGGGTTAATCAATTGTTTTTGCAAGTTTCAGAAGATGCCTCTAGCTTTTGAGTATTTCTCTGAGATGAAGAACAATGGGTTAAAACCAAATGTTGTAACCTATAGCACATTGATTGATGCGTTTTGCAAGGAGGGAATGATGCAAGGTGCCATCAAACTTTTTGTTGATATGAGTAGGGTTGGTATTTTACCTAATGAATTCACTTACACTTCTCTGATTGATGCCAATTGTAAGGCAGGTAATTTAACAGAAGCATGGAAGTTGTCGAATGATATGTTGCAAGCGGGAGTTAAAATAAATATAGTCACTTATACTGCCCTATTGGATGGGCTTTGTAAAGATGGAAGAATGATGGAAGCAGAAGAAGTGTTTAGGTCAATGCTGAAAGATGGAATATCTCCCAACCAGCAGGTTTACACTGCATTGGTTCATGGCTATATTAAGGCTGAGAGAATGGAGGATGCAATGAAAATATTGAAGCAAATGACAGAATGTAACATCAAACCGGATTTAATACTCTATGGCACCATTATTTGGGGTCTCTGTAGTCAAAGCAAACTTGAAGAAACTAAACTTATTATTAAAGAAATGATAAGTCGGGGTATTAGTGCAAATCCTGTTATATACACAACGATGATAGATGCTTATTTTAAGGCTGGAAAAAACTCTGATGCAATAAATCTTCTTCAGGAGATGCAGGATGTAGGTGTTGAGGCTACTGTTGTAACATACTGTGTACTAATTGATGGTTTGTGCAAAGCAGGTATGGTAGAACTGGCAGTTGATTATTTTCGTAGAATGTCCAATCTTGGTTTACAACCTAATGTTGCAGTTTATACTTCCCTCATTGATGGTCTTTGTAAAACCAATTGCATTGAATCTGCCAAGAAGTTGTTTGATGAAATGCAATGTAGGGGTATGACCCCAGATATAACAGCTTTCACTGCTCTAATTGATGGCAACTTGAAGCATGGAAATCTTCCGGAAGCTTTGGTTTTGATTAGCAGGATGGCAGAATTAGCTATCGAGTTTGATTTGCATGCTTATACTTCCTTGGTTTCGGGATTTTCTCAATGTGGTGAGATGCGTCAAGCAAGGAAGTTTTTTAATGAGATGATTGAGAAGGGGATACTTCCCGAGGAGATTTTATGTATATGTCTACTGAGAGAGTATTACAAGCTTGGACAGTTAGATGAAGCCATTGAACTGAAGAATGAAATGCAAAGGATGGGTTTAATTACAGAAAAGTGCAGCCATGCAGTTCCCAGTATAAAAACTTGAGGAGGAGATTCAATCTGATAATCCTTGTTTTTCTGGAAGCTGAGTTTGTATTTTAATTGCAAGCACATGGGGTATTTATTCAGAATTCAGAGTTATGATGACCCAAGTAACCCGCCATTCAAATGGTTCCCTGTTCGATGGGAAGGCAGGCCATGCGTGATGTATCTGATGTTGATTTTGTAAGCTCTTCCTCTTATACACAATCTTCCATTTGATAAGATACAACCTTCTAGTCTCTAAATGATATCTGAAGAAAAATCCCATCATGTCATGCGCTTCAGTAATCATCAATCTTCTATAAATGTGAGACACAATCTTTCTCATCCCCTTAGATATGAGATCCATGTATGCAATTGTTGAAAGTAATAGCCTTTTATATGAGATTGAAAGTGATTACTATGCATGATGCATCCATCCTGCACGTCTTCTGTCAACTAATTTGGCATGCAGGTTTCCAGGTCCAATGAGGATTCCAGTGGCACGATATATGGATTTCCATGGAACCATTCTACTGAAAATTCCTATCTGTTATTTAGCTGATGGAAGCATATTCATTCAAGTTTGAAGCTCAGCATGGCTTATAATGAGCAAGGTGTTAACTTCACTCTTCATGCTTGTTTATATTTGAAATTTGATGTTCAGCACTGTAAGCATATGGTCACCTATGGGACGGGTGAAATCATAAAGAAAAGCTGCCTCTTCTCATGGGACTGGAGGTTTTAACAGGAACCAATTTTTCTCTGCTGTTCTTTCTTCCCTGGTGGGGGTGGTCTATTCCTTCCTCCATTGAGGACTGTAGGTTTTTCTTATGGATATTATTGAAAACTTAAAGCTGATCCTACAGAGACTCTCTGAAATGCATCCTTGATTTTTCCAATTGTTTATGAGCATTTCCTTATTTGGAGTTTTCATGAATGGCTATGATTTTTGCTAACAAATCTCCCTAGCGTGGCAAAATTCCTATGAAACTCAGAACATTCCTCTGATGATCTCCTTCTCTCAATTCTATGTATACACCAAGTCCACCAGTAGGAGAAAACCTCAGTTATCTTCTTCCTTAAATTTATGGTGATTTAACCTCAGTTATCTTCTTCCTTAAATGTATGGCGATTACCACTCTGGTGAAGCCACCAATCATTTTCATTGGTTACCTGTTTGCTCACATATGCAGGACCTCTCTCTTCCCTTGTTTGGTTCTTTAGATTGGTTGGCTAAGAGCATGAACGTAAGTGGGGTTGGTTTTTGGTCAACAATTTGAAACTTACATGTCAACACAGGATAAAATTGAAAAGCAAAACTACAACAAAATCTTTTGCCAAGCAGACCAAGCCAATGAACCAAATTCCCCATCTGAAATCGACAAACCCAACTTCAGGGTTCAGGCTAGACAATCAAATCTATGAAATATTTCACAGATTGATAGAATTGAATTATTTCCGGTTTTGAGACTGTACAGAATGGAATAGATTTGACACCAGTACCATGGGGCCTTAGCCTGTGTTTGGGTGGACTATCGTACAGCTTTTCATCCGTTCGACCGTCAGAAAAATACGAAGGTCTTTCAAGTCTGTTTAGATGTATTCTTGTTTATGATTATAGGGCCCCTTTTGGTTATGATAATATTCTTGTAACCTGTTGTAGTTGGAGTTCTATTGAATTTTTATAGCCATTCTACTACTAATATGGTTAGCAACTAGACAAACTTTTGTAATTTCTAGTTGATTGGGGAGCTTGAAAGATGCTTTTATATTTCTCCTCCTCTTTCTTACTTGAGTGAAAACTCGGTGACTTTTTTCCTCCTTCGAATGATAGTTTCCTTCATGAATAAGGGGACACGTCTCTGTGGTATTTATATTTTAAAATTTGTATATACCTTGAAGTAGTGTATTTTATTTATCTTTCATAAACACTATAATTACTCTTATGTGGTTGTTCACTTGTTATTATTTCTATTTCTAGACATAGTTTGTTACAGCATTATGGAGGGAGTGAATTCTACTTGGCTAATCACTTAAGACGGTTACATAGGCTTATAGCATTGCGTTAGGAACCAAGGTAGTATGGGATGCCTTTGTCCCACATTGGTTAAAATGGGATGACCAATGTGGTACTTAAGTGACTTGGCTCTCCCACTCCAACAGCTGGCTTTTGGAGGTGGTTCTTAAAGGTGCTTAAGTACCTAACAATGGTATCAGAGCCGGTTGTCGAGAGTGAAACTAGTGTAGGGTTTTGACCGGTGAGTGAAGTACCGGAGTAGTCGCCGGTACGTCGACTTTTCGAGGATGGGGTATTGTTAGGAACCAAGGTAGTACGGATGTGCCTTTGTCCCACATTGGTTAAAATGAGATGACCAATGTGGTGCTTAAAGTGGCTTGGCTCTTCCACCCCAACAACTGGTTTTTAGGGTGTGGTTCTCCGAGGTGCTCAAGTACCGAACACATTGGCTAGGCATTTCGAAGGTGCTTTTCAATTTGTCGGGCGAACTGATATTCAGTGCAATCTTCACTTCTGTACAGTGATTTTTGGCACATCCATTCATTTAAGTTGAACAGAAGCAACAACTTAGATCTGCCACATTACCATAGTAATGCTGGACTTAATGATGTCTAGCAAAAGCTTCAGAGTTTGGTTCCCGTTTCATGTCTGTTCTTGATCCGCGGTCAGGAGCTCTATTGTAGGGAACAAAACTCAGTATGAGCTTGGGTACATAAAGAAGTTTACGTCGTTGTACTGATCATTTGAATATTTTTTAGATTTATTATGTCATGTATTCATCTGTTTTCCTGTTGAAGCCAAGGGATGAACGATTTCATAGAATGTGTTTCTTTGAATTTCTCAGGTGGTTGGTTTGGGTGAGGGCTTATTTTGGCACATCAATTGTAGAAGTCATTCGTGTTGATGGCTGCATATCGGTGTTGGAAGGAGGGGGAAGCTGCCGGCTGCACAATAATGTGGCAGAATGAAGCCTAGAAAGGTTAGGTGATATGTACTGACTCTCTATGTTAAAAAATCTCCACATTCCACATGATTTGAAGAAAAAATCAGGAGAAGAAAAGAGAAGAGAAACATGGAGAATAGTGTGTTACTCCTAAAACTGTAAGCAAGAAACAGGAAGGTTCCAACATAAATAACACTCTTGTATAATGTGTTGTTTATTAGTTGCATAAAACCCTGACGAAGAAACTTCAATTTTAGAAAATTTGGACCGTACGTTTTGATCTTGTGTTACTGTAATGTGTTATTCGAAGCAACTCAAGATGTTTCTACCTATTCGTTTGGGATTTAGCGTGAATCCCTGGATTGCAGTGTAATGTCTATAGGCTAGATTGGGAACTAGATTCACTTTTGATGGTGTTTACTAACGTGTAATGGGAATGAGTTTAATTGTAATAAAAACTCGTGGTGGTGTTTATTTTTGGGATAATCAGGTACGTAGCACTAATTTTAGTGCCATTTTGATAAATGTCAAACCAGAAAATTGTTTTGATTTTTAGCAAAATCCATGTAGGTCACGTGTATCACACTTTTTGAAGTACTAAAATACCCTCGTTGTAACTGCAGTGTAATTATTTCGAATTATGCACTTATGAAACTGTAATTAATTTCTACAATTTATATCATTAGCTATCAATTTGTAACTGTTTCCTCACATTTCGAGATTTAAGAGTTAGTTTCGGTAATTAAACAACTTTATTAGTTTTTGTTCATTTTAAAATGTCATATTATAATAAAATATGCATTTATTATGCATTCAGTTAACTTTGACAATATTTAAGGGCTGAATCACGGGAGTTAATATCATTTTGAAAATTAAAATTAAAATTAGTTTTGCTAATATACTTTAGTTTTTGAAATCTGAATTTTTAAGTAGTCGTTCAACTTTCTTCACCCCTTTTACTAAACAATATCTTGTCATGAATACTAAACCATTAAGAATTTTATTCAATGATAGATGTGATGAAAATAACCATTATCATGACTTCAATTTCATTGAAGTTTTTGTTCCTTCGAACACATCTTTCAACCAATTTGTTGATCTAATCCAATCTACCATTTTTTCATCTTCTAAATATATAATTTCTCGATTGACTTTGTATCGTTATGACTGCAACAATCCTAATGTTATTAGGATCATTGAAGACAAAGATGTATCATGGTTGTTGTCCTTTGTTTCACATTCCTCCTCTAA
>JBBPDJ010000026.1:9061778-9125452 GCA_037974625.1 Cucumis cinereus
TCTTATGTAAGGTTTTATTAAAGTGTAATTATATTTATTTTAGTTGTAGAAAGTAGATGTTTAACTATAGACTTAGGGGTATGTTGGACTTTTGCAAATTTGTATTTATTGTTTTTTTAATTCGATTTGCCATTTTTACAAACAAAAGTAGGTTTGCCATTTTTCCAAATGGAAACTTGAAAATAGCTATACTTCTAGTTGACCCTTTATTTTTCCAAGTAATGGAAATGAAATTTGAAAGATTGCCAAAATACCTTTTTATATTTCTAATTGATCTTGTGATCTATTTAACCATAAAATGTAGGATTTCAAAAAAGTAATAGTAATTATTTTAGATTTTGTTAACCTAATTCAAATTATAACGTGGTTGTAGATTTATATTTTGAAAACCATCTTTTTATTGAAAAAAAGATGATACAATGTGTTTGATTGTGGCCAAAGAGCAAAAGTTTGAGCGAGAATGAGAGCAAGATCAAACATAAACAATGTAGATCGATTGATAAAGGAATTGATGGATGGAATTGTAGATCAACTGAACTCGAATTTGAGGCACAAACTTCACAAATTTTGATGGATTTGTTGATAGTGCTTAGATTGTGAACAACCATGGGGCCAATTCTTGTGATGTGATTTTGATGGAAAATTAAAAGAGACGGAAAAAGGAGTTTAATATAGAAATCGAAAAGAAAAAAAAGAAAGTGACTCATGGACAGTCGTACAATGGATTAGAGAAATTGAATATAAGGTTTGTTCTACCCTTTTTTTGTCATCAAATTGCAGAGTAGAGAGAGTAGTGTGTTCCTAATTTTTTTTGTTCAAAAAGAGAGGATAGCGTGAGTTCCTTTATTTAAAAATTAAGGGAAAGCATGAGAGCGGAGGTGCCAGGGAGTTCTAAAAAATGAATAAAATAATAAACGATCAATGGAGGAAAAAAGTGTAAATGGTGTAAAGTGAAAAGAAAAAGTAATTTGCAATCATAATAAGAATAATTGATTAACGGATTTACAAAGAGAGATTCATATTGATTAACAGATTTACAAAGAGAGATTCTTTGTATAGGAATACTCATACTCACATTTCTTTACCTAAACAGTTTGGATCAAACTATAAGTAACTATTACAAAGTGAGTCGTACTTATAGTATTATTAGGATAAGACACTCAACCTTATCCATATACTATAGACTTTTAGGTTATTATTTGAATATGATCCACGTGTATGTTATCTACGTCTCGTTAATAAATAAATTTAATATTACATATTTAATCATTAACATAAATAATTAATTAACTGCAAAATTTTAGGACACAGATCCCAATAAAAGGGTCTCGCTGGGCATTGAAGGAATGGGGTTGGTGGAGAGTGGAGGAATTGGCCATAAAGAAAGCGTATGGGTGGACTCTGTGGAAACTAGATGGTCAGTGTAGGACTGAGCTCGATGGGTAGTGGAGGAATGGGTTTGTAAGTGTGATAATTACATAGAATGTACGAGAAATCCCAGTAGATAATACTTGACAATGTAGTTTGTCCTGATCTTAGATTTCTTATGGTATGTTTTAGCCTTAATGCTTCCTGTAGTCCTCATAATGTCTTCTTCTGTTCCTCAGTCAAGACTGTTGAAGTGTACCAATCATCCACATAGTCAGGTAAAGTCTCATCACCACTGGCCCTCGTCTTGTCTTTTCCAATCATAGTCAATTTATTGTAATAAACCAATGTAATATTCACAGCATCCAAGTCTTTTTCCAACTCCCAACTTCTGGTACTATCATTTAAAGATACCAAGGTGAATGTTCATCATCAAAGCATTGCCAAGTACTTATTGCGTAATTCACCTTCTACCCATCCGCACAAATTTATCAGGTGACTGCCATAAGCTTGTCATGTACACCAATACAAATTGTTCTTAGAAAAAGGTTACAATCTTGCATCCTATGTATTGTCATTCATCTCTTTTAATAAGATATGATGTACTAATCGACTGTTAAATACAATGTCCATATCTGCATGTTAACCATTCAAACACTACATTTTTTTTAAGATGACAAGTTGAATGACGGTAAGCTTCTGTTTCGCAATCTTATTCGTAGTCTCGATATGAGATGATGAACTTATAACTTGGCTGAAAACAAATCTCGAGCAACAATCATCAATTTTCTAGCCATATTGTGTAAAAAAAAAAAAAATTAGTCGAACACAAAGAAAGAAGACAACATGACACAAATGTAACGTTCTGTAAAATACTCGATACACGATACTCCATACTCAATAATCAATACCTGATTTGAAAGGGTTGCTCGATGCTTGAACTTCTCTTTCGAACCATCCCTCCTTTACTAATCTTAAGAGTCGAAAATGCAAAAACGACTACAAGACCAAATGAATGCAAAAAATGATAATGAAATACAAAAACAATGTTACCTATCGAGAGAGAGAATCAATAGATCGCAAAGAAGAGCAATTTGTTGTGATACTTTGCTATACTTGTAAATATTTTGGTTCATTTTACTATTTGAAAACAACCATAATAATAACAAATAAATAAAAGATAAAAAATGAAATGAAATTCCTTACCCTAAGACGATCACATATTTTGAGAATTTTGTATGGATGACCCCTTTTTAGGACCCAAATGGAAATGACCTACATTTTAGAATGGAATGAAAAATGATATTTTACTTGCATCATCACGTTGCTAAAAGAGTCATTCGACCTTGAGAACCACCTTTGTGGCTGGTGATAGACTCTCTTACTCGATGATTGATACTCGTCTCTAGCTACTTGATACCATCCAAACTTTTTAAATTCTTAATTACATACTTAAAAACCTAAGATAGATGTAATATTTTTTTATATTTGTAAATATTTTAAGTAGTTTTATCATAAACATTTTCACTACTATATATTATTTATTATTTATTTATTTATTTGTTATTATTATTATTTTGCTTTGGGAGGAGGTGCGGATATGAGAGTTAGGTCTCGAAACTGGGTGTACTCATTCAGTCGCCTCTGAAGCTCAGCTCCGGTCTCAGCCTCGGGTATGTTCTTTTTATAGCCGTTGAATTCTTTACCTTTCTTCTCATTTTCGAACTCCATCTTCTTCTTCTTTTCTTCCAATTTCACTTCAATCCATGTCTTCTTCTCATCTTCTTCTGTTCCCTGTCTCAGGCAATCATTTTTACTCCCAATGCTTTTGGTTCTTCAGTTCCTATTTCTTCTTGTTTCACCGATATGACTACAAGAGTTCCAGTTCAACATTACGATCTCCGAACCACCAATTCCTTTATCGGTAGCGCTCTTCATGATCTCAACACTTCACATGGAAGCCCTTCTGATATTGAAGCCATCAGCGACGTCGATCGCGATGCTGTTACTGATGATCGCTTGGACGATGATCAAGATTCAAGTGCTGTTGTGAGCGTTACTTACATTTACTTTGATTTTTGTAGCAAAATCCATTGGGTTAGATACCCACTTCATGAATCATGACCAATTTCCATTTTTATTATAGGACTGTATACACGAATCTTACAGAAGCTCTTTACCTATTCATACTGTGGGAGTTGAAGAAGATCGCTCAAGTATTGAGAATAGTGGGTCTTCTAGGTTGTCTTATGACTCTTTAACTGTAGAGGGTAATGTCCACGTTTCTGAAAAGGAGTTGTTCTGGATTTCAATCTCTGCTAAGTCTTATGGGACTTTTGTTTAGACAAATTATTGATTGATGTAAACTGAGTTTTTGGTTCAGATATTTCACCTATTGAAGCAGCACGAGCAAGATTTCTGCAGATCATTGTGGATCATTTTATTAATGATCATGTACTCGAAGTGACTGAGACTGACAATGATTATATCTCTCAGTCTGGACAGGATAAATTGACAAAGAGGAAGACTAAGGAAGTCCAGTATGAAGGGGATCCAAAATTTGTCTTACCCTTGATGTATGTTGCAAATATGTATGAAACACTTGTTAATGATGCAAACATAAGGCTTGCTTCCTTGGGTGGCATCCGTGATAAAACTATTGGGGTAGCCCTTGAAGCAGCTGGGGGATTGTACAGAAAGCTGGCTCAGAAATTCCCCAAAAAAGGTACAAAATTTTACTTTTTATCAGTGTTTCTGATGAACAAGCTAACATTCTTAGCCCAATGCCCAACGGTTATCACTATCTTTCTTTCCAATGACTGGTTGGAAGCCTTTCTTGAAATATATGGTTATGGGAACTACTCTCAAAATGACTTCCTATATTTTAGAGTAAAAGTTGAACGAAACAGTATTTGGATGATTGTCTTTTAAAACCTAGTTTTCTTGAAAAACTGGAGTTGATGTAAATAGTGAACCATCGTCCATGCCAATAGTTGTTGCTTATTTTTTTGTAATTACCCAATTAAATTGATTTACAACAATTTGGAAAATCTTTTGTAACCAGCCCCTTAGGAGAGGGATCTCTCTTCAGTCTTCCCTCTTCTCCATGCCCTAAGTCGTTTTTTCCTTCTCTTCTTGTTAATCTTCGCCCCTTTTTCTATTGCATGGTTTGTCCTGAAGAGTGCGATACCTGTACAGTGGATTCTTTATTGAGTGGCAGCCAGATGAAACTAGTTTTTCTGGTTACTTTGAAATTGTTTAGAGACAGGTTTTGTCATTTTAATTAAGATACTTCTTCTATCGTAATTAACATCATGTCGCTTACAGGCCCTTGCACATATAAGAGAAGAGAACTTGCAACTTCTCTTGAAACAAGGACTAGGTTTCCAGAACTGGTAGTTCAAGAAGAGAAGCGGGTTCGTTTTGTGGTTGTTAATGGTTTGGACATTGTTGAAAAACCCAATAGAATGTCGATTGAAGATGCTGAATGGTAAGTTAAATCTTATTATTGTACGTAATTTCCCATTAGTGTAAAAGTTTCCAATATCATTGATTTCATCTCCATCAGTTTGTTATCCCTGAATTCGTTTGATGCATAGATCGTAAAATTTTTTTTCTCTTTTTCTGTACTATACCAGCTCTTTGCCTGGAAAAATATTTATGCATGGGTTCCAATTGCGAGTGAAAAAGGGTTAAGCAAGGGCTTACTTGAGACCATGTTCATAGGAAATTGATTGTTATATTTATATCTAAATATAGATACTTAATGCCATCAAGCTAAAAAGTGTAACTCATCTGTGTATGCAAACTGTTCTTAATGATAAGAAGAAAAATACTTGATATCAAACTATATATATTCTTTTAGATTATTATGATATTTTTATAAGAAAGTTTTTTTAACAGAAAAAAAAAGTATAGTTTTTCTTGGGGATAAACACAAACTAGACAATTTTTTCTTTGAACAAACGGAGATTGATCACTCCATACGATTAATTTGCATGGCATAACTCTCAAAATGTTGACCTAAGATGATCGTGGAAAATGAGGCTCACCATTGTATGGATGTTGTCGTATCTAAGCATTTAACCACGTTAGGAACCCAGCAAAATGGCAGTGAAGTTATGCTGTACGTAGAGTTCTCTCGCTCGGTCTTATTTGTTTTTTTGGTTTCAAGTTCTAACATCCTGAAGGACTAGTGAAAATGAACAATCAAATCATTTCTATCCTTGGATTGGATGCAACTCAAAATTTTAACTAGAACCTTTTTCTTTTATTGCTGGAATGATGTTGATGATTGTAAGACATAGTAAACATATGTATATTCTTTCAACTGAGTCTATCTAAAAAAGCCCTCAAGTTTCATAGATATTGTTGCAAATCATTTGATTTCTATTGTCATATTTGGTCAATAATTGTTGATTAAATTTTGCTCCATTGTATAGGTTTAGACGATTAACAGGTCGCAGTGAGGTAGCTGTGTCTGCTCAGGACTACAAGTTCTATTCACCAAGGCATAAATATAGGCGAGTTGCCGCAAATTCTGTGTCCAGCATTTCCAGTTTGAATGTAAGCGGCATAGTAACTTTTTCCATTATATGTCATACATCTTTATATGGGAATATTTTCCGTAAATGCATTTTGCAGGTAATTTCTATATCATTTCGTATGTCATGGCTGTAGCTTTGGTATTATCGAAATGGTGTCAATCAAGTTATACCGTTTTTCCTACATTTTGTTGATAATGATGATTGATTTATGAAGTGTAATTAGACGTGCATATATTTGTACCGTAGAACTGAATTACAAATGTTAGAGTAGAGTATGCCTCATGGAATTGTTGGTGGAGAAATGATGCCTGATGTATTCTTTTCAGACATTTTCCAGCGGTGACAATTCTTCTACTCTGACTGGTGGTCAAGCATTCCGCTCTCCGGGTGAAGTAAGAATTTCATTCTCACTCAATCTTGTGTTCGTCAGTTCTTCTCTTTAGGGATTAACCTATCTGTTTAACCTTGATCATTATGTCCTCTTACAACATTCATCATTACTTGCGGATGGACAAAAATCTAGTTTTTAGGTCCCATTAAAAAAGGGGAATATATATATTTATATATATATATATATGGACGATTTAGTGTATTGTTGTTTTAAAAGGTATTTAGAAAAATATTGTCATTTTCAAATATTTTAGAGAAATACAGTGGTTTTGAGGAGAGAGGAGGGCGATGGTTAACCCTCGCCCTTATGTGAGAGAAAAATTGAAAAAGAAGAGAAAAGAGGGAAAGTCAGACGATAGAATGGGCGAGTGTTAAACACTCACCCATAGGTGAGAGAAAGATTGAAAAAGGGAAAGAAAAGAGGAGGAAAGCTGACGACAGAATGGGCGAGTGTTGACACTCACCCATGCACCATTCCTTCTTCAATACTGTCTGCCCTA
The DNA here is from genome assembly GCA_037974625.1 of Cucumis cinereus. Classification (NCBI taxonomy): domain Eukaryota; kingdom Viridiplantae; phylum Streptophyta; class Magnoliopsida; order Cucurbitales; family Cucurbitaceae; genus Cucumis; species Cucumis cinereus. The sequence goes on from JBBPDJ010000026.1 coordinate 9,068,584, forward strand.
CCAACTACCAAAACCCTGTTGTCCTTGTCGGCGACAAGACCAGTCGAAGACCAGTTGTCTGCAACTTTGCCCCTTCGTCTGCAACCTCTACCCCTGCAGCAGTCCGCCACGTGTCTTTGATCGGGCAGTGACTCGTTTTGTCGGAGGAGAAAGAAGGGCGAGTTTCTTTTGTTGGAAAATCCGAGGGGTGAGTTTTGAATACTCGCTCCTCACCTTTAAATCCCCCACCCCACCTCCACACATCTCCACCTCAAATTTTTTTCTCTTTCTTCAAAATCACCCGAGACCCCCCACCCCCATACTTTCCTTTGAAATTTTTTACCCCAGCTCCACACATCCCCACCTCAAAATTTTCATTTGAATTTTTTAGTTCATCCACTCACTCATCGAAGATCTCTTTGGATAGGTTTGTATTATATATTTTTAAAAATATTATACATTAACTTAACATTTATTCTCATATTATTTTGCAAGAATTTTTTTTGTATCTGTTTATTTTAGGAAATTTTAGGATTTTATTTATTTTTGTATAGTTTTAATAATTTAGAAATAATTATGAAATTTTAAATCGTTTAGCATTAAGGTATAATTTAAGAATAGAAGATTTTTTTGTTATGATGTTTTTAATATTATTTATTTATTATTGTCATTTTCTTTTATTTTTTTATAGAAAATATGAGAAAAAATGTGGCCTTCATGTTATTTACAAACGGTCAAATGATTGATGGGGTTGATAGAGTTGAAATAATCAACATCCATGTGCTAGTTTCAGTATTAATGTCAATAGTTGGATGTTTGAACAATTTACTAAAATAGTAGGATTATATCCTACTGTAACACCTGATTGATCAACAAGGTGTATGCCATTTTCTATTATTAATGAACGTGCAATGAACACTATGTTTTTAATTGCATTGTCGTTCTCAGATGTAGTTCATTTATATTTGGAAGTGAGTAGAAAAGATTTAGGTATAGACCTAAATGCAGAACTATAAACATTTACTGAGTTTATAGACCCAACTGAATATATTGATGCTGAGCTAGAATCAGTTGTGCCACCAACAAGTGATGATGAGGAAATGATTGCGAATAATGAGTATAGAGATTTTAGAACAGAGACTGATAATGAATTCGAAGATATGAAATTCGATAATTGTGAACACAATCACAAATCAAGTACATTAATTGAATTAAACATGGATATATTAGATAACATTCGCGAACACGATTCAATTGTACTTCTAGTTTTTACTGACAACAAAGAATTGTACGAAAGAATGATATGTGAAGACAAAAAGATGCTACAACATATGGTTAAGTGTTTTGCTATTAAGAATCACGCACCATATTAGTAGAATTCACATCGACAATTTGGTATGTTCGATGTAAAAAGTGGGACGAAGGTTGCAGATGGAGACTTCGTGCAATAAAAAAATTCTCATGGTTTATTTGACATCACAAAATTATCTATGTAACATACGTACTTACTCAAAAATCAGTCAAAGTCATATACAATTGAATTCTAATATGATTACACGAGAATGTTGTGAATCTGTTAGAGAAAAACTGTCGATTAGTGGCGAACAAATACAGTCTGACAAAAAGACAATTTGGATATCATGTTCTTTATCACAGAGCGTGAGTTGGCAAAATGAAAGTCTTGGCTAAAGTGTTTGGCGATTAGAATGAGTCATATAAATTATTACTAAAATGGTTGTACATGGTTAAACATACCAATCCTGAAACACTTTTTGAATGGAGAGTACATTGCACACCTACTGAAGGTCATGTCGTACTTTCTTTTGTATTTTGGACGTTTGGTCCATGTATAGAAACATTTAGTAGATTTAGGCCAGTTATACAGATTGAAGACATTCACTTGTACGACAAGTATCGAGGAAAATTATTAATTGCTACATTCGTCGATTCGAATGAACATATTTTTCCACTAGCATTTGTCGTTGTAGCAGAGGAGTCCGCAGACTCATCAAATTGGTTTCTACAACACCTGGAAGAGGTTGTGTCCCATGATGTGGTGTGCTTGATTTTTTATAAACATTGTGTTATTCTATTGGCAGTGAAGAATCCTGAAAACGGATGGATATGATCGAATTATCATCATAAGTTCTATTTACGTCCATTGTTAGCAATTTTTTCAAACTATATAAATTTGCATCATTGAAGAATTATGCTTATCTGTCGGATGTCAATTTCAAATTCGAAAGTTTGAGAAAACAGTTCAAGATTTAATGAGAATAAACAACAATGATTATAGTTTTTTTATGACATTCCTAAATAGCAGTGTACACAAGTACATGATGAATGATTTCGATATTGTTGGATGACGACGAAACTATCTGAATATATGAAGAGAGTCTTCAAAGGAACTCATATGTTGTCCATCAATGTTCTAGCTTAAATAATATTTTTTAAATGTGTCAATTACTTTGGAAAAAAGAAGAGAGGAATTAAGAGTTGCTTCGAAGCGTGGAGATAAATATACAAAGTACTATTTTTTTTCTCCATTTTTTTAGTGTAAATAGAAATATTAGTTGAAGTTTTATGTATTTAACACAAGGTCCGTTCAATTTAGGTACGGACTTTAAAAGATTATAAAACGGGCTGCAAGATCCCGTAAGCATGAACTACAGTCATACGATCAATTTTAAGACGTATTTCATGTCAAAATCGGACGTCACATGAACAATTCTAAAGGAGAAAATATTCAAATATTAAGACTGAACAAGTCGAAGCAGTACTGTTTCTGAACAAGTGGCAAGCTTTTGACATTTCTTACTTTCATTTTATGTCGGTTTGTTCACGGTTTAATATGAACTATGAATACTTTATTTTGAATTATTATAAAGTTTCAACATACGCCATTTGTTATGCTCCTCAATTTCAACCTGTACTGCATGAAAATTACTAGTTCACTCTAACGAATATGTCTATCTTACATCTTGATTCATCGTTATTGAAAAAATTGGGTAGACCAAAGACTTGACTATCACAATGAGATGGATTGGGCAGAAACACGTGTTCAACAACGATGCTCAATTTGTGATCAACTTGGTCACAACCGAAGGAAATGTCCTTCCTTAAAGAGACAAGTCTCTGATAATTAAAGTTCACGTTAAACAAATATTTTTATGCGCATATTAGTTATATTTGTTTGAGTTTTTAATATTTATTTTGTTGTCAGTAATGTTAAGCACAATGGACAAATCATTTTTATATGATATTTGTTTTTGCTATTCAGGTTAATTTTTTTGTTATTCATCTCAACAAAAATAAATAAATTATATTAGTGTAGATAATGACATTAAACCCTGGACCAAACGATCCTGACGTTCTATATGATCAGAACTTTCACAGATCAGTTGGTATGGAAAGATAGGACAACACTAGAGATCAGCTGTCGACGACGTGAAGCGATGGTGTATCGTACTATACCACTCCACTGTAGCATACTTCCACTTCTTAGTGCCTTCAGATTTGATGGGATTCCCAAATTGAAATTTATCCAATTAAATTAGCATCTAATCACTGCACTAGTTGAGCGATAGAGACCAGAAACACATACATTTCGTATGTCGACTGACAAGTGCTCAATAACATCGCAAGACGTGGAAGTATTACTGGAATTACCTGTTTATGATGACCATGTCACTGGTGAAACTTATCATGATTGGCTACAAATTTGTCAGATACTCGGTGTGACGTCACCACCTAAACAGATTAGAGGCTCAAGACTAAATTTAACGCGACTGGGGTCACAATTTTCTTTGTTAGATGATGATGTAAATGAAGAAAACGTCATAAGGTAAGCTCGTGCATACATATTACAGTTGATGGGCGAAGTATGTTTTTGGATAAGTCTTCACGATTTGTGCACTTAATGTTCCTATCGTTTTTTGTTGATCTTCAAGCAGTGGGTCGATATTCATGGGGTAGAGCATGTTTGACATGATTGTATAGACAACTATTCAAAGCATCTACACAAAGTGTTCGTGAAATTGGCGGAGCATTAATACTCTTACAAATATAGGCTTGGGAAAGATTCTCAATATTGGCTCCGCAACTTTGATAAGTTAATGAACATTAATTAACTAGAAGAGTATACGGTTCGAGGTACATTGTTTAAATTTAATTTTAAATTACTCGATTGTTTTTACACGATTAATTACTTAGTCTGAAATTTAAATATTAATTGAATAATACAGATGAAAAGATCAATTTCGAGTCATTAGGTCCATGACACATGTAGTGTTGTAGTATAAATTCATGTTTGATCTTTTACAACTCGATCATGTACGTGAATGTTGTGCCTGGATGTTATGTTCCATAGTTTGTTTTAAATGTTATGTTTCGTATTGTTCGTTTTAATATAATATGATATGTTTTAGATTGTTTAACCATACAGAACTATCATGGTTGATTTGTCTAATTTCTGTACTAACGGTGAAGATATATGACGGACAGTTAGTCTCCTCATATGTTTTCACATTGGTGAATGACATCATTCTGATAGAACTACCAGGCAATTTGGTCTCCTACAAGATGTTCCTGCTGACTAATACAAAATCACTTTTGCATATTATTGACTTGCGAACTGCGGATTGCTCTGATAGAGTCGTACATTTGGTGATGCAATGGGTAAATTGCAGAAGATTTATTATTGTTGGACCTACATTTGAGCAAATCTACATGGATGTACCAAGAGTACATTCATTGATATATAAATATTATAAGGCTCTACATTACTGGATCAGAAGCATCTATGGGTCTTCTGTAACATATTTCAATATTTTCTAATTATTTTTTAGTGCAAAGTTTGTTTTGAATACTTTTCAATTTATTTTAACATTTCATAGAGATCAAACATGATTAAACTTAATGAAGTGACAAATAATTCACCACTAAAAAGTATTCAAGTCTGATTATGTTTATTTTGAAGTCAAACTCTAATGATTTTCAAAATAAACATATTAGACTTGATTACTTTTTAGTGGTGAATCATCTGCCACTTTATCAAGTCTAATCATGTTCGATCTTTATGAAGTATTAAAATAAATTAAAAAACATTGTAAATAAACTTTGCACTAATAAATAATTAAAAAATATTGAAATATTTACCAGGTGATCCACAGATGTTTCTGGTATAGTAATGTAGAGCCTCTTAATATTTCTATACCAATTAATGTACTCTTGTATCCATGTGAATTTTCTGATTTGTAGGCACAACAACAATAAATCTTCTACGATTTACTCATCGCATCATCAAATGTGCGACTCTATCAAACCAATCCGCAGTTTGCAGGTCAATATTATGCAAAAGTGGTTGTATTACACTCAACAGGAACATTTTGTACGAGATCAAATTGTCTGATAGTTATATCAGGATGATGTCATTCACCAATGTTAAAACATATGATTCACTGGTTAAAACATATGAGAGGACTAAGTGTTCGTCATATATCTTCACCGGTAGTACATAAATTAGGCAAATCATCCATGACAGTTCTGTATGGTTTCCAAAAAATCTGAAACATATCATATTATATTAGAACAAACAATACTGAACATAACATTTAAAACAAATTTTATGGAACATAACATTCAGGCACATTCACGTACCTAATCGGGTTGTAAATTATCAAACATGAATCTATACTACGACACACTCGAAATTGATCTCTTCATCTGCATTATTCAATTAATATTTAGATTTCAGACTAAATATAATTAATCGTGTAAAAACTATCAAATAATTTAAAATTAAATTTAAACAACGTACCTCGAACCGTATGCTCTTCCAATTAATTGATGTTCATTAACTTATCGAAGTTGCGGAGCCAATATTGAGAATCTTTCCCAATCCCATATATGTAAGAGTATTAATGGTTCGACAATTTCACGAACACCTTGTATAGATGCTTTGAATAACTGTCTATACAATAATGTCAAATATGCTTCACCCCATGAATATCGACCCGCCGCTTGAAGATCAATCAACAACGATAAGAACATTAAGTGCACAAATCGGGTAGACTTATCCGAAAACATATTTCTGCCCATCAACTGTAATATGTACGCATTGGCATATCTTATGACGTTTTACTCATTCACATCGTCATCTAACCCAGGAAATTGTAACCCCAGCCACGTTATTTAGTCTTAAGTCTCCAATCTATTCAGGTGGTGGGGTCACATCGAATAACATCTGACAAATTTGTAGCCAATCGTAATGAGTTTTACTAATGACATGCTCACCATCAACATGTAATTCCAACAACACTTCCACGTTTTGCAATGTTACTGTGTACTCGTCAGTCGACATATGAAATGTGTGTGTTTCTGGTCTCAATCGCTCAACTGGTGCAGTGATTAGATGTCAATTTAATTGAATGAAATTCAATCTGGCAATCCTATAAAATTCAGAGGCACGGAGCAGTAAGTATGCTACGGTGGAGTGGTATAGTACGATATACCATTGGTTTACGTCATCGACAGTTAATCTCCAGTGTTATCCTATCTTTTTATATTAGCTGATTTGTGAATGTTTTGATCATATAGGACGTCAGGATCGTTTGGTCCAGGGTTTAATGTCATTATCTACACTAAAATAATTTTTTTTTATTTCTTTCAATAACAAAAAAATTAACCTGAAAAATAAAAACGAATATCATATAAAAATTATTTGTTCATTGTGTTTAACTTTAATGACAAGAAAATAAATATTAAAAATTCAAACAAATATAACTAATATGCATATAAAAATATTTCTTTAACGTGAACTTTAATTATCAGAGGCTTGTCTCTTTAAGGAAGGACACATCCTTCGGTTGTGATGAAGTTAATCACTAATTGAGCATTGTTGTTGAACACACGGTTCTGCCCAATCCATCTCATTGTGATAGCGTGAAGTCTAAGTCTACCCACTTTTTTCAATAACGATGGATAATGATGTAAGATAGACATATTCGTCGAAGTGATCCAGTAATCTTCATGCAGTACAAGTTGAAATTGAGGAGCATAACAAACGACGTACATTGAAAGTTTATAATAATTCTGAAAAAAAGTCATCATAGTTTATATTAAACCGTGAACAAACCGCCATAAAATGAGAGCAAAAAATGTCAAAGGCTTGCCATTTGTTACAGGAACAGTATCGCTTCGACACTTTCAGTATTAATATTTGAATATTTCCTCTTTTAGAATTGTTCTTGTGACGTTCGGTTTTGACATGAAAAACGTCTTGAAATCGATCGTATGATTGTACTTCATGCTTACTGAATCTTGTAGACCGTTTTATAATTTTTTTAAGTGCGTATCTAAATTAAACGAACCTATTGTTAGATACATAAAATTTCAACAAATATTTCTATTTACACTTAAAAATGGAGAAAAAAATAGTTTCGGGTGTATTTATTTTCACGCTCCGAAGCAACTCTTATTTCTTTTTTTTTTTCAAAGTAATTGACACATTTTAAAAAGGTTATTTGAGCTAGAGCATTTATGGGCAACATACGAGCTCCTTTGAGGACAACATTCAGACATTCAAATAGATTCGTCGCCATCCAACCGTATTGAAGTCCATCATGTACTTGTGTCCACTGTTTTTAGAAATATCATAAAAAAAACTATAACAATTATTGTTTATGCTCATCAAATCTTGAACTGTTTTTTCAAATTTTTGAATTTGAAATTGACACTGGGCCGTTAAGCATAATTTTTTAATGGTGCGAATTTATACTTTGAAGAAATTGCTGACAATATGACGTAAACAAAACCTATGATGATAATTTGGTCATGTACATCCGTTTTAAGGATTTTTCACCGCTAATAGGATGCCACGACGTAGATAAAAAAATCAAACACACCACATCATGGGACACAACCTTTTTCAGGTGTTGCAGAAACCAACCTCATGAGTCTGCAGAGTCTTCTTCTACAATGGCAAATGCTAGTGGAAGAAGCTCATTCGAATCGACGGATGTAACAATTAATAACTTTTCTTGGTACTTGTCATACAAGTAAGTGTCTTCAATATGTATAACTGACCTACATCTGTTAAATGCTTCTATACATAGACCAAACACCCAAAATACAGAAGAAAGTACGGCATGACCTTCAATAAGTGTGCAATATACTCTCCATTCGACAAGTGTTCCAGGATTGATATGTTTAACCATGTATAACCATTTTGGTAATAATTTATATGACTCATCCCAATCGCCGAACACTTTAGCCAAAGGTTTCATGTTGTCATCCCATGCTTTGTGTCAAGGAATATGATATTCAAATTTTACCTTGATGTCAGACTCTATTTGTTCGACACTAATCGATGGTTTTTCTCTGACAGATTCACAACATTCTCGTGCAATCATATTAGAATCAAACTGTACGTAACTTTGACTGAGTTTTGAGTAAAAGCACGATGTTGCATAGATAATTTTGTGATCTCAAATAAATCATGAGATTTTTTTATTATACGAAGTCTCCATCTGCAACCTTCGTCTCACTTCTTTCAACGGGCAGACCAAATTTTCGGTATGGATTCTACTACTTCATATGGTGTGTAACTCTTAATAGCAAAATACTTAACCATATTTTGTTGCATCTCTTTGTCTTCACATATCATTCTCTTGTTCAATTCTGTGTTGAGTAAAAATCGAGACTAGAATTGGATTGTGTTCGCGAATGCTATCAACTATATCCATGTTTAATTCAGTTAATGTACTCGATGGAAATTCGTGTTCACGATCATCGAAGTTCATATCTTCAAATTCATTATCAGTCTCTGTTCTAAAATCCTTATACTCATTATTCGCAACCATTTCCTCATCATTACATGTTGGCGGCACAACTGATTCTGGCTCAGCATCAACATATTCAGTCGTGTCTATAAACTAAGTAAATTTTTATAGTTTTACATTTAGATCTATACCTAAATTTTTTTTACTCACTTTCAAATATAAATAAACCACAACCAGGAACGACAGTGGAATTGAAAACACAGTGTTCATTGCACGTTCATTAATAATAGGAAATGACATAATCCTTATTGATCCATCAGGTGCTACAGTAGGATGTCTATATATTATTTTTATACAATGAACACTCATATCTACACCAAGATATAATCTTACTATTTTAGTAAATTGTTCAAACACAATCTCACTGTTGACATTAATACTGAAACTTGCAGATCGAGGTTGATTATATTCAGCTCTATCAACCCCATCAATCATTTGACCGTTTGTACATGAAGCCACATTTTTTTCTCCTATTTTCTATAAAATACAAAAGAAAATGACAACAATAAATAAATAATATTAAAAACACCTCAACAAAAAAATCATCTATTCCTAAATTAAACCTTAATGCTTAACGATTTAAAATTTCATAATGATTCCTAAATTATTAAAAATATACAAAAATAAATAAAATCCTAAAATTTCCTAAAATTTACAAACACATATAAAAAATAATTACTGGAAATAATATGAGAATATATGTTAAGTTAATGTATAATATTTTTAAAAATATATAATACATACCTATCCAAAGAGATCTTCAATGGGTGAGTAGATGAACTAAAAAATTCAAATGAAAATTTTGAGGTGGGAATGTGTGGGGCTGGGGTGGGAAATTTTGAAGGAAAGTATGGGGTGGAGGTTTCTCGGGTGATTTTGAAGAAAGAGTGAAGGGATGTGTGTGGCTAGGGTGGGAAATTTCGAAGGAAAGTATGGTGGTGGGGTCTTGGGTGATTTTGAAGAAAGAAGGAAAAATTTGAGGTGGAGACGTGTGGGGCTGGGGTGGGGGATTTAAAGGAGAGGGGCGGATTGTCCAACAAAAGAGCGAGTTTTCAAAACTCGCCCCTCTTCCTCCACCGACAAGACGAGTCACTGCCCGATCAAAGACGCGTGGTGGACTGCTGTCGGGGTAGAGGTTGCAGACGACTGGTCTTGTCGTCGGCAAGGACAACAGGGTTTTGGTATCTGGTAGGGCAGACGGTATTGAAGAAGGAATGGTGCGCCCATTCTGTCGTCGGCTTTCCTCCTATTTTCTCTCCCTTTTTCAATCTTTATCTCACCTAAGAGCGAGTGTTCCACACTTGCCCTTCCTCTTCTTTCCTCTCCATTTTCCAATATAATAGGTATCAAACTATCAATCTTTATTTATGTAAACTGGATTGAAGACAATCCTCAAGAACAGCCCTAAGGCTTTCTTACCCTAACCGTCTCACCCTCGAGATGGTTCCCAATTCTAATTCTCTAACTGACTTCCCCGCCCAAACACTCACACTATTTATATTTCTCATACAGCAGTGGTCCCCTCCCCTTTCTCAACAGCTGTCTTAACCTCACTCCCTTTTTACCCCTTCTATGATAAGTAAATGTGATAGGGGGCCTAACATTACTCTCCCCTTCCAATTGCACCTTGTCCTCAAGGTGAAAGGTAGGAAATTGCTTACGAAAATCTTCGACATCCTCCCACGTTGCCTCATGAGCCGCTAAACCTTTCCATGCAATCATCACTTCCCAATCACCAGTGGCCGGATTCTTCCGATACCCATAGACCTCCGCCGGTTCTGTTACCCATTCAAACCGCTTGGTCAACACGGAGAATATTGGCTCCACAAATTTGTGCAGTCCCAATGCTTTCTTCAACTGGGATACGTGAAATACAGGGTGTATTGATGCCGCTGCCGGTAATGCCAAACGATACGCCACCGTTCCCACACGCGCTTCAATCGTAAATGGTCCAAAATATTTTGGAGCAAGGTTCTCATTGTTTTCCTTTCACCGAAGTCTGCCGGTATGGTCTCAACTTCAAATACACCATTTCTTCAACGGCAAATTCTACTTCTCGTTTTTTTCTATCCGCAAATTTCTACATTCTCTCTTGTGCCAACCTTAGTTGCTCTTTCAACATCCCTAACATAATATCACGCTCTTTCAATTGCTGATCAAGAGTAGAGTTCGAGGTAGACTATTCCCCATAAGCTATTAGTGCTGGAGGAGTTCGTCCGTAAAGTGCGTGGAAAGGAGAGGTGTTGATTGAGATGTGGTACGTAGTATTGTACCAATACTCTGCCCAATGTAGCCAAGAATACCACTGGGTTGGTCGTTCCCCACAAAAACATCTCAAATAAGTTTCAACACTTCGATTGACAACCTCCGTCTGCCCATCAGTCTGTGGGTGATACACCGTGCTGCGGTTAAGTTTCGTACCAGCGACCTTGAATAGTTCCTGCCAAAAATGACTGAGGAACACTTTGTCCCTATCCGACACAATAGATTTAGGAAACCCATGCAGTCGTATTACCTCCTTCACAAAGACGTCAGCTACTACCTTGGCAGAATAGGGGTGCTTTATGCCCAGAAAATGGTTGTACTTCGTTAATCTGTCGATTACTACAAACACCACATCATATCCCTGAGATTTAGGTAGTCCTTCAATGAAATCCATTGAAATGTCTTCCCACACTGCTTTTGGTATTCCTAAAGGTAATAACAACCCTGCTGGAGACGCGGCCAACGACTTATTTTTCTGGCACACAGCACACTCTTCCACATATTTCTTAATATCTTTTTTCATCCCCTCCCAATACAGCTCTCCAGTCAGTCTCTTGTATGTTCGTAAGAATCCGGAATGCTCCCCGAAAACGGAGTCATGGTATGTATGTAGAATTGAAGGAAGTAAAACTGATGTCTTCGTTAATACTAACCTCCCTTTGTATTTCAGAACTCCTTGATGAAGCGAAAAATTCGGTATACTACCTTCATCTTTCTGCAGGTCATCTATAATCTTCTTAAGCTTCTCCTCTCTATTAACTTCCTGTTGAATAACTTGAATTATCAGCAATGTTGGTACTGTCAAATTTGTCAACTCAATTCCTTCAGGTTTGCGTGAAAGAGCATCTGCCACCCTGTTCTCTACACCCTCAAAATCATATCCCAACAACTTGGATAGCCACCTCTGATGCTGAGGTTGTATTACTCTCTGTTCCAACAAAAACTTGAGAGCTTTTTGATCCGTCCTAACGATGAATCTATGCCCCAGTAAATACGGTCTTCACCTTTGCACCGCCAATACTATTGCCATCAACTCTCTTTCGTAAACTGGCTTCGCTCTATCGGTAGTTGACAGTGTATGACTGAAAAAGGCTAATGATCGCTTCTGTTGCATCAACACCGCTCCTAAACCATACCCAGAAGCATCAGTTTTGATGTCAAAAATTTTGCTAAAGTCAGGCAAAGCTAGTACTGGTAGTGTGACCATCGCTCTCTTCAACTGATCAAAGGCCATCCTTGTTTCGTCCGTCCACTGATATGCTCCTTTCTTCAAAAGCTGAGTTAATGGTGCTGCTATGCTCCCATAGTTCTGAACAAACCTTCGATAGTAACCAGTCAATTCCAGAAAGCTGCGCACTTCTTTGATACATTTCGGATTCGGCCAATCAATTACAGCCTGAATCTTACTCGGGTCAGCTTCCACTCCTTCACTGGATATAATATGGCCCAAATATTCCAGACGTCCCCTCATAAATTGACATTTCATCCGGTTGGCATAGAGCTCTGCTTCACGTAATACAGCAAACACTTCCTCTAAATGCTTTATATGTTCTTCCCATTCTTGACTATAAACCAAAATATCATCGAAGAACACCAGTACGAACTTTCGCAGGAATGGTTAAAAATTTTATTCATCAGTGCCTGGAATGTGGAAGGAGCATTAGTCAACCCAAAGGGCATAACCAAAAACTCGTAATGTCCTTCGTGAGTGCGGAATATTGTCTTCTCCACATCTGATGGATTCATTCGAATTTGGTGATACCCGGACTTCAAATCGATTTTTGAGAAACACCTTGCTCCGTTTAACTCATCAAAAAGTTCTTCGACCACCTGAATGGAAAATTTATCCGGAATTGTAACGCTATTCAGTGCTCTATAATCCACACAAAAGGGGTAAAAAGGGAATTAATGAGGTTAAGACAGCTGTTGAGAAAGGGGAGGGGACCACTTTTGTATGAGAAATATAAATAGTGTGAGTGTTTGGGCGGGGAAGTCAGTTAGAGAATTAGAATTGGGAACCATCTTGAGGGTGAGACGGTTAGGGCAAGAAAGTCTTAGGGGTACTGACGGAGCAGCCGCCGGGACGTCGGCTTTCCGGGGATGGACTATTGTTAGGAACCAAGGTAGAATGGGATGCCTTTGTCCCACATCGGTTAGAATGGGATGACTGATGTGGTACTTAAGTGGCTTGGCTCTCCCACCCCAATAGCTGGCTTTTGGGGTTTGGTTCTCCAAGGTACTTAAGTACCTAACACAATCTTTATCTCATCTAAGGGCGAGGGTTAACCCTCGCCTTCTCTCCTCAAAACTACTGTATTTCTTTAAAATGTTTGAAAATGATAATATTTTTTAAAACAACAATATTACACTAAATCGTCCTATATATCGATATATATAAATCTAATATCTTTGCTTCAGAAACATTTAATCAAGGAAATGGTGGGACCTTGGGGGGGGGGGGGGGGAGGGGGTGTGGGGTTAAGAAATCTAATCAAAAGGGAAGTAATATATATATTGTGCTTTCTTCTTTTGTCCCAACAACTAAAGCACTATCTTTTCTTTCTTGTCTGTGACCTTAAAATCAGCAACAGACACCCTGCAAACATCATATCCAACAACTGCCTCATCAGCCGCAGTTTCAGTCTATCCATCAGAATCATCATCAGTCCATGCACCAAAGTCAACATACTCCCCACTTTGCTCACAATCATCAATGTGGTCAACCTTCACAGTTACAGGATATTTCCCATACTCATCATTCTCCAACGTTGTCACAGCACATAGCTTGCTTGCAACCTCTTTCAGGTGGTCATGTCGGTGGCCGCTTGCATCATGGGCTGGTAATTCTAACCCTCCCCCATCTTTTCTTTATTTTCTAAAGTACAATAACTATGGTTGGTTGGGGTCAGATCTCTGATCTCTCGAGAGGAAAACTGTATAAATTATTATTGATCTAGTCTCCTTTGATTTATTGATTGATGTTAATTTGTGTGCTAAAATATCAGATAGGAGGGAAAGTGAGTTAAGTTTGTATCATCCCGTTAATATTTATCTGATATACAAATACATTTGCAGCCATCCAGTCCAGCCAAGTTCTGTGATGAATGTGGAGCTCCATATTTAAGAGAAACCTCCAAGTTCTGCTCAGAATGTGGTGTCAAGAGGTTGGGAATTTGATGTGTATAATGATCATTATTAATCACTAAAAAAACAAACCCAATGTTGTATTTATATTTTTATTTAGTTTTCCTCAAGTTAGTCCACATTGAGTTTTCGGCTATCTTTGTACATATTTAGATCTTAAGTACACATGCACATGTACTTACCATACCCATCGTATTTGAGTTGTATCTTAAAGGGACGTTTGGCACGTGGATTCTAAGAATATTTTAAGCTTTGACTTAAGTTGATGAATTTAGGTACTATACATATGGATTTTGTTAAAAAACATTTTTTCACATAACCTTACTTGAACACGACCTGTTTTATTGGTTGTAGAAGTGTGTCCTTGAGTTCTTGGGAACCATTGTTTCACTTTTGTCCTAATAGAATAAATTATGTTACATTTTTACTTTGGTAGCTGAAATAAAAAATCAGTATTAGAGTCAATTTACTAATATAGAGAGAAATCTTGACGATTTTGTGTTTCTTTTTTGAGAGAAATCTTGTACCACAATCTCCAAAAAAAAAAAAAAAAAAAAAAAAAAACCAAATGTCCCAAAAACTCAATTTTAAAAATCTGTCCATAAAAATTTGAGAATTTCGTTACGTTGTGGATCTATTTGAGCTTAATGTGTTTTAAGGTTGACCTTCTTTAATGCAGTAATATTTATATAAATATTTAGAAATATTATATACTTTTCTAGAAAATTCCAAATCTTACCATATTAAAGAAAGAACCCCAAGATAGGATAGCTCAACAGCTACATTTTTATTTCTTCTAAAAGTGATCATAGCTTCAAACTCCTTATCCATTTAATAATTTAAAATCCTAGCAACATTGTTGGATGAATGTTTCATATATACATGTTAGGTATGTTAGGTTTGGATGAGCATGACCACAAATCCAGAAATTTTGTTAACGAAGGATTTTATAATTTAGTAAAAATAATATTGAAAGAAATTGTAAGAACAAAGCTTTAACCTGAGTTTAAAGAGGGTTAAAGGATAATTTTTCACTAGACTAGCGGTTGTTTTTTATATTAATTTAGTTCTATATATATATAGAGAGCATAAAGTTTGGAGGATTCGAGCTCTGGGACTCTACTAAATCCGTCAGTGACATGAGCTATAATTATGTTGGGTTTCGATTTTGTTGATTGAATTATGGATTTAATTCTGACATATCTTATGACTAAAATTTGTAATTTAATTAGTTTTTTTAACGGTACAAACTAAATCATGTATTTAGGTCCATAACTTTTTTGTTTTGGGATTTTTAGTGTTTTGAAATGAATCCTACGGTCATGCTTTTTGATCATTTTATTATATATATATCAACAAAATTCTTTTTTTTGTTATTTTGAAAGTAAAAAATTAATAATTACTAAATTCGACGTGGAATAGTTCTCAAAGTAGATATATATATATATATATATATATATATAATTTTTTTTTTATATCCGTGAGTGTCCGGGCCAGTTTACGCGCACCTCGACTAATCTCACGGGAGACCCGCCTAACCCTACAACATTTGGGTGACAAGAAAACTCGTATGAAATTAATTTCTAGATAGGTAGCCACCATGAATTGAACCCATGACCTCTTGATTAGTTATTGACATTTTCAAAAATGGAATCGAAACATAAACCAGTTTTTTTACAAAGAGTATAATAAATGTTTTTTTAATAAAAAAAATATAGTGAATGTTGTTATTACTTATAATTCATTTATGGAATTCACCTTAAATTTATTAATCAGACTTTCTTTATAGAAATATTTAAACTTACTAAAATTTATTTATGGAAAATATATGAAATTTATAAACAAGGCTTTAAAAAAGGAAATCTTCTAAAAAATAAAATAAAATAAATAAAAAAGGAAAAATGAAAAAGGAAAATATCCGTTGCGGTAATTATTTCAAAAATACATAATACAATCACTTCCTCCTCAATCCACACTACTGCTACTAATTAATCTCTCTTCTTCAGCGATCAATCAATTTTCTTCTTAATTGCTCTTCAAATTTATCTAAGCTTTTTCAAATTTTGGGTTTTGGGTATGGGAATTCAGGCATTGACAGTGAAGTTAAAGAAGAGAACCATGAAAATCGTGCAACTTGGACAAGATGATCCAAGAACAATCATTCACTCCATTAAAGTTGGAATTGCTTTAACTTTGGTTTCATTGTTATATTATTGGAACCCTCTCTATAATGATTTTGGGATTTTTGGGATTTCTGCTGTTGTGACTGTTGTGTCATTCTTTGAATTCACTGTTGGTAAGTATAATTTTTGCTCTTGAACTTTGAAACATTATGCATACATTCTTTAAATTTTGAACCCTTTTATTTTTGTTTTGTAGGTGAAACCCTTCATAAAGGTATTAATGGATGTTTAGGAACACTTTTAGCTACTGCTTTAGGAGTAGGAGTTAGCTATTTGACCAAACTCTCCGGACATAAAGGAGAGCCCTTTGTTTTGGGCATCTTAGTTTTTCATATAGGTAACTTTTTTTTTCTATATGCGTTCAACTAAGAGGTTAGAGGTTTGAATTCGAGGAATTTTGTTGATTAACTGAAAGTTGTTGGTTTTGGGTTTTTGCAGATGTAATAGCCATAAATTTAAAGTTTTTGCCCTTGATCAAAACAAGGTATGATTATGGAATGTCGACATTCATAGTGATTTTCACTGCAGTTGCGGTTTCCGGATATCGAGTGGAACAGTTCTTTAAGTTGGCTTATATGAGAATATCCACTGTTCTTATTGGTGGAGTTATCTGCATTATTATCTCCATTGTTGTTTGTCCTGTTTGGGCTGGTGACACTCTTCATGATTCTGTTACTTCCAATGTAGACAAGTTGGCTAATTACCTTGAAGGTTAGAAAAATACCAAAAATGAAAAAAAAGTAGTCATTTATTCTCTTGGGATTGTCTTGAATTTAGTGAACTAATGAAGGTTAAAACTTTGCATTGCAGGATTTGGTGAGGAATATTTACATTGTTGTGAAAATGAAGTCAATGATACTAAAGAAGACAAATCATTTCTTCAAGAATATAAAGTTGTCCTTAATTCTAATACCACAGAAGAATCCTTGGTGGGTTTTTTGCTCTCTAATGAAAATAAGATTTTTCTAATCTTTCTTTGTCTCTAAATTTTAAAACCCATTTTTGTTTTTTCTTGACAGGCAAACTTTGCAAGATTTGAGCCAAAACATGGAAACTTTGGCTTTCATCACCCATGGAAACACTACTTAAAAATTGGATCTTTTGCTCAACAATGTGCCTATGGAATTGAAGCCCTCGATGTACACATATCACAGTCAAATAAGGAATTGCAATTTGAAAAAACAACTGAAGTTGTTCTGTACAAGAACTTAAGTTCAGAATTAGGAAAAACTCTAAAAGCCTTAGCTACATCAATGAAGACAATGACTGATCCATTACCTTCTTCTCAATTTCATTTAAAATCTGTGAAATCGGCCATTGATGATCTAAAAAAATCCTTATACAAATCTATGGCTACTGCCGCAGTGGATTCCATATTGTCTACCATCTTTAAATCTGTGGAAGAATTGTCTGAGGCAGTGGCTGAACTCTCTTTAAAAGCTCATTTCAAGAGTGTTGAACCCAATGTTTCACATTCATCAAACAACCCTCTGTTGTTTCAAAGTGGAATTCTAAAGCCATTGTTTGAAGCTGAACAACTCCAGATTGTTGTGATGGCCTGAGAAATAGAGATTGAGGATTTACCTGAAAAATAACATATGGGGGCTTCTTTCCAACAGGTATTTGTTCTACTAATTCTCTCTATTTTTGTGTTGTAATCAAATGGGTAGCCATAATTTTAGCCAATTTCAAGTGGGTTCCCTTTCATTTGTTCAACTTCACTACCCTTTTCACCTTACCTTTAGTTCTTCTTGTGTTGGCTTGATTTGTTTGAGAAAAGTAGTGGTTAAGGTCCTGAAGGATGAGTATGGTGTGGTATGTTTTGTTTTCGTAACAACTTATTGCATGTGATCTTGCATAGTTGCGTTATGAAATCAACAAATAAAGATAAACAAAAAATTGACACAGAGATTTACATGATTCACCAAGAATGTTGGAATTAGATAGTTTATATATCGCACTTCTCCAAACAAGTTGGTTTTTACTGTTGAATGTTGAACGTTATTGACTAAAAATTTTGGTACTGCATTACCACTTCCCCAAATAGTTGAAGGATGACAATTGAATTTGAATATAGTGAGCATGGGATCAATGAAAATTTTGGATCATTGTAGTACTTTCTTCCAACCTGTACACATGTTATGTTCTCAATTTGAAGCAGAATGTGCTGTTTATTATGCTACATGTTATGAAAGTAAATTGTATTGAAACTAGATACATACCAAAACAAATACATTACATAAGTGTTACTTTCGGTTTTTCTTCTCTCTAGTCTAACATTGGAACAAGCAATTCAGGCATTCTCTGTTGAAGTCAAGAAGTAGAAAGCAAAACCATGCTCGATGCCATACCGGTAAGTTAAGGACCTGCTCGGTCCTTTGCACCTTGCCTTACTTGAATTCCCTTAGAAGAAGAGAGAATGAGGTTGTCTTCTCATGCTTGAACTATGATGAATTTGGAGATCCATATTTAAGAGAAACCTCTAAGTTCTGCTCAGTAGGTAATTGTGTTAAGAAGGTTCGATTTTGTATATGTGTTTTGTATAATCATCAATATTAGTCCTCCAAAAATCTAACGTAGATTTGAGGATCGTTTGGATTGATTTTTTAAGTGTTTAGATACAAATTAAACACTTATAAAATCACTCCATATTGACCTTTTGTATAAGGATTTAGATGTCAAGAGAATGAAAGATAGAATTTGTATTTTGGTTTTTCTGTATATTTTTCACAATTTTCAAAGTGAATACATAGTGGATAGTGCTCTTTATATAAGTTGCCAGTTTAAGGGTTTTTTTAAAAAGAAAAATTTAATTTTTTAATTCAAGTTTAAGTTTTCAAGTTTATATTTATTTGTTCATTTAATTTCTATAGTAAATTCTAAACTTCTATTTTTAACAAGTTAGGAAAAACTTGATCTATTGAATATAAAATTAAATTTTATGTTTTCCTTTAAATCTTTAAGGTTGGAGAATCGAAGACTTTCAAATTGATAGAATAAGGACTATAAGATACATATATATGTATATACATATATAATATACATATATATAAATACATTAGACATCTTTTAAAATCTAGAAATTGAATAGACAAAATTGAAATAAATCTTGAAAGTTTAAAGACATGTTTAACACAAAATTGAAAGATTAGAGAAGAACTAAATACAAATAATAATAATAATAATAATAATAATAATAATAATAATAATAATAACACTACAAGGAAATATGTTTTTAGTGACAAAGTTTAAGTGGCACAAACAATTTTTATTGCTTAAAGGCAATTTATAACAACTCAATAAAAATATGGTACAAAAAATTTATTATCAACAATACATTTTTAATGGACGCCACTACAAATATCGGTAACACATCAACTAGTGCCACTAAATATGAAATAGGTTTAGCAAACAAAGATGTTGCTAAAGCATTTCCCCCATCCCCCATTTCACTTTCGCACCTAATTTAATACTAATAATAACAATAATAAAACTTTCCCTTTCCCTTTTACTTTTCAATCGTCAAAACCCCTCCCCTTCCACGAACTCCCTCGTCGAAATGCGAAGTGACGAACTCCAGATCCTGCCCCATCGAAGTGTGAACCAACGAATGCCGACGAACATCTCCACCGCTCCCAACGTCGATTGTAATTAAGTGTGTTGAAGGACCACGCAAACGAAGGATCTACTCCCACGCGAACGTCGTTCACTGCTTCTACGCGACAACTCCATTGCTCCACCCCTGCTCCCACTCGAATACCTCTGCTCCCAAATGTCGAGGCTTGCTCCCGACGCGGACCACTCCATTGCTCGCACCCGAACGTCGATTTTGTTGGGTTTTATGTCATAAAACTCGTGATCTGTTAATGTTAAACTATTCTATTATTCAATAAAGTTGTTGAAGTATTGTTCAACAAGTTGTTATCAAACAAGAGATTTGCTTATGATAAAAACTCAAAATCCAATAAACAAGGTTCCTTGACCATAGTATGAGTACTTTAAACTTTACGTAGGACGTAAACGTGGATCAAGTTCGAGTAATAGTCTAAATGGTCAATATAGTAATAAGGTTGGGCGTCTTATTCTAGGGATGTATGAGTAGGGTTATTCTATGCAAAGAGTTTGTACAAGATTGTACCATGAAATAGTCACTTTTACATTATAACACCATTAAATGATTAAACTGACTATTTCGATTATAGACCGAGGTAACTCAACCTTAGAGCTAACTATGACCTTCTGTTCATATGGGATTATCCTTTGATCTGCATAATGAAAGCAGCTTATCAGCCCTGGTACAATGGACTTTCCATTTCAGGTGTAAGACTGGCCAGATAGTTGGGGACGTAGGGTGCAAGACGGAATTGATCACTCTTGCCCACTTTTAAGGGTTAGTAGATATGTTGTTCCCTTAAGTGTTGACTCTTGGTTTTGAACAAAAGGGCCCGTCCTCTCATTGGCCAGAGAAGGATTCGGTTTATATGTTGAACCTTACACCAATTCTTCATTAGAGAATCAATTGAGACTTAAGGAACAAGATCATGTGATCTCTGAAGTAAACGATAAATTGACTCAATCGAGTATTACGAACAACTTGTGAAACCCTTCCCTTCTTCTAGAATCTACTCTGGGTCAGGTCGAAGAAGCAACTAGTCCAACTTCTTGAGCAACTGAGATATTGACCAACAAACATTTGATGGAATTCCTTGCCTCACTCTATAGTGAGAGGGAAGGTCGATTTGACTCAAGTCATGGACCTAATCTTTAATCCTACACCGGGGTTGAACAAAGTGAAAACATCCTTGTAATAGAAAGTCGAAGATTAGTTAATTGCAGAAGAGTCAGGTGACTTCTTTTAATTCTCCTCAGCTAATGTAAGAAAATTGAAAGAAGCGCGGAAAAGGGTCAAACGTCGTTGCTATAATCGAAGAGAGCCATCATAGAAAAGAAAGTGGGAGTTCGGCGAAGGTAGCTTGCTTCTCTTCTCTTAGGCTACCAGCACATCTAACTTGAGAAGAAAAGTTAGAGTAGTTCTTCGCTTAGTAGAGCTACCTAGGAATGAAAAATAGAAAAAGAATATATATGAAATAAAATACACAGAAATGAAAGAAGATTGTATTCGATTTATATTATATCTGAGACTATCCAGTTTTGTCCATTTTTGGAGATTTCCACTAAACCTCTACTTTTTTTTTTTGTTTCCCACCCCCCCCCCCCCCCCGCCGCCCGGTCGAGCTGTTTGAGGTCGATGGTGCATTCAGTAAGCTCTTTCGATATTCATCTCCATATCTTTTCAAGCCTAACTTTGTTGAATTAAAGAGGTGGGCCCTTTTAGAGTTTTAGAATAGAGTTAGGGGTTGGAGAGGGAGAAGTATGCTCCATAGGAATTTTCGCTTTTTATGGATACACAAGGCCTAAACGTGTGTGTCGGGCACGCGACCCATCAACCTACTAGCAATGGGGGAGAAAACATAACATGTTGCAACTGACTTACTAATCATTGTTATATCAGGTGGACACAAATATATCTACAGTGAGTAGAGTGCAACTACATGCTATAGTAGACAGTCTTACTAGTTAACGAATGTTGATTAACTCGATTAAAAGAGTTTAGCCAGTTAGTCTCGGATCGTTGGAGCTCATGAACTGTAGGACCATTAGCCCTCTTTACTAGCTCATTATAGAATTAAACTTAGAACATTGTGATCGTGAAATTTGTATAGTTTGAATTAATTTGGAGATTGAATCGTTAATAACATTCTATGTAATTAGCAATTACAAATTGAAAGAGAAATAATATTTAAATAAGTTTTGAATATCAAAAATTTGAATATGGATTCGAATTAGATAATCGAATTGATCAGAATTCATGGCAAAAAATAATAATGTAATATTAATAAATTAAAAAGTTTAATTAATTATATATTATTTTTATCTTTTGGTTTACCTACGTTTTTAATTTGAGCATATTCAAGATCAATATTAAATCACCATACTTTGCCAAAAAACAACATAATATCCACACAATAACTTCACTGCTAAAAGTTTCTATAAACTTTATCAGAGGGTCATTATCTAACTTCGATATGCAATTCGATTGCATATTTGCAATTTAGGTAAGACTTTGTTTCTAACGCTTTGATTTTTTAACTCAGATACTTTAATTTGTATTTGTTATGGATCGTGGTTGGATAAATTTAAAAGATCGAAGGTCTAGTCAATATTCTAACAGTGTTGATAATTTTATCGAAGTGACGAAGAATTATTTAGAAGAAGAAGAAAGAACAATATGTCCTTGTTCAAATTCTTTATTCACCAAGAGTTGCACTTCAAGATTCACTTAAATATTTTTTGGGTCAAAATTGAACATATTTCAGCTATGTTTATTCTATCGTTCAAGGTTAGTAGAACTATATTGTAATAAATAAACAAAAATTGTAAAAAAAATAATTAAATTTGTAATAGAAATATTTTTTAATATTGCAAAATAAATCAAAATATTTAAAAAATACAGCAAAATCAAATTCTATCAATAATCAAGAATAAAATTTATCAATTTTGTCATTTATCTACCTGTATCTATTAAATTTGTCATATATTTATCGATGTCTACAAATACATTTATAGATATTAATAAAAGTCTTATCAATGTCATATAATATAAAATTTTACTATATTTTATAAATATTTTATGAGTTAGTGATTTAGAATAATTTTTCACGGTAATATATAAATAAATAATGTAAATACTGAAAATAAATAAATAAAGGGTAATAAATAAATTTTAAAAAATTTGTATAAAATGATAATATCTTGCACGGTCTTTTACTAAACCAAGTGAAACTAGCCCTAGCAGATAACAAAGCGACATAGTTCCGATAGCCGGAACTCCAACGGCGCCGGAGGTAGGTTTCGGTAGCTTGCAGAACAGGCTTCGAAAAACTTTCGTTTCTGTCCCATTCCAAAACTCTTCTTTTTACTTCTTCTCGAAACTACCGTCTGCCAAACTCCACTACCTTCCACCAAATCCCTCCGACCACCCATAAACCCATTTCTCTCTTTCTTCCTCCGTCGCCATAGCCATGAGCTCCACATTTTCTTCCATGTCTTCACCTTCTTCCTTATCTCTTTCATCCATCTTCAATTTTAATTCATCTAATTCTAAAATGGTCTCATTCTCTAACAATCTTCGTTTTGCTGCTCCCCTTTCTCACAATTCCGTTTCTGTGCATCGTTTTAGGGTTAGGGCTTCCTCTGTTCCCGTTCCCAGGACCCACCCTGTTCTTCAATGCCTTCGCAACTACGCCAAAGCTGCAATTCTCATCGGTGCTGCCGCCACCATGGTTGGGAAATTCTCGAATTTGCCTGCCAGAGCTGAATTGCCTGCGGTGGTAGCTGAGGAAGCTTTAAGAATGGAGGAAACCAGCCAAGATCAGCGGATTGTTGAGGATACAGACCAGGACGGGAGGCAATCCTCGCCGTTGAATGACTTTCTCGAATCGAATTCTGAAGCTGTCGAGGCCCTCAAATCGCTCCTACAGCAAAAGCTTGAAAATGGTGAGGATGAAGAAGCGCTGAAAATTTTGAAGCAATTGGTATCTGCTCTGCCGTCGGTGACCGAGTGGAAATTTCTGATGGCTAGGTTGCTTGGGGAAATGGGCAAAACGGAAAATGCCAGAGAAGTTTTTGAAGAGATTTTGGCTGTGAATCCATTGTCTTTCGAAGCATTGTTTGAAAACGCATTGTTAATGGATCGTTGTGGGGAAGGGGAAGCTGTGCTTCGGCGATTAGAAGAAGCTTTGAGAATTGCTGAGAATGAAAACAAAGCTAAGGAAGCCAGAGATGTGAAGTTGATAATGGCTCAAATACAATTCTTGCAGAAAAATGTAGAGGGAGCTTTGAAGAGTTACAAAGAATTGGTGAAGGAAGATCCGAGAGACTTTAGGCCTTACTTCTGTCAAGGAATGATCTACAGCTTGCTTGATAAGAATATGGAGGCCAAACAGCAATTTGCCAAATACAGGGAGCTCTCACCAAAGAAATTTGAGGTTGATGGGTATCTAAGAACTCCATTGTCAAGGATGAAAATCTTTGGATCAGATGAACACTAAAGTTTTGATTGAGTGTGCCTCCTCTTCCTTTCACAATCATCAGATAAGAGGGCTCTGAGTAAGTAAACTTAAAGTTTTGCTGTTTTTTGTTATCTTAGTCTTAGTTTGATCTGCCTTCCGCATCTAGTTCATTTGCGGGATAGAATCTTTAAGCATAAATTTTCCTAATATGCATTTGTTTTGATGGCATTAGACTACTCATCAAATTAGTTGGAAACTTGGAGTAAATGCAGATAGGCTGTTGGTAGTTTTATTGTGTTGCAATTTGACTTATGTACTTCAAAACAATTAATAATATCCATAATACGTTTGTATTGCTACTATTGTTCTTATAACTTCTTTAGGATGTATGGATTGAAATAATTCTTTCCTTCATCATGAAAAGAAAGAAGCGTTTAAGTAAAGAACATTCAACTTAATCATCATCCTTATTAGGATGTACATACATATCTTGCGAGAAAGGTCAAACTTCAAAGAAAATATGATTTCATTTAATCATACTTATCTGGTTGAGTTCCATAGATTTTTCTGCCTAATTAATGGCATTGCAAAAAAGGAAGGGTTGTGAGGAGACAGAAGAGTATACTTGTCCAAAGGTTAAGATCTGATATAGTCTCTTAATATTTCATTAAGATTTGTGTGACAACTGACGATACATGTCATGTGATAATTAGAAAATGAAATCGAAGTAAATTCTTCTTGCACTACCCCACTCTCTCCAAGTGCGTATTTGAATTGACTTGAGAAAAAAAATGTTATTGAAAAAATCATTTTTATTTAAACTCTTTTAAAATAAACTTTTGAAAGTATTATTAACCACTTGAAAAGTTAAACTATACACCCTCTTAGTTTCTTTTTACCTTTAATTGATCACTCAATACGTTCTATATAGCTTTTAAGCTTTGTGTAGGGGTTCATATTCTTTTCAAGTTTGAGAGGAACAAACATTCAGTTCCAATGGATGTTTTGAGAAAGAAGGTTCCACTAGCAATTCAATCTTGGATCAATTTTCATTAAGATAAACAAAAAGTCATCACTGGTTAAAGGATACAATACAGTGCTAGATACCCGAAGGAGCCCTCCATTGGTAAAGCTCACCGTCTCTAAGTGAACCTACCAAGGTTCACAATTATGAATCTTCGATTGAGCTTAATGTCTCCAAAGTTTGAGCTTTAGAGTCAGCAGGCTTTGATGGATGGGGTGTCAATGAATGAAGTTATGAGCTATCTGAGCTTTTAGTTCTGAAGTTTTACATAGGAAATGATGGTGGCTGATGCTTGATTTGAACTTGATGCCCATCTGCTGCTAAATTGTATGTTAGAGTCTGTTTTTTGCAAATATTATGGTATAGTATAACTGAAAAGTTGAATTGAAAAATGAAGGAGAATATAAGGATTATAAGGTTATTTGGAAGTTAACCTTGGAATGTTTTTTGAGTTTTCAATTCTTGTAGGAAACAGGATTTTTTAATTTTAATATTCCCTTTCTTTTAGACATCTGAAAAATGGGAAAATTGCTATTTTTGACCTAAAAAGTTGTAGTTACATGCAAGTTAACTAACAAGCTGAGCCTATCATTGGCACACACAATCATCACTGTTAAATATATGAAAAATTAATCTGTTCATTTATGACCAACACGACCACAATGATTATATTTTGTGTGGGTAATCAATTCTCCAATCTAATGTATATTTTGTTTTATGAGGCTTTTCCACTTGATATCGGACAATTTAATAGTACGTTGTCATCAACTTCTATGTAATCTTAATTATAATTAAGAAATCGAGCATAGCAAAATAAACAAAATGTCATTGTCTATTTGTAATACACTGAACCTTGATAAACTGTTTGTCATTGTCTACCAGTAATTGATGATGATATTCTGTCGAGTCTATTGCTATCTATTTCGATAGACAATGATATTTTAATATATTTTTTCAACTATTTTGTCATTCAAAATAACTACTCTAAAGGAATGTTAACTCAAATTATGTAACGAAGTAAATATAAGTATATGAGCGCATTTGGTATATCAACGCTATAATATGGTAAAAAAAAGATTATTTTGTTTTGGAAAAGTAGTTCTTGATAATGTATAATATCATAAACATAAAATACTTAACAACCGAAGATATACCTATGGTTTTATTTTATTTTTTATGGTTTTTTTATAACTCTCTTAATTATTATTTTGGTTTTTTGTTCGAAAAGATTATTACTAATAGTAAAAATTGAAATTATTTTCACACATAACAAATAAAACTTAAATGGACTATAGAGATTTTGTTATATTTGTAAATAGTTTAAACTTTTGCTATATTTGGAAATGTAGATAACTAAAATCTTAAATGTCCAAAATTATAGATATACAGAATTATAGATATCTGACATCTTTAGTTTACCGTGTTTGTTTTGCAGGAATATTTTGATTACTGTATTTATTTTGTAGGATTTCTACTCGGAAATGTCTTAATTTTACACCATGTTTCAATAATGTCATAACCACTATTTATTAATTTATAATGAATTTGATATAATTTAACTTATATAACATATTTGTTTTTCTTATCAATTTGAAATTTTTAAAATTAATACAAGTTATATTATTTTTAGTTTATATGTTATTTTTCTCAACAAAATAAGATATCATAATTTAAGATTTTTTATAAATTAAATGTTAAGTTAAATTTAAATTTGAATATCTTGTTACCAATAATAAGAATTATGATATAACAACAAAAAAAAAAGATATATATACATGGTTGACCACTTATTTTAATTACATAATACAAATGAAGACACACATACCGGGTATCTTACAACTCTAAGATCTCGTGAAACAAACGGTCCTCGATGGAAATCAATTAAACTATTAGTGTCTATAACTAATAAAATCTAAAATTTTAATATATTTTGTAAATATTTTAAACAATTTTGTCGTTTACAATAACTTCCCATTTCAAAACAAACTAAAGAAATTTTGATGAATGATCAAGCAAAAAAATAAAGATGAAGAAGCAGATGAACATTTATAACATAAAAAATATAAAGTTGGAGTAGCAAAACCACTGTATATTATAATAAACCACAAACACAAGCTTGGCGGTTTTCATGGAGGAGCACACAAATGCTTACATGGAAAATCCCTTAATCCTTCTGTCCAAAAGCTCCCCACTTGGCACAAACTCAGTGGCTTACAAGATCTCGAACTCAACTTCCTTACCGATAAGCTATATATTATGAGTGGCACTCTAGTCTTCTTCTTCCCCTGTCCTTCCGACCTTATCTCCCATGGCTGTCACTCCCTCTCCCGACTGCTCATTCCCTACATCAACCTCTTTTAGAAAATCCCATTTCATCCCCACCTCCAATTTCGCTCTCCTTTTCTCTCTTCCCACTTCAAATCTTCGATCCCTTCATCTATATTCCTCCGGTTGCCCTTCCCCAATCTTAGAACAATCCTCCATCGCCTTACCCGACATCCATTTAAACTCTAATCTTCAAGATTTTCAACTTCCCTCGTTGCCCGATGTTGAAGATTTGAACGATTTCTTATGTGGGTTGTCTCAAAACCCCGGAACCGAGGATTTGATCTATGAGTATTATGTAAAAGCCAAGGAGAAGGCAGGGTTTCGACCTGAGAAATCGACATTGCGGCATCTGATCAGGTACTTAGTTCGATTTAAGAAATGGGATTTGATTTTTTTAGTCTCCAGGGATTTTGTGGATTTTGGTGTTTGCCCTGATAGAGATACTTGTTCTAGATTGGTTAGTAGTTGTGTTAGAGGTAGAAAGTTTAAAGTTGTTGAGGCTTTGCTTGAGGTTTTTGAAAGGGATAGTGATGTTGCTATAGCTGCTTTTGAAGCTGCCATGGGAGGCTACAATAAGCTTCACATGTACAAAAGCACTATCATGGTTTTCCAGCGGTTGAAATCTGCAAGAATTGAAGCAGATTCTGGATGTTATTGTAGGGTCATGGAAGCCTATCTTAAACTTGGGGATTCTGAGAGAGTTATGGAACTGTTTAATGAAGTGGAGAGTAGGATTTCGGACTTAACACCCTTTTCGACCAAGATTTACGGGATACTTTGCGAGTCCTTAGCGAAGTCGGGGCGGGTTTTCGAGTCGCTTGAGTTCTTTAGAGATATGAGGAAGAAAGGGATTGCAGAAGACTACACCATTTACTCTGCTTTGATATGTACTTTTGCTAGCATTCAGGAAGTTAAATTGGCTGAAGATCTTTTCAATGAGGCAATAGCCAAGAAGTTATTGAGAGACCCTGCAATGTTTCTTAAGCTCATAGTGATGTATATTCAACAAGGATCATTAGAGAAGGCACTTGAGATTGTTGAAGTAATGAAAGACTTTAAAATTGGAGTATCTGACTGTATTTTCTGTGCAATTGTCAATGGTTATGCCACGAGAAGGGGCTATAACGCTGCACTTAAAGTTTACGAGAAGTTAATCGAAGACGGATGCGAGCCAGGACAAGTGACGTACGCCTCAGCAATCAACGCCTACTGCCGTGTTGGACTCTACTCGAAAGCAGAGGACATTTTTAGAGAAATGAAGGAGAAGGGATTTGATAAATGTGTAGTAGCTTACTCTAGCTTGATATCAATGTATGGAAAAACAGGGAGATTAAAGGATGCAATGAGGCTATTAGCAAAGATGAAAGAAAAAGGGTGTCAGCCAAATGTTTGGATATACAACATATTGATGGAGATGCATGGGAAGGCTAAGAATTTGAAGCAAGTTGAGAAGTTATGGAAGGAAATGAAGCGCAAAAAGATAGCACCTGATAAGGTTAGCTATACAAGTATCATTAGTGCTTATGTCAAGGCATCAGAATTCGAGAAGTGCGAGCAATATTACCGGGAGTTTCGGATGAATGGGGGCACCATTGACAAGGCAATGGCGGGGATCATGGTTGGGGTGTTCTCAAAAACGAGTCGGGTTGATGAGCTGGTGAAGCTTCTCAGAGACATGAAGTTAGAAGGAGCAAGGTTGGATGGGAGGCTTTATAGGTCAGCATTGAATGCTTTGATTGATGCTGGGTTGCAAGTGCAAGCAAAATGGTTGCAAGATCATTATGCTGGAAAATCAGGCTTTGTTTAAACTGTTTTACATTGGTTTTGGATAAAGCATTGGAGTCTTGACGTCCGAGAGATTTTCTTATTTGTAAGTAGTATTTGTTTGGTCTCAAAGTTTTGAGTTTAGTTTTACTTCGCTGTATATTTGGACCTCACGAATTATTTGTTAGAATTATAAATTCTGAATATGTAAATATGTGACAATTTTTCTATTGAAGGAGTTAGTTAATTATTATTATCTTTAAAATTTGACCAATTGCATTAGAGTTAAGTAGAAATAAAATATGAGCAAAATGATGGATTTTTGGATGGTTGAAAGAGCAAATGGATAATTTGTGGTGTATAAAAATCCATATTAAATATATTTTAAAAGTCTAGGGACCAAATTGAAATTAAGTTCAAATTATGTAACTCAAATTGAAAATTTTAATACCCTAAAAAAGGTTCGTTATAAAAGTATACCACAAAATTTTATCTTTTGTTTCAAATGTATTCATTTTCTTAAATGTTGTAATACAATACAACTCTTTCATCTTTCTAGTTTCAAAACTACTCGACACTTTAATTTTTTGTCCTTAATCATCTCTAGTCTCAACTTCTACTCAAAATTCGTAAGATTATGTCCTCTAAATGTAGTTTTAAAATGTTAATGAAAGATCTAGGATTCTAGGGTAATAGTACACAAATATTTTTAAAACAAATAATAAAGATCTAGGAGTATTGCAACTTTAAAGTAGCTACAATCTTTGATCATATTTGCAAAACCGCTCTTAAGTAGAAATCCTTTAGTTTTTTTTTCTTTCTTTTTTCTTTTTTTTTTTTGTCGAAAGTTGAGACTTGCAACGATACGACGATTCCAATTTTTCTTAGGTTGCCACAACATCATTTTAAGTCTCAACTCCTATTAAATTTTTAAATGATTTTTTTTTTTTTTAATAATTTAAGACAACATGAGTACTCTTTTTGCTAGCATTTTGAAACCATATAAAAGGCAATTTCACTTGGCCTTAGTTGAATAACTTTAGTAAGCCTCTTTACCAAAATAAAAAAAGATCAACTCAAAGAAACCAAACATCAAATAAATACACAAATCTATAATATGAATTAAACATTACATTAATTCAAACCAAAACCAAAGCAAATGGGAAGTAAAGCTTGCACAACAAACAAAAGGCAGAACTTTTAAAAAAGGAAACAATGACAGACAAAAAAGGGCAAATTCTTATTGGTTTAAACGAACGCCCAAAAAGCTCCCATATTGAGTGTCTACTTTAACTGATAGACAACTGATTTGAGATCATTCACATTCAACTCAAACACAGTGCTTTGTGCAGAAGCAACGGCGACGGAAGCCCCGGCAATGGCCGCCGTGGAAGCCCTCCGTTTTGCAGACATGGCCACAGTTGTTCTTACTGAAGCACAGCCCCTTGAAGTGACGGCTTGGAGATTCACATGTTCTTGCCTCTGTTACCATCGGCCCCATCCCTGCACCAAAATCTCTCATTTTAATCCTACTTTTCCTTTTTCTTTCTTTCATTTATATAAGTATTTAAATCTCGAAGCTGTCGAGTTAATTGTTAATAGACATGTACTCTTTGTTAGATCGAAAATTCAAATCTTCCAATCTCATGCACGTTTGTTTTGCTTAAGAAAATATTGGCACCTTAACCAGTTAAACTATGTGTACGTGAGACTTTTAGACTTCATTAAATTAAATACACCAAATAATAATTATGGTTTAATTATAAATTCGCATTTGGTTGATTGGGTGGAGTTAATAAGTTTGTATTTGAAATGTAGAGTTGTGTGATAAAATTACTCAACAATTGTGAAAATCATATTAAAAAGGAAAGAGAAGTTACTCCATAAAAGTGAAAATTAGATACAAATGGAGATAGAAGTCTAATGATTAGGTGCATCTTAGAATGCATTTATCTACATGTTTCTCATCTCTTTACCACACAAAAACAAGATTACAAGTTATTTTTTTAAAAGTAATTTTTAATTTTATTTTTGTGTGGTGAAAAGATGGGGAAGTACCTGATGCTCCCAAGTTGTTTCCTAGATGAAAATATAATTTTTTCGATAAACATGAAAAGTAGAGAAAATGAAAATGTGAAGTTACTCGATAAATATGCAAACATTGAAATTGAGTTGTTTACCTGACCTAGTGATAAAAAATGAGATATGGTCTCAAAAACTAACCAATAAGTTATTGATTTAATCACGGTGGTAAAAAGAGTTGTTTACCTCTTAGGGGGTGTTTGATTTGAGTTTTTTTTAGAGTAGAGTTGAGTTGAGTTGGGTTGAGTTGATAATTATTATATGATGGAGTAATTGAGAGAGTTGACGCAAATAACGAGTTAAGAATTGTGAGTTGATAATGTGAGAAATGTGAGTTAATGTGAATAATGAGGTAATAAACCTCTTGAATTATTGGTACACCCAAACTATGAGTGAATTTTTTTTATCCACCAACTCAACTCAACTTCTGTGTCAAACATCCCTTGAGGAGTAATTGTTGGGTCTAAAGTCTACATCTACTGTGCTTTTTAAGATAATTTTCATTCGTTTAAAATGAGTAATTATTTATTATATATGTTAAAGGAGAGGATAGCCCTAATTTAAAGATAAATAAGGGAGTAAAATATAATTTTCTAAGCCCCATTTTAAGCCATTTACATGAGGCTTAATTGTTTTTTTTTAAAAAAAAAAAAAAACTTAAGAACATTAGATGTTTATACGAAAATAAAATCATAATTTAATAGGATAGTGCATTATTCAAACATGATCAATAACTCTCTAAATACGTATTCAAATAATTAACCATGCATCCATATTGCTTCCATATTTCTTTTTGTTTTTGTTTTCCTTATTCCACGTAAAAAATTGTGATGTAAAAAATATGACTCACAGCAAAATGTACTCTTAGAAATTTTTTAACAGAACTAACAGAAAACGCTTTTTTGTCTTCTTTCGTCATTTTATGAAACACAATATTTACGAATATAACAAAATATATTGTCTATCATTGAATATACCCTCTATTTCTCTAATAGACATCGAGAGACGGTGATAAGACTCTATTTGAAATGAAAATAAACAAGAAAAAGAAATTGAACAGAAACCTGTGCCAAGAAGCAGGAGGAGCAAGAAAATTGCAGCAGAAAAGAACTTCATGTTTAGGGTTTAGTGTGAGAGAAGGAGAGAGATGAAAAGAAATGAGATTTTGTGTGTGTTGAGTGAGATATGAATATGGAAAGAGGTTTATATAAAGATTTGAAAGGGAAACACACACTATTGCATTAGAACGATCCAGAGAAAAAAAAGAAGATTTAAAAAAAGTGAAGATTTAATGAGTCATATAGCACTAAGTTTTGTCGCAACATATGAGATGTTGTTTGGTCCTTAAATAATCAATCCATTTATGATTTTGAGCTGTCCTTCAAATCCCCTTTTGCAAACAGACTGTTGTAAGAACAACCTAAGCAAATGAGCTTTTATTGAGCTTTAACAAAAAGTTGACAACTTTATATAATGTGACTTCATATTGCTTTGATCTAAACGTCTTTTGATATCAGAGGTTTAGATCTCCAATTGGGTTTGATACAACCGGTTTGACCTACTAACTTCTAATGTTGGTATAATTAACTCAACTGATTATTTATCGAGTAACTTTGTATTCCTCTACTTTTTAGATTTATCGAACAATTGCAACTCTACGCTACTCCTAACACAAACTTATTTGATAGTATACGTATGAGGTTTCATCTTAAAATCAATTGACAATGAGAAGAGTAGCCTATCGAGATTGAGTTCTTTTGGTTTTTCTGGTGCAAGTTCTCAATTTGCCCTCTCAAGAGATGGTGTGCTTATTTTGGGTTTACCAATCTTGATCGGATCACGATTTCTCTTTTGTTAATTGAATACATGATTAGGTTTTATGAGCTTTGATACCATATTTTGATAGTGTGAGCTTTCTTTCCATAGACAATTGTTTTTTTAGATGGAACACCATGCTATCAAATAAGTGATATCAGACTAAATTCACCTTCACCCACCAACTTAAGTTTTTAACTTGATTTATTAAAATGATATCAGGTGGTCCAAAAAGGTCCTATGTTCTTTCGAGTGGGCCATAATTTTTCATTTATTTTGGATTTTTTCAAGTTAATTCTTGTGTTTTCAGTTTTATTGTTTTCTCACTTACTTCTTTGAGCTTATTCTTGGAGTGGTACTAATTGGAGGTCTTTTCTAATTGGGATAAAGGGTAGAAACCGTTTTAGGCCCCTTCTAAACTTCTTTTCATGTGACTGAATAGTCTGAGATGTTTTCTTTTAACCATTTGATTTGTCCATGTCGTCATTATCTCCATCACAAACCACCTCCAAAATGGCATTTCAGGTTGGATTTTGGCAAAATAACATTAACTTTTAGTTGTCCCCGTTTAAAAATCTAAAGAAAGTGATGAGCTCCTAAACACTATAAAAGAAGCTTTATGCTTTTAGCTTTCAATAATCTCAATTAAAAAAACTTTGGTATACTGGTTCACTTGAGTGAGTAGTATAATCCTTTGAGAGAATGCTCTTGTTATTGAGGTGAAGAGAGTTATACTGCGTTAAAATTTATTTGTTATTTTTTGCTTGTATTCGTGATAGTGGTGGGAGGTTTTTCCCAACCTTCTAAACACACAAAC
Organism: Cucumis cinereus; assembly: GCA_037974625.1. Lineage (NCBI taxonomy): Eukaryota > Viridiplantae > Streptophyta > Magnoliopsida > Cucurbitales > Cucurbitaceae > Cucumis > Cucumis cinereus. The sequence goes on from JBBPDJ010000026.1 coordinate 9,102,897, forward strand.
TAAGCACCAAATTAAACCACATACAAATATTATTGATGTCATTGCATAAATGTAATCAACCCATAAGACAAACACATAAAAAAGATTACAAAACATTAAAGAGAACAATATAAAAAGTAATTAGCTAAGGATCGGAAGGAAAGGAGAGGCCAAACTTCAAAAACGATGGCCATTGACCAATTTTATTCATACAAAGTTGAAAAGTATAGTCTACTAGAAATACACACATTTATTTAATTAGTTGGTCATTGAAATTTCAAACACAGTGCTTTGTGCAAAAGCAGCGACGCCGGAATCCCTTGCAAACGCCACCGCTAAACCCCTCGGTCTTGCAGATATTCCCACAATTTGTGTCACTAAAGCATAGACCCTTGAAATTGTGGCTCACAGATTCGCATACCCTTGCCTCTATCCGCGCCATCCCTCAACCACAACATCGTGCATCATCTTAAATCATTGATCAACCATTTAAAAGTTTAAGTTAGATATAAATTATGATACTATATTTAGTATTATATCAATATTCTAACATTTTTCACGAGTTTGAATTTAGGATCGCCTGATCTGGTACCATGTTAGATCACTAATCATCAACTAATCCTGTATTTGAGTTTGAATTACTTTTTTTTTTTAACATGTAAGGTGAAGGAATTAAACCTTGAAATTGATAGTACAATACTATGTCTTTGATCTATTCTTTAAACCCTTTTAAACTCTTAGGTAAACTTTGAAATTAGAAGTGATTTAGAAAATTCTAATTAAAATTGATTTTCTTTTATAAAAAGTTTAACTAATTTACTTTAACAGGGAAAAAAACTCAGGGGTAATTGTCATAATTAACCCACTTAAATTTTCGTTTTATAAAACTAGCACCGTTTTCTAAAAATTGTTCAAACAATTTTCTTTAGCCTATCTCGGTAGATATTACATCGAATCTACTATTTTTTTTCAAATCTTATATATATTTTTGACAATTTTTTACCATTTTCCAATCTTATATATTTTTAATTTTTTTCAAATTCAATTATTTTACTATAAAGAGTGCTAATTTTGTAGGACGAAAACTCAAACTGCGTTATTTATGACAATTTCTAACATAAAACTACTTTAGAAAGATGGTTTAAGAGGGAAAAAAAATAAAAAATAAGAATAAAATTTACAAATCAATTGAGTAACCCAACCAAATGGCATGTGGCAACACAAAATTGAATTATTGTTACGTCTAATATAAATGTAATTCAAACTACACCTAATCATTTGTCAAAACCCTTCTAAACTAACGTTCCTTCTCAAGATTTTGAAGAATCCAAGTAATTTCAACATAGGAAAAGCACTTTTAAAAACTTCCTAAGCACTTTGATATATAGCATAAAAGTGGTAAAAGAACATAATTGATGAAAACAAACCAGAGCCAAAAATGAGGAGCAAAAGGAAAATTGCAGCTGAAAAGAACTTCATATTATTATTTAGAGAGGTGAGGTGAGAGAGAAAAGAGAGGATTTAATTAATTTGGTGATTTTGAGTTTAGTTTGGGGGGATGAGAGTTAATACAATTAGTTAGTTAGGGTTTATATAAGGGTTTGGAGAGCACAATGAAATTGCATATTGATGGAACAATACAACCAATCTTCCAATTAGAATGATACCCTAAAAAACAAAAGTTGAGAGAAGATTCAAAAAAGGCATATAGAGCACTAGGTTTTGATTGCTTTTCAATATCTATTTACACTGTTCTTTGATTAATTTAGAGTACAGCAACCAGTTTTGGACTGAATCATTATATATGGATGAGTCAAGTTAAAACAAAACCCACATAAAGTTGGTTTCTACCCAACCACACCTTAAATAATTAACCCATTGTTTCAAACTCTATTAATTAAATATCTATCACATATAGATCAGAGATAACCACTTAATAAAGTTGTATCGTCAGACATATATATCATTTTATTTATATGTAACTTCGACTAATCTCACGCGACAATTCAATCTAACCCTATAAATTATAAGATACTAAATCATAGGTTGATCTAGGTCAACTCTGTTGGAGGCGAGGAAGGAAAAATAGGATAAAGTTTAGAATAGAAAGAGTAATTTGGAGAAACGTGTATTGAGTGGTTTGGTACTAAGGTTGAATTGGAGCTTTTTTAGTTTCTCTAGAAAACATAGACTTCTCTAGTAAAATTACATTATCTTTTCATGTTTTGTGAAGGGATGGTAATATAATAAGGTTAAATGTTAGGCAAAAGCTTTAAATTAACAATGAATAATAATAATAATAATCATTGATGTTGCTTACAAAATACAAGTGGCCTATATGATCCATGTGGTCATTTATTTAAAATTAAAACAAGACAATTCCTTTTCAAATGCAACTTCTATATCAAAAGGGAATTGTCCAATCTAGCTTTATAGTTCAATAAGGCAAAGAATAGTTGCCACGTTGGCCACCCCTCTTTCAAATACAAAACAAGACTTTTGAAAGAAAAAAAATTAGGTATTTGATTTGAAGACTAAATGAGGGATTCTATGATAATTAACACCTAATTCTTTTTGACAAACAACTTAATTAGCTATCAAATTGCTAATTATAAACTTGTAAAGTGGTTTATCTTATTTGATTAGTTTGGTCATTATTTATTATTTAAACTAATGTTATTTTAATAAACAATGACAAAAATAAGATTGGAAAAAAATAATGACAAAAATATAGTTGGATAATCATGGATCATGTACACAATGCTTTGAACCATGTACCGACAAAAATATAGTTGAAAAATCATGGACCAGGTACACAATGCTTTAAATCGGATACCGAGTCCATGGTTTTAAGCTCTAGATGGTTGTCATGTTCTAGATTTGGCCACATAGTATGTCATGTTTATTATTGATAGGTTCTAAAATTTTGTTATATTTGTAAATATTTTCAATCGACTTGCCATTTGAAATAATTTTTCATAATAATAATAATAAGAAGAAGAAAAGTTATTTTAAATGATAAACTTGTTAAAAATATCCTAAATATATATATATGAGTCTATCGTGATTTATAAAAGTTGTTGCTATATTCCTAAAAAAATTAACTCATTTTGCTATATTTGAAAATATCTATATTTCTAAAAATTTTCATATAGGTAAAGATATTTTTAAAATAAAATTTTAATAGTTTTTATCCAAAACTAACGATAAGAATATTTTTGAACCCTCTACGCAAAGGTAGGGGGCTTTTTTTTTTTTTATATATATATATAGTTTAGCCCATTTTAAATCTTAATTTCACAATTAATAAATTTACTTCTCTATTTCAATATAATAATAATAATAAACAAAGTTCCCAATTTCATTCTTTTTCTCAAAACAAAAAATCGTTCTTATGATATGCCCAAGAAATAAAAAGAATTACGTCAAATAGTATTTGTACAGGTGGAGTTGATTTGGGACAGAAATTTGGAAGCTCACCCCATTTTTCCTTCTTCCTCTCACTATGACGATTCAGCTTCATCCCATTTTCTGAGTTATGGTGAAACTGTAGTAATGGCGCCACTCATAATGGAGCTTCCCGTAATCAACGCCTTTCCCACATTGCTCCCTTCCTCCATATGCCCATGTCCTTGTTCTTCAATCCCTACTCTCTTCTTCCAACGCAGGAACATGTTTCTCAGGTTCGCTGAATTTCGGAATTCCTACCCATTTCTGCATACTACACCCAACGCTTCTTTTTCCATTGCTACTGGAAGGGGCAACATTGAGAGGGATATCTGGGATGATTCTGAGTTCGTGGAAGTTATTGGCGTTGGCAGTAGAAAGGAAGCTGTACTTGATTTTTGTCTCGAGTCTGTTCTTAGGACTTCATCTCTGCGATTTTGGTAATTTCAACAACTTTATTTGCTTAATTATGTAAAATGATAGCAAGAAATTGATTTGCTGTTAGAACTATGGTTGTTAGTTGAGTTGCCATATGTTTTAAATAGTGCAAACCTTCAATGGTGAGACCATTTTAGCTACTATTGAAACTCTGTCATGGAAAATTCGAAGTTTTAATGCTGTGTGGAGAAATTGATCTCATTCTTTATTTTTTATTTTAAAAATTTTTGCAGGCAGATTGTGAAACATGATTCTTTAAAAGTGCAACTACTTCAGAGATTCATTGAAAAAGGTTCTTTTTTATCTCTTTCAGCGTTTGATCTTCCATTTTAAGCTGTTTCTATACAGGATAGGCTGTGCTACCAGTACACGCATTTGAGTTTTGGGAAACCTCAAATTAGCTTTTGTCTGTTATCTTTTGCTCTCAGGCTAATATAGTTAATAAATTAGTTCACCTTGAAATTCCAATATGTGAGTGAAAATTGTGTTTATCTTAAGTATACACCTTGAAGTCTTCTCAGATGTTGTAAGTTTCCAAATTGTCTAAGGTTAGCTTATTTTTTTTTAGAAATCCGAAGAGAAAATTTATGTTTTACTACTTCTTACACACACGTCATTCAGATGTCCTTTTTTCACTCTGGCTAACTGTTTAATCAAATTCCTATCATGTTCTTGATCCTAGCATATTTAAAGATCACGGTAGATGTATCGTTGCATTTCATTTCTTTCTTTCTTTATAATATTTGGTTGTAGGAAACTTAATTTTCTTCATTTGTATCAATACCCAATCGTCAAATTGGTAGCAACATTTAGTTCTTACTTCTGAACAGTATATTTCCACATTCGCACCCGCTTGGGCTGCAATAGCTGAAAAGAGATATAATAATCCATAATGCATTTTGATTATGTTTGCAGATTATTCCCCAAGGATGATTGACGTTCCACTGTCACTACAATCATGTTCGAAGGCTGTTATACTTGTTTGTACATTTCTTACCTAAAAGTCCTTTATTTCAATAGAAATTACAATTATGCTTTCAGACCCAAATGTTCTGAATTTGATTGCTTGCCTTTCTTCTTTCTAAAGACATTGATTGGTTTGTTATGTTCCTTAATGAGTTATGATGTCTCTTGGGGATCCAAAGGAGGGCATAATCAATTATTAGTAAGAATGCCTATTATGATAACAACTTCATCTTTTCTTGGCTTTTCTCTTGCAATCAGCAAAAAATTATGACAGAACAATATTACAAAAAGAAAGCGGTACAAATCTGAAAAACAAAGAATACTGTTAGAGATATCATATAGTTGGGTGCTTTAGACGAAGGAATAATACTTTGTCAAACAATTCTTCCTAAATAGGTATGTAAAATTGTAGTTTGGGTTACAAATATGATTGGAAATATTTCTTCAGAGGAACTTTGGCAGCAAAGGTGGATATCTAATTGGTTAAGGCTAATTTTTCTTCCTTAGTTAATCTTCTAGGTGTGCATTAAATTGATTGAGCCTCTGTCACCATTTAGCTAGCTAGATAAGCCTCGTTTTTTCTTCTTTAAATATGCCAAATTGAAACCACCACGCTTCAAGGGCTTGGAAAATATATGACACCCCTGTAAAGTGTTTTAATTTTCCTTCCCTATACTTTCCCCCAACATAATCTCACTTTTCTCTTAAGTTAAAGAGTAATTCTCTTGGGCTTGGGAATAAAGATCTGTAATACAAGGGAATGTTAGAAAGAACCAAATAAGTTAATAACAAAGAGTTAATCTGCCCCCTCTTGAAAGCAGTTTTTTTTTCCATCTATCCAATTTTCAACATCTTCTCTATTATTATTGGGTTTCAAAATTCTAATACTTTCTTGGAGTTTTTTTTCCTAAAGGAAAACCCTAGGCAAGACATGGGAAGTGTTACAAATTTACATCCCAAACAAGTAGCAGCACCTTAAATTTTTGTGGCTTACATTTCCTTCTTTAAGAGAAAAATCTCAAAGCTGCCTTTATCATTTTTAAATATTGCTGTTAATCTTTTTTTTCTTTCAGACTCTCCCACATTTTTAAGTATTTTTTTTCATGAGGTTTACAATTGTATTCAGAAAGGGTGTGGCACAATCAAGCTAGCCTTTGGTCTATTATCCTTTGAAGGTTAGCCCAAATGAGAATCTGCAGGCTTTGCGGCCCTAGAGGAACCTACCGTACTTGAATAGGATCTGTAGTATAGGTTGTACAACTGCGTTCTTAAGTTCTAAGGCAGCCCTAGAGGGTGCTTACTTCAGCTGATATGTTTTATGTAAATGAGCTTGAGAGGCCACTCATTTAGATATGGGTTTCTCCTGCACGAGCATTCTTTGTAGGATGATTATGGCTGACTGGCTGTTATGGCATTTGGATCTCTTCCTCTCTTTTCCTGACAGTCTTTAGGAACTTCTGCAGGACTGTCCTTGTTGACTTTCTCAGGAAGGAAGGGATTTTATTATATATATATTAGTATAATGGTTCATATTGGGGGTCTGTCTGGAGCATGCATGACAAAAAAATTCCTCAGATATGGAGATAACTCTAGAGGAAATTTGAGTAAATATAGTTTCTGTACCTCCTCTTTGGGATCTACTGCTTCAAGCGTTTTGGAAAACTACGCAATCTTAGAATGACATATTCATTTTTATTGTAGGGCAAAATATTGTAATTGTCTTATAGTAGGGTTTTCATGGAATTCATATTATCTTTCATCTAATTATTCCATCAATTCCTATTTTTGTCATTTTTAGGTGGTTAGTGCTGGATATGGCTTTGATTACTCTGCAGCTGTTGATATGCTTAGAACTATAAGATCTGCAAATGGATTTACTGTTACAATTGTCTTGAAGCCTTTTAGCTTTGAAGGGAAAAGGCGCCAGGATGAGGTAGTGAATGGCATGCAGCTTATGCTAAAAATATCCTTGTAATAATCATGCATCTTGCAGCTCATAAAATTCCTCTAATTACCATATATCTGTAAATTTTGTTACTGTATTTGATGAGCATCCAAAGGAGATTATTTTTAAAGATACTAATGATCAAGCAAATTTCAGGTTAAACATTTGGTAGGAAGGCTAAAGGAACATACGAGCTTTTTAATCGGTGAGTTATGATTAAGTGAGGGAACTTAAAAGACTTGAACTCGTATGTATCTATTTCTCTTTACTTAAATTGAAAAGGTGAGGTAGTATGTGTTGTCCTTGGCTCCTGCCATTGTTTGCTAGTAGCCTAGGGTTCAATATCCTTTTGGGAAGAGTTGGTCAAGTGTGGTGTTTTGTAGCTGGGATAGTTTCCTTTTCTCCATGGAGGGGTCAGAGTCCTTTCCAAAACTTAGACTAGCAATCTATGGACCTATGTTTACTTCGATCATTGAGCCATAGGAGTCCTAATTCCAGTTGGATTTCGTGGGGGGTGGTCCATTCAGGTTTCAGAATTTTTGGGTGGACCATCCTTCTTTTAAGGCATCCTTACCCTTGTGGTGGAATGTGAGGGTGGAAGGTAAGTTGGAAGTATTTCACTGTTTAAGGTGGTGTTGAAGCCTCCTTAAAAAGTGAAATACTTTAGAGAGGATCCCACTTGGTCAAGCGGGAGGAGGTGTTGAAGCCTGTGGATCTAAAAGGTTTAGGAATTGGGAGCTTAATACTACATAATGAGGCCTTCTTGGTGATGTGGTTACATTTCCTCATGGAGTCGAACACATTGTGGTTTAGGATGATAGCTATTCTCTATAGAAAAAAGGAAAAAGCACAATAGCTAGTAGGAAGACTCATCCTTTTGAGAAGGGTACAAGTAGTACTTTGAGGGACATTAGCAAAAACCTTTGGAAAACTATTTCCTCTAGGTTTCCTTTTATTTATGTGTTCACTATTAATTATTCTTGGGAAGGATCACATTTTTACTTTTGGGAGGATCATTGGGTAGTGGATAAGCCTTTATGTGCTTTGTTTCAGTAATTTACCATCTTTCAAATAAAAGGTTGCATCTTGTTGTCTGAGTATTGCCTTCTTAGACCCTTCTTCTTTGATTTCCTTAGGCTTCTCATGCCCTTTGTCCGATAGCGAGGTTTTGGAAGTGGCAGGTCTTCTTTCTCTTATCTGAGATCAACATGTGATTCCTAGAACAAGGGGTGTTAGGATTTGGTCTCCCTGTTTCTAGGTGATTCTCTTGTGGTTCATTCCTGCCTATCTTATTTACTCTTTCTCCCTCCCCTATTGCCTTCACTTTTTCGTTTTCCTCAATTTGAAAGGTTAAAATTCCAAAGAGTTAAAGGTGTCTGCATGGCAGGTTTTACGTAGGAGAGTTTCAGTTAACACCATGGACTGTGTTTAGAGACATTCTTTCTATGTTTTGTAAATGGAATGGTGCATTTTGTGCAGGAAGCATGAGGAGGACCTTATTGTTTTGGAATTTTCAGTTTGCTCAATTCGTTTGGAATCGTTAGTTGAGATCATCTCGTGTTTGTTGGGTTCAGATTAGAGATGAAAGGGTTTTGTTGGGGGATGGTTTCTGAATCCTCCCGTTAGACAAAATCTAAGTTTTATGGAAAATTAGCTTCTTTGCCATTTTGTGAGAATTTGGCTTAGAGAAATAATAGATTTTTTTAGAGAGATTGGGTGAGGAGGTGGTTAGGTTTAATTCCTCCTTGTGGTGACGGTCAGTGGTCACTAAGCCTTTTTGTTATTATGAGTTTGGTCTTATTCTTTTGGATTGAAGTCCTTTGATGTCGTTTGGGTCAAACTTCATTTTGTCCTTTTTTTCCTTCTCTCTTCCCTATGCGCTTGTCCATTCTTTTATTTCCCCTGGTGAAAGTGTGTAACTCTTGGAAAGGCTCATTTATGTAAAATATTAGTTTCATTTAGGGAAAACTATGAGTCTATGACCACTTTATTCCTTCTTTTGGTGCATAGATATTGACACCGATAGACTACTTGAAAAGGACTTGGTGACTCTTGACGAGGCTGTGAGATCTGCAAATAATGCTGTCTTGTTGGCTATAAATTCAATGTCTATTGTCAAGTCTGTAAGTTCACTTTGTCTGTCATTCATTTGGTTTTAAGATTTCAACTGTTTTCTTTTGACGTAATATATCTTGAATATATTAGGAGATGATGATAAAGTTTATAGATGAACCTCAAAATGGTTTGAAAGAGCTTGGTGTTGTAGACGTCATGGAAGTAAGTTTCCTCAATTTTATTTTGAGTTGGAAATTGGTTGCTTCTGGTGTCTCATGTGTTTCTTGGTTATGTTAATCGTTATATTCTAAGAACTAACTTCAGACTGTTTATGAAGATTATTGGTTTCTTTGTTTTCCTTGTTATTTTCCTTATCTTGTGTTTGCTCTGTTCTTGGGATATATTGGCTTGTTAATCGTTGAACCTGTGTTACTTGTTGATGCATAATACTAGAGCATAGTGAGGTTCTACTATTTACTTCAAAAAAACGAGACCATTGGGCGGGTCATATCCCTGTTTGGGTGGTGTTTGGGTATCCTTTTTGGAACTGTTTACGTGTTTTTGTGTGCGGGTAGTTTGGACACCTAACACCTTCAACGATTATTTTAAATTGAGCTAGCCACAAACTATCCTAGTTACTGGCAACAAACTGATAGTTTAGTTACTGGCAAGTTGATTTTCGAAGACAGTCCTGCATCATAAAGTGTTTTAGAGATATTTTATTAGCATTTTCAGTAACCAAGAGATTCTATAGACAGACTCATCAACGGTGTCAGAAACTATGCCTGTGTATGCATCAAAGACTAGAGCCTCTTTTTGTAGATTGGCTCCATTTAGTGGGCTTTTCATTGTGTGTCTTTTTTTTTCTCCCTCTCTTTTTCTTTTCTTGTCAATGAAAGTCAAGTTATTTATCAAGAAAAGAAAAAAAAAATCTTTCAGATTGTTACTTCTTCATTATCAGAGGTCTTTTAGGGAATCTTAGAATCCTATGACTAGGTTTATGACCTCTGTTCAAGTGTCTGTTTGTAAAATGTTTTCTGTTTCCACTGTTGTAAACTCTAGTTCATTTTTGTATAAATTTGTATAATGGGCTCTTTCTCCTCTATTACCTATTTGTTTCCTTTATCTTAATGAAAGCTTTGTTTTCATTAAAAAGGTTGAAATTTCTACTATTATGAATGTGTGTAAATATTAAGTGTCAAATATTTGGTCATTGTTGTCTTTAATTCTTTTCCATATTTGTATTTGGTCTTTCTCCAATCTAAGAGAATCTAAACTGCAGTTATTCCAGAACCAATATATTTTTTATTCTTTCAAAATTAAGATGGTATCAAAGCAGAAAATCTTGTATTCGAATCCTTGTAATGTCATTTCCTCTCCAATTAATATTAACTTTCATTTGTTTAGGCTTTTACAAATTTTCAAGTTCACAAGTGAGGGGAGCATTGAAGTATTGATATGATTAAATTTACTATAACCCATTAACTCAAGTTTTTGGGTTGGGCAGTGATTTACCAAAAAAAAAAAAGAAGGATATTTCTTTTTGATGTGTTGATTGTGAAAACGTACAAGTAATTTTAGGGGACCTTTTGCATCCCATATTTTAATTTTCCCCATAAGTCTTTTGTCTGTAGAATCAAGTCCTCTAGTTTTGATTATTTTTTTACTGTGATTCAACACACAGCGTCGTGGTGGTGTACAAATTACACAACAGATTTCTGTAACTATAGTCTTTCCATGATTTTCAATAATTGGAAGACTTTTTTGGGTTAGTTCCTCCTGGGGAGGGCCACCTTGGCCCTTGCCCTTAGGCTATCCTTGGTTTTGCCTTTTGGGCTGTTTTAATATACACAGGTGTTTCTTATAAAAAAAAAAAAGTCCTCTAGTTTTGATGAAATTGCTACCATGTGGAAAAAGATCTCTACAGCTAAATTTTTGTTAGATATAGGCAGAAGATTTGAATTTTCAACTACTTTTTTCCTTTTGTTTTATGAGTTCAAAAGTTGCATTCTTTCCTTAGTAAGGTTATTGCAGCAACATTCAGATTTTGGAGAACCTTGAAGAAGGAAAGATCGGATTTGGAGCTGGTCACAACTTTCGAACTTCAATCTTAAAGTCAATTTATGACTGTCCTTTCCTCAGTGTGCATTTAAAGGTATGGCTGGGAAGCTTGCAAGTGAAATTGGATACTATACTAAACACCATACAAAAGGAAAAGCACATTCATCTGAATGTTACTCTTTTCCCTTCAATTATAAGTTCTGGATCTTTTTTATCTAGTTGATTGGATCTCCATGCTTATCAGTATATTATTAAATCCGTTTGATGTATGGCTCAAATTTATTATGTATCTGTATACTCGACTTCTTAAAATTAGAAACTAATTCATTATAAACTCAAAGGTTGCGGCATGTGACATGTTTCTGGGTTTCCCTAGGACTATTTTGTCTCTAAGTTATTGGATCCTGAATTTCTGATTACCAAATGTCATAGACTTTGATGATGTCTTCAGTTGAAATCCAATGAATATATGAGTAAGGTCACCAAAATTTTAGGTACAAAAGAGTGGCACTAAAAAGTGGCGTATGCATACTTGCTTCATATTCTTAATACATTTAGAAGTCAATTTTTCAATCTCCCAAATAATATTTCATAATAGGAGTAAATGGTTCTTTTTTGCTTTCCAGTATTGATTTTTCATCACTAATATTCTTTTCTGAAAGCCTCTGTATACTATGATAAATCATTTTCTCCTTGGGTTTTTATCAACCATTGTTCTGATACTGTTCAATTTTTCACTAGGATTTGAAAGGTGTGGTTGTATGCATAGTGGCAAGCTCGAGTATTATTGATGACAATGATAGAAGTACCCTGTTGAAAACTTTTCGTCAAGTTACCGCATATACCGGGAAAGTTATATTATCTGCAATTCAGGATCTAAATATGGAGCCTAACTTTCTCATGACAACCGTCCTTATTGTTGGGTAATATACTTTTTTTTTCTTTTGTTGATCTCTAATCACTTGTCAGAATTTGTAGAATTGTTGATGTCATAACTAATGAATGTACATTAGTAAGAGTAGGACTGGACGTGGATTGTGATGCTCTAGTCAAATCTCTAATACTTGTGAAAAAGCTTAAATCAGTGTCCAGTGATGTACTTGCAAATGAAATTATTGATAGAACTCTATGCAGAAGTTTAAAACATGGAGCAATTGCCGTCCTTCAGAAATTTTGAATATTTCTTTAAAGGAAATAAGATGGTTTTTATCAATAAAATACAAACATACCAGACAATTCTGTAGTGAAGAGGTTAAGTGTCCTCTTTACCTTCTCTTTGCTTGGACATGTATTCGACATGATTCTGCTATCCTCTCCTAACTTTGCCCTCTTAAGAAATTCTCTGCAAATGAAAGACCATGAAAAAGAAGCTTTAACAAAACAGGGAGTCATGCATGCCTAACCGAGTTATGAATTTAAAATGTTAGGAGTCATCCCCTGTCTAGTTAAAAAGTTAAAAGGAATTCCTTAGAACAGTGATCAGATTGTTAACCCAAAGTAAGAAGGGAAAGTTTACCGCTTGTATTTCTCTAAAGTTGAGTTCTCTAGTCTTTCTATGATAGACTTTGTTCTCAAAAGTAAGGTTGATAATCTTCAGATTTGGAGGTTGGAATTTGCCTATCCTTCCTTTACTCATAAATAAACTTAAAAAAAAAGGGCGTGGTGAAATGTCTCGGGATAATGATTTCTACCTCACGGCTCACCCCAATAGGCACGAGGTCTAAAGGAAATCCAATCCAGCCAATAACACAGGAATGTAATTAAATAACTTAGAAACTCTAATTCAGTATTAATTATCATGATTGGTCTAGATACCGTACTGAAAGGTAGACTCGTTCTAGATGGAAGGCCTTACTTCCTGGGACATACATGGTAGAACCATACTGAAAGGCCTTGATGGTATTAATAACTTTTGTTTCGTCAACCTTATAAAAATGAAGGTCAAGTGGGCTGCTTGGTTATTGATCAAGTTTGTTTGAAGTTCAAGATTGCTTGGGCCTCCTTCAATGCGTCATGTTCTTCAGGTACTCCTACAGTCCTCAAAGACGGTCTAGAGGTTAGAGGTGGTAGGTCTTCCTTTTAATTTAAATCATCAACTTAATTCTGAGTGCTTGGCTTGAGAGATTCTTGAAGGAAGTTGTTAATTGTTAGAGAAGCTGAAAAATTATCTGACCTACTCTAGTTTATTCTTGGGCTTTCTTTCTGGAGTTCCCTTACCATGTTCTATGCTTGATGTTATACCTTTAGTGATATTACATATCTTCACTATTGCTCTAGTACATTAAGATTTTAGACATAATTAATTGAGCTCAAATTATAAAAACTAATAATTTTGGTCTCCAAATTTGAGCTCAAATTCCAATTTTGTTAATAAACCTTTTCCAGTTTCAAATTGATTGTTAAAGTACAATTTATTTATAGTTGAATCATTTCTCAGTAATTCTTCTTTTTCCGTTGTTGGTATTGTCCATTTAAAGGTGCCATGTTGCTGGTTGATTTATAATTTTTTTGTTGCAAAAATGACATAATTGCAATAGAGAGGAAGGCTGAATTAAAGCCTACTCTATTATCTATCGTTCAAAACTTAGTGCAACTGTCATATGAATTCCAGTTCGACAAAGCAGCAATCTTCCCAAAGTAGTGGCATTTTATCTAGATTGGCCCAGCGTTTCCCTTTGGTTTTTAAGCTTTTATGGAAACCTCAAGAACCATTGGTGGAAGCCGAGGAAAGTGATGTGCTTGAAGATGCAAGTCCTTCAAATCTAAGAGAGTCTGACGATGTGGACATAGCGAAGATTGCTTCAGAGGGCGTGGATAAAGATTTTTATCATGGGACAGAACCTGAAAATAACCAAACAACATCCAATTGCAGTGATTTAGTCAGTTCAAGGTACACTTTATTTATTCTGAGCTTGCTCAGTTTCTAAGTCTCCTCCTTTGCTTTTCTTTGGTACCTGATGAATTTGTTGCATTTTGGGGAATAATGACAGTGATTCTGAACAACTTGAGGCTGGACTGTCAGAAAATGAAGTGAATTATTTGCCTTTTAGCAATGGAATTAGTAGAGGTTAGCACTACTATGGAATTTCTTGTTTAAATCTTGCTTTACGCACAGATAGGTGGTATCACTTGGACAAAGGAACATTATCTAGAGGACTGCTTATATTACTTCTAGCTTTCTGAATTCAACCCATTTTGTAGGAGCTTCTTTTCGCAGAGATCCCCTCCACAGATGGAATTTGGGTCCAGGACATCAGATCGCCCAGCAGTGGGCCAGAGAAAGAGCTGCTGATGCTGAGTTGGCTTCTGCATTTGACAATATAAGCATATTTGACCTCCCAGTCGGAGTGAGACCTTCGGAAGAGGTCCAAGATAAAGCCTTTCCAAATCCAGAGATGAAATATGAGAAGAAATCTAAAGCTTCAATTAGTACTTCCAGATTTTCGTCTCAGAATTCATTGACTGATGCAAGTTTAGAAGTGATTAAGGAATTTTACGATACCTCATCTGCATTTTTGAAAGGGAAATCTGCCGACATTCCTAAGAAGCAAGGACTTTTGTCTGTTCGTGCAGCATCGATGCTGGTGATGTATTTTTTATAGTTTGTTCACTCGTCATCCATATTTTGAATTAAAGTGACATCTGTGCATCTGTGTCTGTGTCCATGTGTTTTTTTGTGTTGGCCTTTTGTTTTCCTCTTTTAACACCCTATTAACTGACACAGGAGGCCAAATCATGCTGGATTTTGCAAATCCTTTTTAGCTAGGACACTTGATCTAACTGCCGCTCTCTCTATTAGAGGGTCAAACTCTCAAGAGAATTTATTCTTGCCTTGTTCTTATGCTCGATATTTATATTTTGTGGTGGTGTCTTTTTGGATACTTCCGGTGTCTAGTGGTTTGCACTCCCCGCTTCATCCTAGAAGGTCTGGGAAGTCATTCATTGTTTGAGTTTTTTATGTTCCATTGATAAATTGTTTTGTAATTATAATTCTTTCTTGATTGACGCCAATAAGCAGAATTATTTCTAAATTTGGATGAGATTGGTATCTTGTCACACATTTTCTATATGCAATTGATTTTAGTGAAGTCCAATTGAATTGACATGTTTCTACTTACATCAATTGATCATGCCATGGAGTCCATAAAAGTTCAAGAATCTATTCCGAATTCCTTCCTATAATACGTTAACGTATCTATATGACTTTAACAGCTCTCAACTAATAGATATTCCTCATTACCAAAATTTTCCCGTTATTGAGCTTTCTGAATCCGAAAATTTGAATTAAGATGGTCACATTACATTCAGGAAGCCGAGCGAGATTCACCTAAAAAGTGGAGTCCTGTGATGGAGCTGCAGTATAGAGGTGGCATTTACAGGGGACGCTGCCAAGGAGGGCTCCCCGAAGGAAAGGTACTGTCCTTGACGTAGAAGACAATTGCAAACTTATTTTATACCGACCTTTATGGAATGCTGCCTTTTGATTATATGTACAGGGCCGTCTAGTTCTTCAAGATGGGAGCATATATGATGGTATGTGGCGATATGGTATGAGATCAGGTCAAGGAACAGTCTACTTCAACAATGGAGATATGTTTCAGGGATCATGGAGGGATGATGTCATGCATGGAAAGGTTTGTGCTATTGTTATTGCTTGTTTCACTTCAAATGGTCATCTCTATCTTGAAAATGCTTTGTTGTGCATGCACAATATAAAAAAATATGCATTAAGCTGTTGGGAAATGGGGTTTGGCGTTCCGATTTAATGTAACTTAGAATATGAGAAATGCTCCTCCCAATTTCACTGCATCTGAAAATATGACTTGTTGGTAACATACAACTTCTTTCTATCCACCTGCTCTAAGGTAAGTGTGGTCTAAACAATACCTTTAATTGGATAATAATTATCTGGAAAGGAGACAGCTTTGGAAAAAACGATTCCCAGTTCCTAAATTTTACTCTCAAAGATTAAGAAACTCTGTTCATAGTTGGCTCCTGAGAACATTTTTCCATTAATGATATTAAGTAATATGTCATCAAGTGATGCCACTTTGCAATGAGTCAATGACATGACTAGGTTATTAATTATATATAATGAAATTAGGTGGCTATTTTTCTTATTATTTCAACCAAAAATTCATATAAACAAAAGGGCATCACCACACGACTTGTTCAATCCAATTTTGGTTGGTGTCACTAATACATCATTGATTCCTTTAAGATCAAAATTGTTTCCTTTCTCCCAAATTATTATGGGTTCTTTGTTTTACCTGAAATACACTATTTGAATTTTGTCTTGGCAATAATTTTTCGGTAATGAGCTTGTCATTGAACTGACACACTTCCCTATATGTTTTGCCAGGGCTGGTTTTATTTCCACACAGGGGATCGGTGGTTTGCAAACTTCTGGAAGGGAAAGGCTTATGGAGAAGGTCGCTTTTACTCAAAGTCAGGTGATATTATTTTTGGTCATTTCCAAGATGGATGGCGTCATGGCGACTTTCTTTGCATTAATGTTGATGGTTCAAGGTTGGTATTTCCTCCTATTCAGTGCCTATACAATAAATCTCCTGATCTTAATCCTTTCTTTGTACATAAATCTCAGATATATAGAAGTTTGGGATGAAGGTTATCTTAAGGGACGTGAGAATTTGGATTCCGGTGCTGATACTGCATAAATAACAAATACATTATTATTGTCTCTGTTTTCATATTGATAATCGTCTCCCAGAAATTGTACATTCTGTAGCTTCTGAATTAATTCACACTTTCAGATTTCGAATTCTTTTGGGACTATCATAGAAACGATGTATAATATGTACATTGATCCAATTGTACGTGGGGAAGATCAAGTCGCTTTTCGTTGCCAAAAACTATTGGTTTTGTTGTTCCTCATGGCCTGTTTGTTTCACTGAACTCAAGGTTAGTTTTTGCATGAATAACTATTTTCCTGATTTATTACATGGATTTTCGCTTTGTAAGATATGGATATTAATTATCCATGGATGAAAGCCCATGCTCAAGGTGGGAATGGGAATGGGAATGGGGGCTTTTCTTCCCCTATAGAAGATGCTACATTTTCCTCATAGATGTTAATATTTTAAATATACAAGGTAAAATACTTCTGCAGCGTCGGAACTTGGGAGAGAAACGTTTTATTTATTTATTGTTCCTTAAACATGGGGACTGAGGAGGAAGGAATTGAATTTTTAACCTTGAAACGAACAATTCAAGGTTTGTGACAGATCAAACTCATGCATGTTATTATTTTATGGAACATTTGTAAATATAACAATTAGATTCAATGTATTATCATATATATAATAACATTTTAAAGAAAATTGCAAATATAACATGTTGTCAGAGTCAATGACAGAAGTTTATCACTAATAGATCATATTGCAAAAATATTAATCTGTGGTTGATAGAGACTTCTTTACTTTGTTATATTTACAAGTTTTAAAAAAAATGTTTTACTATATATTTGATTATTATCCCTAAAATTGATGCCCATTACAATTACCCTTATTTTATTGACTTTGTATGACAAATTTCAATTTATACCTTGAAATATGGTATATCGTTGATAGATTTTAAAATTTTGCTATATTTTGATTCATTTTGTTATTTTTTAAAACAACCTTATAAAATAGTATTTTATATTGAATGTATATTTTAAAATATAGACAATAATTAGTATGTCACAACGAGCATAGTTCAACTACATATATAGGTTAATCACCTGGATATCTATCGTTCAACCTAAACAAATATTGACAAAAAAAATGTGAAAAATCTTCATAGATCCTTAGAACTCAGTTAAATAATTTTTGCACAAAAATAATTAATCATTAATCAAAAGAAAAATTATTTTAAGGGACAAACTTTTAAGGGACTGAAATAAAATATTATAATTTATTTGTGATAGATCACTATGTTTAATCTTGACATTATTTTGCAATATTTTATAAATTTTGATTCATTTTGCTATATTTGAAAATAACCATTAATCAAAAGCCAAAAGTTAAAAAAAAAAAACTTTAGGTTTTTCAATTTCATTTTAACCAATTTCATATTTATACAGTAGAGTATGTTTTAAAATCATATTAAAAAAATAATGGTTATAATTGCATCATTTTGGGTTGTTACCATTCCTAAAATTTATGGGACATGCAGGTTTTTAAATTTGTGTTAAATTTGAAGTGATAGTTTAAACAGTGATTTTAGTAAAAAAAAAATAATTAGATACAATTGATTTTGTAAAATTGAATTCTAAACAATCAAATTTATGTTTGATAACAAACTCCTAAAAGTAATTTTCATATCTAGATTTTCGATCATCGTATTTGGTACCAAAAGTTATTTTAAAACTATCAAATTACTAAGAAAATTTTAGATATGTCAAAAACTATATAAAATTATGTGAAAATTTACGATTAATCATTTTTAAAAAATAACTAGAAACCTAATACTTCAAAAGTCAATTTAAAGTGATTTCTTATTTTTTAAAATCACTTTATTTAGGTTGCCGAATACCATATATTTGTACAAAATTTATTTTAGCTAGTGAAAAAGTAATTTTATCTATGCCAAAATCACTACAAAAAACACTCTTAACAAAGTTAGCAGTCAATATTTTTTGCCTCTAGAAATATTAATTAATAATGTCTTTCTCAATATATATATATATATATATATATATATATTAATGCTATTTTCATATTTTATATTTAAACAATTAATGCAAATAAAGAAACAGGGTAACAATACAAACATTTAACTCCAAACACAAATTCAATATAAAATATGTATGAAGAACAGGCCAAGAGAGATTACAGTAGCGGCTTATTTATGTTGCTATAAATTTTTTGTTTTTCAGTGCAAACAATTATGGAAATGGATTCCACCTACACCTCCCTCGAGGATAGAAAGTTATACCAATTACCGGCTACATAAACTCCTGTGATCATTTATATAATAAGGGATCGTGTCTACTGCATTAACAGAGTTGTACATAAAGTGGACCTATAAATTGCATTAAAATTCAAGGGAAAATTTCCTTATATCTGAAAAGCAAAAGTATACCTAAAGTTGAATTTGATCACTGGACCAAATTTCCTAGCAAGAGAGCTACCTACTTAATGATGGTTAGGCTTTCTAATTTGGCAATGTACAATTGGTCGACCTTGAAATTTATTGGCTATAAATTTACACCAACTAGCAAATTAAACTATGGAGATCACAGCCACAATGCTGGATTTCTTTAAATTTCACTTTCGTGTAAGCTGTAGAGCAGAAGTATTTTTGGTCCACAAAACTCGAAATGAGCAATGCAAAAATGATTGCTCAAAATGCTCCAAGTTTGGTAGAATTCATCAATTCTTTGCTTGGAGAATCGTGGTATTGACAAAAAAGATCAGACACTGGAAAGGAGGAATAAAAGATTCAAATATAAAAAATGAAATTCAAGAATATACAAATATACCTAATTCTAGTGCAAAATTGTTTAGGAGATAGAAATGGAGTCGTACCTGCAGTTCTGTGGAACTCTCCAAGAATGAGTTGATGATGTCTTCAGATATGGCGGCATCGACATGTAATGTTTCCAATCCTCGAGCAAAATTCTGAGATCATGAAGCTTACTGTCCATTCCAATACAGCAGTTTGCATGCATGGTTAGTACAAGATTTAAATCTTTGCTGGGTTCACAGAACCCACCAAAGTAAGCAGTATCCAAGAATCGAATCTTTAGACCAATTTCTTCTATGAAAAAATCGTATTTGATCCTATTAAGAACATCCTGATCATGGTATCCGGGATAAGTTTCTCGAGCTGAGTGCCAGTATTTGTAGAACTCAATTGACCGATTATTGGACTTCACATAGTTAAACCCTCCATTTGGTCTGTTATCTAAATCGTCAGGTATGCCCAGGTATTGATCACAAGCAATCTGGAAATCTGCATTGATATCAAAGAATGGAAACGGATCCCTGAACCACATAACATCAGCATCCTGAATGAAGAAACAAGAGTACGGGAATTAAAAGAAATTCAAAGGGAAAACTTAATAAAATTGCATCTCGATGTAAATGTTTGATAAGGACATGTCAGGAGCATGCAAATTTCTATCCTTCAACATTTGAGAAAATAAAAACAAAAACCGATATATCATAAAGAAAGTAATTGGTAAACCAGATAGGCGTAGTGAAGGTATAAGAGACTTAAACAGCTAAATAACAGATCTCAAACAACAAAAGTTTACGCAAGGGTTGTCATGCTATCGCACACAGAAATTTGACTAGTGAAACAAAAGGCAAGAGAGACCTAATGTGGGAATTCCTGCTGATAGTGGAGGAAGAGAACGACAACCAACCAGGCAGTGGATTGACCCTAATTCCTTATCCTAAATCATGCTAGGGGGCAGAGCTGACAGTTGATTGAACCTCTCTCCAAAAAATCATTCCCTGAAGAAACCATCCAAGCAGGTTTAAACAGTGGAGGGGAAAGAAATCCAAGTGGTAACTGGAGTGGTCTTAAATTCCTAATTGAGAATGACCAGTCGAGCAGAGGTGAGATTTAATTAATGAAGAAAATTTTCCTTTCCCAGAAGCCTCTCCCTGAACAATATTAGGAAGTTCTGGGTTCTTAAAAAGAATAGGAAATTCCTGTTGGAGAATAAACTTCTAAAGTCCAAAGCAAAGAAAGATATATTGACATCCAGTTTGATACCCCAATCTCCATGTCAAATTCCTAAAATCATTTTCACTAAAATTACAATTTCTAAAATCACTCCCAGACACACCCTTAGTACGTTCATGTGTATAAACATACTTCAAAAGAAGTGACCCTACTACACTAGACCGTATTTCTATCTATGTGGTTCTTTATGGTATACCATATATATTGATAAACAATAAATTCAAAGAAAAATTCTACACAAGGAAAACTCTAAATTTCTTGCCTGGCCCTAGTAATACCAAAATTCACTGAACATAGATCGATTGTCCACCCATTATCAGATTCCTACGTGCTGTTTATCCAACCTTGCTGAGCATTAGATTAAACTATATCACATGTCTCAACCTTAAAAAGAAAATTGGCGCTCTTTTGGTAATCACCTTTAGATGCTTGGGGTCTCCCCTTATTTTATTTTATCACTGAAATGTTTCTTACAAAAAGAAAAAGAAAAAAGAAAAAAAAAAGAATTATTGATGTAAATGAAAGCTGAGGAAGCAACCATCTCAAGGGGAAAGAGATACCGTGAATACAAAATTGTACCCCATCTCAAGAACAGTTCGTAGAAAATCAATCCTTCTCCACATCATCTTCAAGTAGTCAGGTGACATAAAATATGCCTCAGAATGAAAATCAACTCCTTCAGTAACAAGAGCAAAGCAGTGGACATGAATATCCAAGCAACGAATAAATGCCTTTTTGTCCAATGCAATAATAACCAAATGATTTAACAGATGGTGAGTTCGATTTCCAATTCTAAAGCTCTGTAGAAAGAGATCAATGACTGCGTTTGGAGATGCCCATGCTTCATTTAAAGTAGTCAAAATAACTGTTTTGTCTTCTGTTGCAGCATCCTTTAAAACCTTGTCCAGTCCATACTCATCAGCCTCCTATAATCACAGCCAGAAGAGGCAAAAATCAAAGACAAGTAAAAATATAAAGGAAAAACCCAATCCAAATCAGTTCAATACTTAAGCATAAGAGCTGTTAAGCAAGTTGTAATTAAATAAGAAACATAATAAGTATAGAGAAGTCTTACTACAATCACATGCATTGTAATTTAATAAGAAACATAATAAGTAAATAAATCACGAAACTCTCTCAAAAGAAATCTTCCAAGATAACGATGTTAGAGAACCTAAATACAAAATGAAATAACCTGACCAAATGGATTCTATAACTCAGGAACCAACAAACGAGAATTGTCCCTCCTAATGGCATTTTCACTATCCCTAACAAACCAAGAGGAAATCAAAATAAGCAGAATGAGGCAAAGAATTGAAATCTACTCTGTGCTCACATATGAAAAACAGAGAGAGATTGATGAGAGATAGAAGAGGCACACTAAGCGTAATCATGCAAGCTAAATCAAGAAAAGATAATCAATTAAAGAATTTCAGCAAGAAATGGAAGTCATAGCCACCTTCTGTATTTTTCGGGATACACTACCAAAACGAATCATCATTTCACATCCATGCCTCATCAACAAGGCCAATTCAATTCATCAAAGATATTCAAATGATTAAAGAAACTAAATTAATCAACAACACAACCCGAATGGAAAAAAAAAAAAAAAGAACACGAAGGGAAAAGAAATAAAGAAAACCCAGATGAAAACTCACGGGAGAAAGGTCATCGTCATCAGGGAGAGAGAGTAAGAAAGGGGAAACAGAAGAAGGATCGGATGAAGTAGAGAAGGAAAAAAGAGGGAAGTAACGAAGGGAGTTGAGTTCTCTAAGAATAACAAGAAAAGAGAGGGAAATGGCAGAGAAAAGAAGAAGAATGTGAGGAGTACAGCGGAAGGAGGAGTAAGTAAACATGGGGGAAATGTAAGAATTGAGAAGCCAGGGCATTACATTACATTACAGGGGGGGGGGGGGGGGGGGGAATGAGAAAGGTCTAGGGTTGAAAATCCCAAAAAAACTTCCAC
>JBBPDJ010000026.1:9131000-9147264 GCA_037974625.1 Cucumis cinereus
CCCCCCCCCCCCCCCCCCCCCAAAAACGCCTAAAGTTGAAGATCCCAACAGAAATTCCACCATATTAGTCGAAGGAGAGAGGAAGAAGAGGAGAATCAACAGTTTATAGGCGTTTGTAGAGAGAGAAAGAGAGAGAGAGAGAGAGTGGAGTGGAAGAAAGAGTGTGTAAAGATTTGGGATGGATGGTGTGGGAGCCA
Source organism: Cucumis cinereus (assembly GCA_037974625.1). Lineage (NCBI taxonomy): Eukaryota > Viridiplantae > Streptophyta > Magnoliopsida > Cucurbitales > Cucurbitaceae > Cucumis > Cucumis cinereus. Next base: position 9,131,198 of record JBBPDJ010000026.1, read on the forward strand.
CAGCCAAGCAGAGCCGCCATTAATGGAAGAAGAAGAAGAAGGTGTTAAAGAAAAGTATTGGAAACTAATTAATTAATTAATTGGCATAATAATAATAAACAAATATAGAGATATTCGAAAATCAAAATGGTGAGCTGACGATGAATGTAACGGCATTATAGTCTATGCTTCTAACCTCTCAACTCCCACTTATACCAAATCTATGCTTCTTACACACCTAAGCTTTCACCTCTCACTACCAACTACCTTTTTTAATTAATTAATCAATTATTATTATTATTATTGGTATTATTATTATTATTTGCATAATTTTAGATTTTGTTAATAATAGATATCCATAGATTTCGATGATACTAGACACTAGTAAAAACTAATAGAAATTTATTGGTGTCTATCAATGTCTTTCATTGATAGAATATAGAATTTTGCTATATTTTATAAATATTTTGTCAATTCTCTCATTTATGACAATTTTCCTTTATAAAAATAAGGCAAATAATTAAGAATGTCTAGCGTTTGGTGACAACATGATCAGATCCACAATTTTGATTATGATTTATGTTTTTACTGAATATATGTTTGGCACACAATCCAAATTTTATTTTTTGAAAACTATTTTGTGATCCAAATAGTTCAAAATTTTGAAAAACGACATTCCAAAATTTGATCTTGAAATTTAAAATGCATAATTATAATAAATAAGGATAAAAACATTTATTATCAACTAATATTTAGTGGATAACTGCAACTAATTTACAACTATTTAAATTAGAATCTAATTCCAAATTCTGCTTCCAAACACATACCTAAAAAATGAAATACAAATTATGTTTTCATTTGATCCCCTGTTTTCAAATTTTTTTGTTTTAAGATTCTTTACCAAGCAAACTCATTCGCTAGGCTTGTGTTAATTTTTGAGGTGCCTAACAAATAGTTTTGGGGATACCCCTTTTTTGCAAATAATTTTTTAAACAACCCTAAATCTATACTCAATCATATACTTGGAGTTGTAATAATTAAATAACTAATAGTTATATCATTTTACATTGAATTTTCATAAATGTGTCAATTTATACCATCTCCATATTTCACTTGGCCAATATCGTGTGAAACTTTTAATTTTACTCAATTAAACTACACAATTTATTACCTTAAAAAATCATCAATGCATTAATTTTTAAACATATTTAGATTTTTTTAAATATCGAATTTACAAAATTAAAGTCTAAATTAATTGATTGTTGTATGAATGTTTAAAGTGAGAGATTAATAATTTATTTATTATAGATATAGATATAGATATAGATATATTGTTGATATCAATGGAAGTGGGCTAGCGACAAGAGTGAAAAGAAAAATAGAAGAATTGGCTCAATTTCTATAATGGTCCCCTACATGTCATGTATAAGATATTTTAATACATGATCTCACTTACTTAATCTTTCCATTTCCCAAAATGCTGATAGAGAAATTATTCCATTTAAAAACATTACCATAAAGAACTTCTCAAACACAGAGCCTTAAAATAATAACATTAAACTAAAAAAAATTATAAACTAACAAACCCACCAAAGATGGTTACTAATCCATACTTTTTGAAGCACAGAACATCAAACTCTTGCCAAATTGCAATATGAAAATGAATTAAAAGTTAAAGAAAGGACATAAAAGAAGAGAAACATGGGGGGAGTTTATAATTTATATACAGTAGACCGTAATAATAAACCAAATATGGTTTTGGGAATGGTCATTTGTGGGTTACAGTACAGCACCATCTCGTTTCTTCACACTTAAGAAGCCTTCTTTGGGCGATAGCGTTTGGCACAGATGATATATACCAACAAGTTCAAGAAGCTAAGTCCAGCCAACAGCCAGAAGAAGAAATCCAAATGGCCCTCGTTTAAGTTATCTGGTATCCACCCAGACTGCCCATTTCTTGTTGTTAAGTAAGTGACAATGGTTAGAATGAATGAACTGAGGTAATTCCCCAAAGCAGTGGTCAATAGAGACAATGCACTGCACAAACTCCTCATGGCATCTGGAGATTGATCATAGAAAAACTCAAGCTGTCCAATGAATGTGCATACTTCTGCTGCACCCAGCAAGAAATATTGTGGTATTTGCCAAAGTATGCTTAGTGGTACAGCCTCTGATTTATGCACCAAATCAAGTTCTCTTGCGAGTTCTAGTCGTTTGATCTCTACCACAGCTGCAGCTGACATGCATAATACTGATATGAAAAGGCCAATACCCATCCGCTGTATTTCGGTGAATCCTCTCTCCTTTCCGGTAATTTTTCTTGCAATTGGGACTATGAATCTATCATACACAGGCACCCAGAAAATAACACTAACTACATCGAAGGTTGAGAGAGAGGCTGGAGGAATGCGGAAAGAACCAATGGTCTTGTCCAGCATTGTTCCTTGTTCCACGAATAATGTTGACATTTGGGCGTATACGGCAGCAAAGACGATTCCAGTAGCCCATATTGGGAACATTCGGATAAGAATCTTAAATTCCTCAACCTGAGTTACTGTGCATAGCCTCCAGGGATTGGAGAAGTCCCCGCTTTTCAACTCGGCATCAGAGATGACAGCCGCTTTATCAAGGCATCTGCAGCATAAATAAAGTTTTGAGTTAAATTTCTTTGGGGAATAATATCTCATTTTCATGCAAACCTATTGAAAGTCAAACGACTTTCCAAGTGCTTAAAAACAAATACTTAGCACTTGAAACCTCTTTCTTAAGATCTAGGAACAACCAGGCCATAATTTGTGGGATTTTCTCGATCTCGTTATTCAATCATAATCAAGGCGCATAATATGTCAAGTAAAATTATCATATAATTACAAGGTTTACTACAGACAAAATAATGCAGTTTCTTGGGAAGAAAGGTCTGCACAGAGAGTAATAACTAGTATTATTTTGGAGGTCAAGGTGCAACAACAGTAAGGAAGCTAATTATCAACCAGATATTCACGTGATCAGAACAGGTTCACAATCTATCATGACTCTGTCAAATTTATATATACCACAACACATATATGTGTGCATCATGCATGTAATAGCTACACACCAGATTGACTCAAGCAGCAGACCTATCAGAAAACAAGTCGATTACTGCAATCACAAATATCATTTGAGAAATCCCACTAACACGATCTCAAAGTTGCTTGGTAACTGGAAAGTAAAAATGCATGTAAATGTTGAAGGACTAACAAAGCTTTACTTCATCAGTTAATCCATCATTGGTAAATCAAATTTTCATGGAAATTAGACTTCCCCAAAATAATAAGAAGTCTGCTTAAATATTTTGGCATGCAGCTATGAGATTATATATCAGCTAGTGAAGTAAGTTACCTCAGCTCATCACTATGCTCTAGTTTGCGACTTCCTTCAATGGCAGAACTTTTGTCTTGAACCTCATACAAAAGATTACTGTCACCAGGAACCCTTAGACTTCGTTTATGAAAGGATGCAACCAAAACCTGGCACATCCTTGTAATTGGGCTTCCTCCCGGTTTCTGAAATCTGTAGAGCTTTGTGCCAGAAAAGAAACTTACAATAGCAAGGCCCATAAATACTGCAGGGATGCCAAACCCTAGACCCCATCCAGCATTGTCTTGTATCCAAACAAGGAGACTACTTGATATAAGAGCACCAATATTGATTGAAAAGTAAAACCAGTTGAAAAATGAGCCCTTTTTAACCCTCTCAGCAGGATCGGTATCATCAAACTGGTCTGCTCCAAAGGATGACACACATGGTTTGATTCCACCTGTTCCAAGGGCAATCAAATAGAGTCCAAGGAAAAATACCATATACTGAGCAGCAGAAGCTGGGGGGCACATGAACCCAACACATTCAGCAGGCTTTAGAGCAGGAACAGATGCAGAGAGAGTTAATGTACACATTCCCTGTAAAGAAAAACATACATCTTTAGTTGCACTCTGAAAAGATAATATTGAGACTAGCATGCAGAATGGGTGCAGGCTATGCAACAAACATAGTACATTCTATCCACAAATGACCTCCCTAAAGTACTTTTCACAAGTCATTACTTGATAAATTGTTTATTGCACTATGTAAAGCAACTATCTTGTGTTACCAATATTCTTACATTTTAAACTTAACGACGCACGATTTGGCAAGACAGAAAAAACAAGAAAATAAGATCATAATTCAAAAGATCTTTTTTAGGAAAAGTGTGGGAAGGAAGTGTTAAACGGTTCCTTCAAAAGGGCCTAAAGTTCCATAGGACTATAGGAGTCTATCAACAAAGAACATCATGACACTATTCTCAATAACCAGCAAAAGAAAATTATTAAATCACCAATAGACCCAAAAGCTTAAGCTCATGAGTGAAGGAAAATTTAATTATATATCATCTAACACTCCCCCTCACTTGTGGGCCTGAAATATGTGAAAAACTCAACAAGTGAAAATGAATATTAAATGGGGAGGAAATAATGTGCAGGGGCTTGAATACAAGGCCTCCCTGGACCAACTGCTTTGATACCATATGAAATCATCAACTTACCTAAAAGTTTAAGCTTGCAAGTGAAGAAAAATTTAATTATATATCATCTAACAAAACAAATATAAAATAATGCTAGGGAAGGGGGGATGGCGTATCAACTTCTGGTGGAACATACAATGAAGTAAATTGTTGAAAAAGCAGCAATCGTCCAATATCTTCCCCAGTATGCATCTGCCAATATAGCTCCAATGAGGGGTGTAAGATAGCAAGTTCCTTGCCAAGTAGTGACGTTTCTAGCAGCTGATACATTTCCTTGATGTAGTTTATTTGTAAGATAAGTAACAAGGTTAGTTGAAATCCCATAGTAGGCCAATCGCTCACAACCTTCATTCCCTGTAGGAAAATGGGGCAGGAAATGTCAAGTAAAGAATAAAAAAGAAAAGACAGTTTAAAATTTAAACTTCTCAAGGATTGAAATACAATAAAAGAAGAGGGAAAACGTTTAGAAAAATGCATCACATTTGCATCTCCAAAGTGGAAGAGCACAAATTTTTTTTGAGGAAGAATGATGCTAGATTTCATAGATCATAACAGTTGACGTTATTGTTATGTGCAAGTTGAGTTACTAATTTATGCTAATTATACAACTCCAAGGCACAAAAAAAGTACCTAGAATGAATGGGCATGCTTTCCAGTTTCCTGTATTTTGCTTGAGAACAGGATTCCCATGGAAGTCAACTGAGCCATCGCCTGTATACAATCCATTGCTTTCATTCTACAGAAGGAAATCAAAATATAAGCATTTGTAGGTGTTGACCCCAGTGTTGCGAAATAATAACATGAGCATCCTTAGGCATTATGTATACATTCTTCTTTTTCAAAAAAAAATAAATAAAATAATTTATGAAGTGCCAACTTAGAAATGAATGAATATAAAGTGGATAAAAGAACTTACCCCAAATAAAAGAGGCCAAACTAAAATGATACCTATAGGTTAATTACAAAAAGACTTAACCACTGAAGTCAAAAGAGAGACATGAAACTCAAAAGAGTCCACAGATCCTCCTTGGTTCTCCCCTGACCCCCTAAAAACTTTATTGTTCCTCAACCAAATACCTCATGATGTGTTAAGTAAAAAATGTAAATAAAAATACCCTTAGAATATGTATGTAATTATAACGTCCACATATTATATATGTCAATCACCAGGTGGACTAGAAACTGGTTAACATACTCATTCCTTCAGTCCTGGAATGAGCAATCCAAAAACAGTTGATGCTTGGTGCCAACATAGAGGAATGAAGTGTCGTATGTTGTTGAGTTGCAGATTCCTTGCCCCAAAACCCAAAATCTGAACACTACTATCTATTTTTCCCAATGAGCAATCCAAAAACAGTTGATGCTTGGTGCCAACAGCCAACATAGAGGATTGAAGTGTGGTATGTTGTTAAGTTACAGATTCCTTATCCCAAGAACCAAAATCTGAACACAACTATCTACTTTTCCCAGTGAACAATCCAAAAACAGTTGATGCTTGGTGCCAACATAGAGGAATAACGTGTAGTACGCTGTTGAGTTGCACATTCCTTATCCCAAGACCCAAAATCTAACCACTAACATCTATTTTTCCCAATGAGCAATCCAAAAACAGTTGATTTTTGGTGCCAACATAGAGGAATAAAGTGCGGTATGTTGTTGAGTTGCACATCCCTTATCCCAAGATCCAAAATTTGAACACCAATATCTATTTTTCCCAATCTGTTTCCCATTTAATTTAACAGTGACCAATCACAATTGGAGAAAACCCTCTTGTTTAACCAAGAACATCATGTTTTAACACGCAATACCCTAACTTCGAACTTCGAAGGTAGTAAGATAAAACTCAAATGCTTTTTGGTTAGAGTTACAATGAAATCAAGTAAGGGGTGTGTGAATACAGTTCGCCTTTTATGTGTTCCAGTTGTCTTCCTACTGATTTCAACAACTTTCATTGAGAAAAAAAATTGAGAGAATACAAGAGCATCCGAAAAACCAAGCCCACAAAAAAGGAACCCTCTCATGTGTTCATATGGTCTCACTCTCACAAATGAGTAAGCACCCAAACTATCAATTGCAAATCAACCACAAGGAAAAATGAACCCTTCCATAATCTGCTAAATTAAAGAAGCCTTAATCCGAGAGGGAAGAAGAAAGGAGCAGGAGGAAAACAAATCGTCATCAGCCATCACATACCCAATTCAAAATAAACAAAACACTTCACTATTAACAACACTTTACTGTATGTAATACTCATCATTTAGAAAGAAGATTAATTAAAAAAACTATGAACATCAATTCCATACCCAATGAGCTAAATCAGAATTAATTATAAAACAGTCTCTTAGTAAGCGTCATACATGTGCTTAAATTGTTTAATAACGCAAACGTTCAATTCGATAAAAGGGCTATCCATGTTCTTTTCATATATCCTCAAGATTTTTGTCTAAGAACTGTAAAGAACAGGGTTATTGAATATGAAATCAGGGATGAAACATTTAAATGGGTTGAAGATTCAAATGAATTGCAGCCTTTGACCATTGGACTACCGGCAAAAATCATATTCCGAAAATTCCGAGGGAGAGAGATTAAACCTGCAGAAGACCCTCCTCCAAGATTGCTCGGTCGTCGTCCTGAGAACCCATTGCGCTATTTCTCCGATCAGAAAGATAACAATAATAAGAAGGATAATTTGAAGACGCAAAGTGATTTCTTTAAATATCAGCACATGGGCGATATCATTTTAGAAACCGGAATTTTAAAATGAGAATTTATGGATCATGTAACCCAAAAAAAATGAAACTGAAATTAAAATTAATTAAAAATGAAAAAGAAACGATACTAAAAGCGTTTATTTGGATACAAATTAATGGTAATTAAAAAAAAAAAAAAAGTGCCACACTTGTCTCCTGTATGGCTATCTAATCATAGGTTTATCCAATTCAACCATGATTAAGTCAAACAACAATTGATAAATTCGACTGGAGAATCCAATTGAACTAGAAATTATAAATTGGATCGAACCGAGTAATTAAAATCGCTCAGGTTTGAAGGCCATACCAATTCAAGCCTTTGGTGAAAATTTTGAACCGGAGAAAATATTGTGCCCAAGCCCTTATATGACTCATAGAAACTCTATAAACAGAGGTCTACTCTTCATTTGAGGACGATGAAGAGAACTGAAGGCAAAAGCTTTGAAACCTTGAAGACCAAACATTTCAAACTCTAAAGATTGAATCTCTAAAGATCCAAAGACTAAAGCAATTTGAAGAACACAACTCTCCTAAAGCATAAAAAATCAAAAGATTTCTAAAGAGTATAATTATCCTGAATATTTGAAGATTAAATTTTCAAAGATCAACTTTTGCTCTAAAAAAGATCTAAAGACAAAGCTGAAAAGACTTCCAGAAGATCATAAGAGAGACTGAAACTCTTGAAGTTAGAAACTCCAAAGGGTGATCCAAGTCAGTCAACAAAGTCAGAGGGCCAAAGGTTGATCCAAGTCGATCAACCTGATTAATAAAGTCACAAACTGATCGATCAACAGGTCAAAGACCAATCCAAGTTGTTCAACAAACTAAAGGTCAATCCAAACTAAGCAACAAGATTAACAAGTCCAAAGATCAATCATCCAAGAAGATCTTCAAGTCCAGAGATTGATTATCCAAGAGGATCAATAAGTACATAGACAAATCATCTAAGAAAATCAATAAGCTTAAAGATTAAAGTTTACTTGTTGAGATAAAGAATCAAATTATCATTTTTTCAACAGCTATATTTAGTTGTTGGAAGCCTAATTCAAACGTTAACACATGTAAATGCATGCAATTCAAAGAGAATCTAAAACTATCTTTTTTATTTGTTTAATTAGGAAAAAAAACAAATTCTTTTTTCTTTCTTTCTTTTTTTCTTCCATGTTTTTAAATTTAGTGTTTCTTTTTAAGAAAAAAAAAAAAAGAAAGAAAAGTAAAGTGATGATATTAGTTTTATGGGCAAATGGGAGAAGGAATAGTAATAAAATAAGGTGAGTGTGTGTGTCCACAACCCCAAACGATATGGCTCACATTTCTATAATTTCTTCTCCACAAATCGGCATTCTACCTTCTCTTCAATTATACACCAATATATATATATATATATATATATATATATATATATATAAATAAATAAAATTTTAGAAAATGCCTCAAGTCGTAGAAAAGCTTTTCTATTTTCAGGTCATTTTGCGAAAATTTAGGGATCAAACAAATTTGGAGTATTTTAAACTATTTTCTTTTCAAAATTCACAAATTTATTGAAATATAAATATCAATCTTATTATTCATGTTATTTTATTTTATGTTAAATAAATCCATAAATCATACAAAATATCAAGTAAATAAAAAACTATTAGATAGAAATATAAAATATTGCACCTATTTTCTTTTTCTAGTATTTATTAATATATATATATATATATATATATATAAAAAGCGTACTTGTTTTCTTCATAACCATAATTTTTATATTTCCTAAATAACATATTAACTTATTAACCAAATTCCTTTTTTTTGTCTTTTTTTCAAAGTGAACTACTTTTAATTTAAAAAATTAAATAAATCTAAAAGTTTGGCTACATCCATTTTTAAAACTTACTAAAATTGAACAAAGTTAGAGATTTTAGCCAAGATTTTAATATATATGTAAATGGGGCTAGTCTACAAATCAAAACCATTTTTGGTTAAAACACTTTTAAGTTTGGAATATATTTTAATTATGTTTCTAAACTTTAAAAAACTTTATTTTTATCTTTGAACCAAAAAAACTTTATTTTTATCTTTGAACTGAAAAAAAATATATGAAAAAAATGAGGATCATTTGTAATATCGACTACATAAATTGACGTGATGATTGAAGTATAAAAATTGACTACATAAATGATTATAACAGTATTTTTTAAATAAATAAGGTAAAAAGGATTTTGATCTTCATTAAAAATGTAAATGATATCATGTACAACTGAGATAGTTTTTTGGAACATATCTTTAAAGTTCAAAACTAAAAATAAAACTTTTAAAAATTCTAGAGATTTGGCCGAAAGTTAAGGAATTTATGTGTATAATCAAACTAATTATTATTTTAGAAAAATTATTGTAAATGGTAAAACTGCTTAAAATATCTACAAATATAGACATAATTTTATTGTATTTTATAAATATTTTAATTCATTTTGCAATATTTAAAAATTAATTAATTTTTTTTATTTTTATTTTTTAGTATCTAAAAGTAAAATCAGGGAGGTTAGGAAAAAAATGTATAACTATAAAAACAACAACGTGCTAAAACTATATTTACGTATCGTGTTTATTTACCTGAAAATTATATGATTATTCAATAAAAATTAATTTTGAGGGACTAAATATATCAATAAAATTATTTAAAAGTAGAGTGACTCAAATTGAACAAATTTTAAAGGACAAACACCAAAAATAGTATTCTTAACCTTTTTTTTTTTTTTTTTTTTTTTTTAATTCTGTCCTTTTCAAATTTTCAAGAATTATAATTATTCAATCGTTTTCATTCACTTTCTTCATTCCCCTCTCTCTCTCACCCAATCTTCCTTTGTCTCTCTTTCTCCATTTCTCTTCTTCATTGTTTTATTGTTCTTTCTTCTTCCTTTCTCTCTTCATTTTTTTAAATCATAATCTTTACAACTTAGATTGATCAATCAGGGAACGTTAAGGAAATTAATGGGCCAATATATAAAATCAAAGAGCAAAAAAAAATATTTATAAATATAACATGATATCGTAATCTATTTGTTGGATCAGTATAGACTACTATCTTGATCTATATGTAGTCTATTGATATTTTAGTATATTTTGTAAATATTTTGATTCATTTTACTATAATTAAAAATAACTCAACGAAAAATCACATAAACATTTCGTTCTTGATGGGGAATTGTGGATTTTGAACAAAAGAAAATTGAGGAAAAATTTAACTTGGATTTGGTCTCAAAAGAAAAGAGAATTGAAGGGGGAGATTTAGAGAAATACTTGGTCGACTTTCTAGTTGGTCATTAGGACTTAAAATGTTACCCATCTAGCTATTAAGTTTTTTATTTTGGTTTCAATTTAGTCATTAAGTTTGAATTTTTTTATAATTTCACACTTGAGATTTGAGTTTTATTTCAACTTCATCCATAGGTTTCAAGATTTACATATTTAACCATGATCAATCATTAAATATTCACTTTAAATCATTGACATCAATGTCTACTATATAATTTAAAATAATTATTTAATAAAATTTAAAGTTACTTTTAATAGTGATCCATAATAGTAAAAGTTAATTAACAATAATTTGTTTAAATATTTTAAATTTGTTGCCATACATTAGCCGAAAAATGAGTATTTAATAAAAAATTGAAGTTAAAAATATAATTTTAAAATCTAGAGACCAAATTCAAACGGAACTCAAGTGTCAAGGGTAAAAGTGTAACATTTTAAAACTTAAAAAGTGAATTGAAACCAAACTAAAAATATCTAAAGATTAAATGTGCAATATTTTGAAATATAGGGACTATATTAAAATTAAACTAAAACTTTACGAACTAAATGTATAACATTCTAAAATCTGAAGAACGAAGTAAAAACTACACTTAAAATTTGATGACCAAAAAAGTATTTTCAAAATAAAGTAAAAAAGTTCGAAATTTCATCATGCAAACTCATGCAAAACTGCCACGATAGCATAAAATACTTTTCAAACAACCTAATTTTCCTAAATATTTTTAAAAATTTTAAAACCTCCCCACGAGAAAATGTCAAAAGACCTATTTTCTAAAAATATATATTACTAGTGTCTAATTCTTACAAGTCAAATTAGTGGACAACTATATTGTAGACAAAAATTGAGACGATGCTATTTGTCATAAATTGTCATCGGAGGTGGTCGATTGATATAGTGGTTGACCATGGAACAAATAAACAAAATGAGCATAGCTCGATTGGTATGATGTCATTTTAGGTCATGTTGGAGTTTTAAAGGTGCGTTTGAAGTTCATAATTAACCTGAGAAATTTAGTGTCAAAAGCAAACGACTCAAGTGAAACACTTATGTACTTTTTTGAAATTATCAATATTATATTTAGGATTGGACACAATGTTATGTTTTTTTTTTTAAAAAAAAAAAAAAAACTACTATGAGATGACAAGATGTAACTATTTTATATATGGAATGTTGTGTGTTATGGAATTGCTTTTTGAAACTATAAATATTTATGTGTGGATCCTTATGTGTTATGAAAGACTACTATGGAATAACAAGCACGAAATGAATCCTTCAAAGGATGCTTAGTTCAATATTAATTGTTTTGCAAGTTTTTATTTGATAAACAATACTGTTGGAATATTAGGTTATATAAAGACAATTAAAAAAACTTAATAAACTAAAGAAACTCTCGACAAGCTAGAACCGTTGGAAGCGGTCATCGGTAGATATCTAATCTCTCGACAGTCACGTCGGAAGATTTAACGGATATGGTAATTTTTTGGAATCTGCTGATGATGAACAAATAATGTCAACGATATGCTATTGGTAGACACGCATATATAATACACCGTCAGGAGATATTAACTATCGACAACGTATTGATGTTTGTTGGTAATTGGGTCGTTTATGTGCCGACTATCTACTTTATATGTTGGGAGATGATCTCCCGACGCTTTTCTCCCGACAATACTGTCGACGATTTACCGTGCGTTGGCGTATCATCTGTCGACGTTGTTTTAGGACTCAGCTGACGGTTTTGTGCGTCGACAGAGATGTTTATTCTTATAGTGAGTGGGTGGAGTATAATCTTGAAGTTACAGGTTTAATTCTTTCACCTATATTTTAAAAAAATTAAAAGATAAAAAATTAAACTAATCAAAATTAGGTTGTAGAAAAAATTAAATAAATAAAAAAAATAACAATAGTGCCCACATGTCAATGGGAGAAGGTACGTGGTCGAAAATATGTGCTACAAGGATTTAGAAATTTTTCGAGACAACCAATATTCTTTACGAGACAATGATTAGGTGTAGTATTGATTACATTTATCTTTCTACTACTCCATTTATCCTACTACAAAAATATAATCATTGAAATTTTTTCAAAAAGTTAATTTTTTTCGTGACATGTCAGTTTTTAATTCGATAATTGTTAGATTAAGTGTAACATAACCACACTCAAATATTTTTCAATTCTTTACATGCACACCAAATTATTTGAGACTTGGATTTTGCGCCAAGGGTTTACAACTTAGAAAATGAACCAAAATTATCATATTTACACGTTAAAATGACACTACACCTTTGTTGTGTAATTACCAATATAAAACTTACTACATGTTATAATAAATATTAAAAATAAGGTTAAATTCTTATGTTACTAATTGATTTTCATACATTAAAATTAAGTAATTCTATATACTTAGATGAAAATGAAAATGAAAAGTTAAATGCACTTTAAATTTTATAATTAATTTAAAATTTATCATTTTAGACTGTCGTGTTATTTTGCGAACTAACTAATGTGACATTTAACTTTAAAATTATTTAAAATATTTTATAAATTACATGAATTAAAAATGTCACTTTTCAAATGGTAGAAATCAAATGGATAAACTCTAAACTTGTGTATCAAAATTATATTTTCAACTATCCACAAGTAAGTAACATAATCGACACCATGCTTTAGCAAGAAATATCCTAAAATAAGGGACATTGTTTTTATTATTATTTTTCTTTTGAAAATAAAGAAAAGAAAAAGAAAAAGAAACTCAAGGGAAAAGGGAGGAAGAAAGTGAAATGTTGGGAAAAAAAGTTGTGGGTATTACTCACAACCAAGCATCCGTCGAAGATCGTGGGTCACAAAATTTGGTCGCAAATCGTCGTTACTGCTTGCAATTAACGATCATGACAATTGGTCGTCGATGGTCAAGATGATCTCATGGTTTTTTTTATTTTTATTTTAAATTTTTCACTAGGTTTTGTATTAAGGTCTGGGTACGCCTTGAGTTGCGAGAAAAATAAATTATTTAAATCTTGAACCATTGAAAAGGATACATGTTTCTCTTTAGCTTAGGTAAACAAAAGAGGGTCGTGTAGATATTGTATTCACCCACAAAAGAAACTTTTCTAAGAAAAATACCCAAGAAGGAGCCTTGGAGATCAGTGGTAGACACACGCTGCAGAACCACTATAAATTTCGGTGTCTTCTTTTCCAAACTTCTTTTTATTTTTACTTTTAGTTTCCTCTCTGATTTTGTTTATTGATATTGAGATTGATTTGTTATTTTGTATATTTGTATTTTTAGCTATCCACTTGAAGTGATTAGTTGGTATCATTTTTTAATTTGAGGTTCAAGTTTATTAACCGTGAGCCTTTTAATTGTGAGAAAAAAGTTGAAGTCCATAATGAATAGTCCTATTGATTCCAAGAGAGAGGCTGTTAACTGTGAGGTCTCAGAGTCTTTGAGAATCTCTAATAAATCAATTTTTGTCTTTCTAGAGAAAATTTTAGATAAGATCATTTGTTAGTCACATCGCTCTTCAAAAATCGATTGTTATCTATATAACAAGATTGGGTAACCCAAAAAATGTCATTTGTAGGAAACATTACCTCTAAATAGTTGATATTTATCTATCTCAAGAAGGTGCTTATAATCTTCAAGAAATCAATTTTTACCTTTTTGACAATAATTAGTATGAGACTAAGCCATCATGAAGTGGATTAGATTCGGCACAATAGACCTTGGAGTAGCCCAAAACTCGACCCTATTGACAGAGTGTCATGGGTCATCTCCAAGATAATTTAGAAATCATCTTGGAACGTTGCCAAGGTAACTCTACGACATAGAGCACAAAGTACCAAACATCAACTTTATAGGTTTGATGGTCCAATTTGCAGGTACCTCACATGGGCACCACTGAGAAACTCAACCTTGTTGAGAGTTGTCTAACAGGATCATTGAAGCAATGAAACTAGAGGAATTATACTCTCAAATTGGGTTCACAATATTTAATATATAAATGTGACTAGCAAGATTCTCAAACCCAACATAGGAGCGATAGTTAATTGAGTGATTGTTACAGTGAAAGAGTAATCTCTAAAATGTCCATCCTTGTACAATTCTAAATAAAGTTTCTTTCTTCAAAACAGTTTGTCTCTCTTTCTTTTGTATCAATTCCTCGAAACTTCTTTGACAGGTTTTCTTTTCTTTTTTCTCTTTTTTTTGGTCCTCTCATAAGGTATTACATTCTTCCCTCTTCAAAATTTGACATCAACAAAGTTAAATGTATATAGGTTCATTTTGCAATGGAAACGAGGGTAAACCATTCATTTCCACTTACCACAGTGTTTAAAATTTCAATTCTCCTAACATTATTCATTTGTTTGGATCAAGAACTTGATGAACACATCTATCATCAGCCTAGGAAAACAAATGAGATTTCCTCATCAATAAACTCCCATCAAATTTTACAAATTCAAAAAGAAAAATGAAAGAAGAAAGAAATTTATCTTCCTATAAAGTACAAAAATGCTTGAAACTCTTGATTTAAAACCATGGAAGAATGTGAGTGTCTTGATATTCTTATTAGGAATGCACATAAGTCAAGTTGGATCGGGTTTGAAGTAAATTATGTTTATCTTCAAATACATGAAATCTAAGTTCATATAAAATAAATCTATATTCAAATTCATTCAAAATAGTAATAAAAAACATTCAAAAGCATTCTATACAAAGTTTAAGTCTACGTTGAAATTTATTCTATATAATAATAATAATAATAAAAGGCAAGTTCAGTCAAGTTGACCTAATTACTAAATCTTATAATCTAACCCAATAAAAATATATATTTTCTGAAAAAAAAATTGCCACCCAACCCAAGCCTTACTATTTGGGTGTCGGATTAACCGGTTTTTTGAAGACTCCTACTTCTTATTAGGCAATTACATTGACTGAAGGACCAGCCATATTAGCAACAAGCATGACTTTCCTACCAGTTGTTATATTCCCCCAATAATTCGCTATTTCCTTCTTTGTTACCTCTGCCGTTTTCTTCCCACTCCTTTCCTTTTTACCATTTTCTAACCTCACCATTTTCTCACTCTTCTTTGGTGCAACACTACTATCTAACTCTTCCATTACTTTTACGATATCTAGCACAAGCCGGTCCGCCAGCGTCCGAGACAAATCTTCTCTAATCACCACACGAAGAACCAACACGTGCTTTGCCCCCTCTGGCATCGGATACGCTGGCACTATCCACCCGAACCGCCGCAACATCTCTGACACCTTAAACTCGTCGTGCTGGCTTCGGTCTTTGAGAGAAAATGCCACCACTGGCACTCCCATGTCCTTTGACACTATGGTGAACCTCCCTGTGTTTTCAATCCCTTCCTTCAACACCATTGCATTCTCCAGACAATTCTGCATCACGTTTCGGTACCCCTCGTAGCCCAACCGGATTAGTTGATAATATTGGGCAATGATTTGGCTTGATCCTGTTATTTATTTCAT
>JBBPDJ010000026.1:9147364-9167798 GCA_037974625.1 Cucumis cinereus
CATCTTCAAATTCCCCATTGTAAGTTGACCCCAAAATGGCAGCAACACAAATAGTGTTCTCATCCACCATCTCAACGCCTTGAACAGGGTCCATCACGTAATACCCTTCTCTCACTTTAACTTTCTTCAACTCAACTTCGAAATATCTTGCAAATTTCTCCCAACAAACTTGCACATTGGCACCCATCACAATATTTGGTTTGTCATAAGGCTTCCCTTCCGCCTTCCTTTTGTTCCTCCACTTCCTCTTAAATGCAAGCCCTGCTAGCATGATGGCCTCCGACGACCCTACCGTCCCAACTCCGACAGCGGCATCGGAGTCTCCTAAGGGTGCATTAAAGAGATTAGCAATGATGTTGACGCAGCGGTTCTGAATCTCAGTAGTGATGGGGTATTCGTCCATGTCCACGTAGTTTTTGTTGATAGAGTCCATAATGAGCTTATCACATTGGGGCTCCATCCAAGTGGTGACGAAGGAGGCTAGATTGAGCCTGGGGTTGGCATCAAGCATGAGCTCGTCGTTGATGATTTGGAAGGCGACATCCTTGGGCATGGAGTTGTTGGGTATGGTGAACCTTGGAGCAGAGTTGCGAACGTAGCGAGAGGCGAATGTGGAGTGTATGGAAACATCGGATTGGGAGAAAGTTTTGGAGAGCACCATTTTTGGGTTTGGTAGAATGGTGGAGAAAAGATGAAAAGAGAGGACTGTATTTTATAGTAGAAAAGTGAAAAATGGGAAGAATGGAAAATTGTGTATCTGAAGGAGAAATGTACAAAGCTAGGAAAGCAGGGGAGGGAGGAAGAAGAGAAGATGGTTGACCCAAAATTTGGAGCATATTCTTTTTGTTTCTGATTTTAATTACTCTATTTCCCTCAATAGGAGATGTGAACACATAAATTATTAAGGAACACATGGGAGCAGGTTGTTCTTTTTTGTTTTTTAGAGTAATTTTTTTTTAAATTAATTAATGATCACATTTTCTTAATGTATGTTTAATTATTGATTATATTAAAAAAAACTTTTCTTAGAGTGGGGTTATGTTCCCATCTACTAAACTAATTCCAACCATATGTATATAACACTCAAGCACATTAGTTTAAGAGGTGGGGAGTGGGGTTAAGTGAGAAGATTGTATACATTTTTGGTTTTTGATGTGTGTTTAAAATTGGGGGTATGGATTTGTGTTTTGAGTATTATATGTTTGAAATTATTTAAGGAGGGAATGGGTTGAGGTTAGGTGTTTGAGTGTCATATAATTAAAATTAAGTTAAAATTATGAAAGTTGGTGTTTGAATGTCTATACTCATGGGATTTTATATCAGGTGTAGTAGTAGCTAGCAACCACATGCATGTATACTAATAGCAACCACATTGTAAAATGGTTAAAGTTATATCATAACCAAGCTAGCAAGCACAACTTCTGATTTCAATATAATTCAAAAACATAGAGACAAATAATCTTCTGAATAACTAAGATATGGTAGATTCTTCATTACTTAAAATAGTAATAGTAGTAATAATAATAATAATAATAATAATAATAATAATAATAATGAGTTGTCCAACATTTTTGTAGCAGAAAAAAGGACAATTAGACCTCAATAATAGAGCAAGTCATTACAATTAAATTAATGGCTGCATATCTTGGACAAAATCAAATTGCTGTATAAAATAAAGTTTCCAAAAAGCTTCATAGGCATTAAAAAAAACAAAAAACAAAAAAAAACAATACCCACTTTTGCTTTAGATCTAAAATTTTACGAAATATAATAAATTTTCTGCTACACATTCTTTATTCCCTTTATATTTCACTTTCATACAACTCTTCCACCTTCTACAATCCTTTCCTCGATACATTCACTACTTAGAGACTTAGATCCCGTTTGTTTCATAGGTTTTTTCAAATATAGAACTTTAAAACCCACACCTCACATGGAATTTTTTTTTTTTTTTTTAATATTTGTGTCTGGCACATGAACAACGAAAATATAACTTAACTAGTTTATAAATTATTTATTACTATTAATTTTAATTAATTAGTAGATATAAATATATTATTTACACTTCATAAATTTGAACTAATATTTTTACCGTTAATATTTTATACTATCTTGAATATTTAATATAAATTATTATCGTTAATTGTTACTACTTTAATTAATTTTTATTATTTTTATTAATTAATTTAATTATGTTTAGTTAAAAGGTATTCTTTTATTTTTTATTTTATTAACTAAGTAACTAATTAACGTAACAATACATTATTTTATGTTAAATTTAATTGATCTCTAACATTTGGTTAAGTAATTATTTAATTTTATTTTTTATAAATTATTGAATTGAACACAACTATTTAGCTTTCAGATATTAATTATTCTGTACAACCAAACACAACAATTAATTATTTCAGACATTCAAATACCAGATTTTAATATTTGTACTTGTGAAAACAATATCTGCAACCTAAACGGCCTCTTAATGTAGAATGTGTTATCTGTATCCACAACGATTGCATGCAACCTCCATTTACACCCATCAGAACAACTTGCAATTGTACAAATCCTTTGGTCTATAATTCTTTAGAGCATCTCTTAAAATTTGTTACTTTTTCTCACATCCTGAAATGAAAAGACAAAAAATTTCCCAAAAAGTTAGAAGGTCGAAGTTAAATAAAAGATTCAAATCTAAAATAAACGAAACTACTAAAATAAAGAAAACATCCATTTGAAAGGGTTTGTTTAAAAATTAAAATAAAAAACAAACTATTTATACTCTGAGAAAAAAACACTAAAAGACAAAAATTCATTATACTTTCTTTGTATGAGGTGTAAATATTTTTGCCTATTTTACTATTTTGGACAATTTTCCTTTGGAATGATATATATTAAATCTTTCAAAACTTTATTGATGAAAAATAATGTATTTAATGATATTTAAAAAAAATCATATTTAAATAATGTTGGCCATCTGAGATTTTTTTTTTTAACCTCCCAAGTTAAACTTACTTTCATTTATTTGTCAATCAATTTTTAATTTTTTGAGGTAAATATCATGATGATAATATAATGAATATTTATTCACTCACAAAAATCCAATTAAACTTTATTTTTGAAGTTATAGTCGGGATAATGTGAGACGTTTTCTTTCTAATTAAATGCACCAAATGTTATTCTTGTGTTGTAGGGTGTTAAAACCTTTCCTACACTTATTGACCTCCATATCTATCTTTGGTAAAATAAGACTAGTTTATTTGTTTGTCTTTTTAAATTTCGGTTACCAAACACACCCGTGACGACTTCAAACCTTTTAACCTCTAGGGGAGGAACACGTTGGCCTCCGCATCGCAATGACATTGCAGACAATTATTATTATTATTATGTGAGGTGAGAGAATCAAACCTCTAACCTTAAGATTGATAATATATAAAAATTATGTCAATTCATCTATGCTATTCTAGCAAAAAAGAATTTATTTAAAAATGAAAGTCTAGGGTTAATTCCTGCCTCCCAACTTTAAATATGTCGTCATAAGTGTGCTAATACAACCATAGATCACCCTTAGGTCCGAAATTTCATTCAAAATAACCACAATACCCATAATTTTGCTTAATTTTTACAATGGGGCATTCGTGTATAAAAATATGTGAGAGCTCTCTCGGATACACTTATCTTCTACATCCCAAAGTATAGTCAAATAAAATGTTGCCACATGACATTTTTATTTTTTCAAAAAATATTTTTTCCTAATTACTTTTTTGTGTGGTAGAAAAGTGGATAACACAAGGATAGGTACACCTAATCATTGCTCTTCATGTATTGTACACTTATATCTCCTTAAGTTTATTTATGATCCCAATGCTTTAGACTTGAAAATTTAAGAAAAACTTAAGGACGTTGTATTCATTCTTTTTTTCCTACCAATTTTACTTTGCAATGATAGGTTTCTTCAACTTTGTTACTCAGGGTCACATTTACAAGAATTACTAAGGGTTAGTATATTCTTAACCAAAGTAGTGATAACTAAAAGCTATAAAAATAAGAGTTATTATGTTGTTAGCGTTTAGTTAAGATTGTCTTGGTTCAGTGGAATGATAATTTATTGTCCCTCGGTAGCTGTTATTCTAAATTATTAAAATATCGTTGCAAATAGATTAATGATGGGTGCATTATTAGTTTTGCTAAACTTTATTAGATTTATAGAGGTTTAAAGCATTTCTTTAATATAATTTGTTTATATTTTCAGAATGTATAGCTCGATATTCCAAATATTAGCTTTTGATAAGTTAAACGATAATAAACATAAAAATTAGAAATCAATATTGGTGATATATGATATGGAAAAGGTCTTAAAAGAGGAGTGTCCTCAAAATCCTATGTTAGATTTATTTGGAAATGTTCATGATAAAGATAATATAGGAGACTGCCAAGTCAAGAGAAAATGTATAAAGGACGGTAAATGTGATTTACTTATCTTAGGAACGTGTTTAGTGAAGAATGATGATTCTGGTTGGATACTAGATTCAACGGTCACTCTTCACGTTTGTACTTCTTCTCTAGAAGTCAGTTCCTAGCAACAACTTGAGGTTAGTAAAATGAATCTAAGAGTTGGATCTGGAACAGGGTCAAGAACATAAAGTTTGTAAGCATAAGAGATCCATTTATGGGTTAAAAAAAGCTCCTTGATCTTGGAATATAAGATAAGTATCAATCTTATGGCTTTATACATAGCGTTGACGAACCCTGTGTATACAAAAGGATTATCAACACTACTGTGGCTTTCTTGGTGTTGTATGTTGATGACATCTTACTCATTGGGAATCATGTAATATACCTAACTGGCATTAAACAATGGCTAGCTACACAATTCCAATGAAAGATTTTGGATAAGCTCATTATGTTTTTGGGATTCAAATAGTTCGAAATCATAAGAACATGACGCTAGTCATGTTTGCAGCAACTTATATTGACAAGATGTTGTCTAGAAATAAGATGCAAAATTCCAAAAGAGGTTCATTACCCTTTCGACATGAACATCTGGGTTAGGAGCATTGTCCTAAGACACCTCAAAAAATTGAGGATATGATACGTATTTCCTTCTCATTGGCATTTAGTAGTTTGATGTATGTTATGTTATGTACAAGACTTGATGTATGCTACGTCGTAGGGATAGTCAGCACGTATCGATCCAATCATGGATATGATCATTGGACTATCGTTAAGAATATTCTCAAATATCTTCAGGTAACGAGAGACTATAAGCTCATGTATGGAGGTAGGAATTTGATTCTTATAGGATACACTGATTCTAATTTATAGTCAGATAATGATTAAAGAAAATCAACATCATGATCAACGTTCATTCTAAATGGAGGAGCTATAGTTTGGAGGAGTATCTAGCAAAGCTGTATTGTTGACTTCACCATGAAAGCTGAATATGTAGTTGTCTGTAAAGTAACAAAAGAAATAGTATGGATTAGAAAGTTCTTAGCAGATCTCAAAGTCGTTCCAAATATGCATATGTCTATCACTCTATATTGTGATAATAGTGGATCCGTTGCAAATTCCAAAAAACTCAGGAGCCTTAACGTGGAAAGCATATTGAGCGAGAATACCATCTCACTAGGGAGATAGTACACCGAGGCACTTTTTTTTAAGAAAGATGAAAATAGATACGTTTGACTAAATCGTCAATATGTTTTACTACAAAATAATTATTTTTTTAAAAAAAAATAGTGCTAGATATCTATTAACTTTTAATAAAATATTTGAAATTCTTGTACATTTCTTAATCAAATGGAGGCTATTACAGTGAAATTTATATACAAATAAAAAATATCAGAAAAAAGAAAATATATCACAATAAGTATAAAATTACCAAATAATAAAATATTTATATCCTAATAAGTATAAGATTACCGAATAATATAATATCTCCCAAAATAAAATAAGATCTTCCTAAAAAATCTTATTACAATACTAACATCATTGAATTAAATTCATTTTAAGTTAGGCATTTTATGAGAGTTGTATGACAGTTTTTTAAGAGCAAGAAACCTAATTGAAACGTTGACACATGTATATGAATGTAATTCAAAGAGAATCTAAAACTATCTTTTTTTTATTTGTTTAATTAAGAAAAAACAGATTCTTTTTATTTTCCATGTTTTTAAATTTAGTGTTTTTTTTTAAGAATAAAAGAAAATAAAATAAAAGTAAAGTGGTGATATTAGTTTTATGGCCAAACGATAAGGCTCACATTTCTATAATTTCTTCTCGACAAATGGCCATTCTACCTTCTCTTCAGTGATACACCTATACATCTATATGTATATATATATATAATATATATATAGGATTTCCAATATAATTAAATTAAATTATAAAAAAAATACTGCTCAACTTTGTTGTGTATGTCAAAAATATTTTTAAACTTTGAAATTTTTAAAAATTGTTGTGAAATTTGGATAAATTAGAGTAATTTTGAACATTTTAAATCTTAAGGGTATTTATTAAACTTTTCAATGGCTGATTGACGTTTTTGAAACAAAACTTTAACCGTTTTCATCCAAAATTAACAGTAAGGTATTTTTTAACCTTTTTTGAAAATTTAAGTGTACTTTTGAAAGTTTTAAAAGTTTACGGATATTTTTTTACCCAAACTACAAAATTTATGGACATTTTTTTTTGTAATTTAACTATATTCACGAAAATATTAGTAAAATGTGAATAATATTTATTATGGTATTTTACATGATAGAAAAGTCAATGAGAATAAAATTTTTAGAAATGGGTGGAAGTCATAAAAAAGTATATCTATTTTTAAGTTATTTTGTAAAAAAAATTCTTAATTTTGGTAAAATATTAAAAGTAATGAATTCACGTTTAGGAAAGGGATGAGTTTTAAACATTTTGATTTCATATCATATAAATTTGAAGTATTTTAAACTTTGTTCTTAATTTTAAACATATTTTTCTTTTCAAAGTTCACAAATTTATTGAAATATAAATATCAATCTTATTATTCATATTATTTAATTTTATGTTCAATAAATCCATAAATTAGAGAAAATATGAAAAAGTCAAAAACTAAAGTGGGTGTTGTCTTCATGCTAATCTTGTCATCAATCCCACTTCTATGGATGGAGTTTGTGTGTCCAATTAATATCCAAAGTTCTTGCATGAAAAATATCAGCAAATTCCATCAAGAAGGGTGGCTGGACAATCTGGAATTAAGGAGGTTTATTTCTTGAAGAAGAACTTTGAAATTCTCTCAAAAATCTCATCAAATTCATCACAATCTCACCGCTCCGTTCTAAAGCCGAAGGATAGTCGGGAAGATCTCAATGGTTGTTCTTGTTGAGTTCATGATAGGAATTATCAATAGTTCATTGGAAATTTCGAGCATCAAGAGGTTAGTTCTTAATCCTCTGTTTTTTCTTCTTTAAAGAGCATGTTTGAATCCTTAAATTTTATGCAAATTAGAGTGTTTTAGCTCGATCCGCTTCCGTTTCGTGTTTTTATTCTCTTTCATTTCAATCAAGTTAATTTAGAATACCCAATTAATAATTGTATTTTCTATTTGTGAAATAATTATTGTAAACATCTAATGTATGATCGATGTATAGATATTAGAAGAAAAATCAAAACAAATATAATTATTTGTTTTATTAACCATGGAATGACAAACTATGTTTGTCTATCTTTTATTCCAACATTTAGAATTTAAAAAAAAAAAAAATCACAAATGACAATATTTTACACAAAAACGGAATTAGATATCCATTTTGGGAGTGATTTTCGCTCAATCACAAAACAAAAATCACTCCATCACTTAATTCCTCTAAAATATATTTGAAATAATTTTATATTTTTCTAAAATCAATTTTAGTTCATATAAACATATCTTTTAAAGAAAAAATATTTTGATAAAAAAAAAAAAAGTAATTTTTACCATCTCAAAATCCATCCAAACACACAATTACATTGTAATTTCATTCTCATTAAGTTTTTTGTTTAGATATTAATTTGTTTGGACGTTATGTTGTTTTTATTTATTAATTTTATTAGTGTATCTGAATTTACTTGGTAATTGTTGACCTCCTAAATACAGTGCATGCTTTGCTTTAGCTCCTTTTATTATTATTTTCTTTTTTTTTTTTTTATCAATTTTTGTGTCCATCATAGTTTGGACATTTACTAATTTTTTTCTTTTAAAAAATCTTTTTTTTTTCTTCTTATTTTTTAAGATTTTAAAAAACTTTTTGCTATTTGTTATTTTTATCAAACAAAACTTTAAATTTAGATATTTATCATGTTACCCCCAAACATAAGCAGTAGTTTTGGGATTGCATAACTACAATTCCAACACACTAATCCAAGGTATGGATATTCGAGTATATAACAGTAATTATATTATCATTAGAAAAAAAAAACAAAATACAAAATTATTTTGAATTATAACAAAATGAATGGATTGTACGTATATACATATTTGTTTAATCTAAAAATGAACCAAAGTTGATAGTATAAAATAAAAAATGAACCAAAATTGAAGGCATAAAAACCAAACCAAAGTTGAAAATACAAGACAGAAAATGAACATTTTAAAATATAAGAACCAAAATAGACATTTTAAAAGCACCAGAAACAAAAAAAAAAATAAACTAAAACCAAAAGTACATGAACCAAAGTAGTATTTATCAATATACATGTGTGTACATTACACATACTGGGATAAGGTCAAAATTGCTACCTAGGTTGTCTCTATCTTTTGTAGCACAACACGGGACAAAATACTATTGGTTTTAAAAAATGTCAAATCAAAATGAGCATTTATTACTATAAAATAATTTATTATTTTGAAAAATAAATATAATCTAAATTAGTAGTATTTTATCACGTGTTTGGATTGCAAAAGATGGAGACAACCCATATAGCACGTAACGATATGAAATTGAGTTTAGAGTTATTTAAGTGTAATAACGTGGAAAAAGATGAAAGAGATTTAAAATTATAATACATTAATTGAAAGTATGTAGTATAGGCATATGTGTTTGAAGGCACTGAAATTAATTAGTGAGACAATGAATGTAGAGTTTGTTAGCTTTGCAAGGGAATTCCCACTCTATTTAATATTTATCCTCAAAACCATGGTCTCTAAATCAGTGCTACCCCCAAATAAAATAAAATAATAATAATAAATACTTCATGAATGAGACTTTTAATTAATATTGTTACTTCTAAAACTTATTAGAATAATAAAGTGGTTTTAAAATTTATCATCAAAATATTAAAGACACAAAAATGTATTTTAATTAAGGTAAAAATGATTAAATTAGGACAAATTATAAAACCGTCTCTACAGAATGGCGGTAATTACAATTATAATATCAAACTTTCAAAATAGCGTATCTAAATTCTTTTAAATTTGGACCCTCAAACTTACATAATCATGTAAATTGTATTGATTATATAATTTCATGGATTCAATTTTCATCATTTATATATCGAATTTTTATAGTTCTAGTAAGTTTGAGAGTCTAATTTTAACTCTTTTAAAAGTTTAGGAGCTCAATTATTATTATTAAAAGTTTGAGGATTTAATTTCAATTACTACTATAAGGAGTGACTTTTGCAACGTGAAACTTGAATCTCATCTCTTGGATGTCAAAAGCTATAATATGAAACTTACTTTATTGTATTAGTTTAATATTTTCAATCATCCATTAATGACGTGGAAATTGAGATATAATTTAATTGCAAATTTATATTAGGTTGAATTAGATATTTTAAGAATGCAATTGATTTATGAATTTAAAAGTCTCAACTTTTAGATGTTGGTTTGGGCATTTCAAAAACCACTTTTAATCATCTTAACAAAAATACCTTTTTCAATTGTTCTTTTTAGCTTAATAATTTGTAAAAAAAACTGTTTGATGAAATAATAATAAAGAAAATAAAAGTTTAAAAAATAAATAATAATTAAAATATATCAAAATAATATGTCAAATAGATTTGAGAACTTTTTAAAAATTCATGTTGCATTTATTAATTAGCTTAACATAATTCCTTTCTCTCTAAGAATATCTTAATTATTTATATGATAAAATATTTTCCTTAGTTGTTTAGATATTCTTGGAAAAATATATTTTTTTAAAGGAATTAAATCTTCTAAGATTTTGTATGCATATAAAATCTTCTTTGGTTTTGACCTAAGGTGTGCGGCGTGATTTTGAGGTGCAGGATAAACAAGTAAAAAGGTGTGTTTTTGCCGATTAGACTTTTACTGAAAAGAATATATTGGTTGCGGTTTGTTTTTGTAGCTTCAGCGTTTTTAGTCCATATGGTGTGGAAGTCTGTTTACATGGTGTGAACCTCTTGAGGGGAGAACTCTTTGACAAATATCTTGGAGTACTTAAACAGGGGAGCCTGTGATTATATGAGATTATCGAGAATACAGTAAAGACAGATTGTCAGACGAGTTGGTGATTCGTGAAGACGAGTATTAGCAGAGAAGATATCTCTGCGTGTTCTGTGCTACTGTTGTTATTATCCTAAGTTATGACAAGTGTTGTAACTCTGTGAATTTTGAGAAGTTTCTGATAATAATAATAAATATCTCATCAGGGTGAAAACCCCTCAGACGTAGGCTATGTTGCCGAACTGGGTTAACAACGTCATTGTGTTTATTTTCCTTACTTTGTGCATTTATTCTATTGCATCTGTATTGATGTTAGTGTAATTACTATTGCAAGATCCTAATCAGTTTTTTCAATTCAAAATATACAATTCTTAAATTATCAATTTTGTGTCTAAGACACACTTTTAACTTTTATAAAATATCAGACACTGTCAAAAGTTTAAAACTTTATTAAATCCAAAATTTAATTTTATATTTAAATTAAATCAATTTTTTTTAAAAGAATTAAAATAAAAAATTATTTTAAATAACAAAACTGTTGAAAAATCTTTACAAATATAACAAAATATTACTATCTAACAGTGATAGATCACGATAAACTAATGATCCGGATAGTAATAGTCTATCGCTAATACTGTCAAATTTTGCTAAAAAACTTTGTCTTTGTTTTTTAAATTGCGCTTAGAAATTAAACTTTTTACATAAAAAATAGAACAAACTTTAAAAAAAACAATAGTGGTTAGACAAAAAGATGTTAATTAATAAATGAAACCGCTACTAAATATATATTCTTCAAATATTACTTTATTATTTATTATAAATTGCAAAATGCAATAAGAAACAAGGTCTGGATAAAAACATTTTTGTCCATTGATTTTCAGATTCTGATATTCACCATTATTAATAAAATTCTGTAATAATTTAAAAAACTACCCAAATTTATGCCTATCTAAATTTATGTTAAATAATATTATTTTTTGTTATATTCCTATCTAAATTTATGCCATAAATATACTTGTAAAGAATCTAAACCAATAACCATTAAAATGAAAATCATTCCAGAATAATGTTGTTTTTTCCAATCTTGTAGATTATGAATTGTCTACAAATATATATATATCAAATATAAATAAATATATATTATGATTGATAGAATGAGATGGGTTTAAATATAGTAATTAAATATAGCAAAATTTCAGACTTATCATTCTATTGGTGTCTATTAGTGATATTGATACACACCGATAGCAGTTTATTAATGTCTATTAAATATCTATCACTGATACAATCGAAAATTTTGCTATATTTTATAAATATTTCAAAAGTTTTAGTATTTACAATAATTCTCCTAATACAATACTCATTAAAAAATTTAATTAAAAAGTTGTTTTGATGAGCCTTATATATTGTGTTTTTGGTTTCAGTTTAGGGCCAGCCCTTTAATTTGAATTAAAAAGAGTGCGTGGAAAGGGTTTTGAGATTATTAAAGCCTTTTAACTTTTATGTATTATTTCTTAAACTTGATAACATTGCTATCGGGTGTGCTACTAGCAATCGAGGATGTTCGGTTGGTTAGTTATGAATTTATAAAAATCATGCAGGGAGAAAGTGAGAACTCAAAATGAGTATTCCATGTCTATACTATACGTGTTGAGTGTATCTTAATCAATATGATTTTGAAAGGCATGCTTATGCATGTGGAGGTGAGAGGAGCTCAAACTGTAAGGTATGCAAGTTGAAGTTGAAAATCAGACATTTTGTGTGAAATTCTCAACGGTGCTTGTTTCGGACTCACCATTCATAGACGAAATTATTTTAGTTGATCCAACGGTCCTAACTAAAACATGTGTCGTCATTTAGGATTTTTCAACTTATATCCTCAATTTGAACTTTGGACATATGGGATGGTTGATTCGTAATTAATCATAAATTTGATCCTTTGTAATTTTGTTATTAATTGAATAAATTCTCTCACAATTTATTATTAACCTAAAATTTCTCATTCCAACGCATTTCATTAGTACGACTTTTTTTCAATTATAAGAAAATCACAAATTTGAATTTTTTTTCAAAAATAAAGTTCTTAAATATTATTTCCTTGAAGTAAACGGTAGCTTAAAGATTTTAAAAGTTCGTTTATAAAATGAAAAAAAAAAAAAAGATTTAAAGTTAATTATATAAGATGACCCTAAACCCTAAACCATTTGGAGTCATGATAATAATAATTCACACTCATGTTCATTGAAATTATTAATTAATGCTACATTTTTTCAACCTCTTGACTTTATTCCAATATCATAAATTATATATCCACCAACATCTTGACTTGTTTAATTTGACAAACCCATTTCTCCAACAAAAATTAGAGCATAATTTTAGATTTTTTTTATAAAAAAATAAATTTCTGAGACACCAATGAGAATTTTTTTTTTTTTTTTTTAAAAAAAGAAGAAGTTAATGGGTATTCATTGGAAATAAAATAAAATAATTCTAAAGGTGAAGGCTAGCTCATAGAAATTAATTAAAGATTTATGTGATTTGCTAGTTTTGGTTCAATATTCACGTACAACTGTTAACTTAATATAGAATTCAGGATAAACTACTCAAATAATTCAAATTCAAAGTAACTCAACCTAACTAGAAAAAATTGTTTTAATTATTTGTTATTACTTTGTTTATAGTACGACAAATGTAAAGCTTCATTTGAGATTAGTGTAGCTTTTAAAATAATTGATGACAATCATATTTATAGAAGAAAAAAAATCACTTGTTATACTAAGTAGATTAGTGTTTGATATATTTTAAATTAAATAGAAAAGGTACGTAACAAACGACGAGATATGTTGTGACTGAACTATAATGACCAAAATTAGACACATTATTTTAATTACTTATACGTTGATATTTAATATATAAATTTTACAAGTTAATTATTTATTACTGTTTTAGTTCTAAGTTATAAATTAAGATTTTTTATTTGTTTAAATTATAGGATTTAAAGGATAGGAAACAAAGAATCATTGTTATATAAAAGTTGAAATGAAGAAATGTTATTCTAGTTTAAATATTTTATTATACGATTTTAAAAAATACATGATTTAACTTATATCAATTTAATTTGATTTAAATTATTTGATACAAATTTAAAAAAAAAATTATAAAAATGTTGAATCAAGCAAGGTTTTAATAATATAGAATGAAATACACGTGAAACAAAAAATAAATATATAAAACTAAAAGGCTTAAATTTTAATTTTAAACAATTAGTTAGATAATATGATAGTTTTTTAAAAAAGTTGTTTCTAAAAAATAAATAATCGTTAAATTTTTTCTAAAAAATTACTTTTACGAGCCATCTAAACAGAAGCTTTAAATGTATGTCAAATACACGTATCTTCGTCATTTAATTAGATTTAATAAATTAAAAAAATTATTTTGAAAAAGAAAAATTCAAAAATTGAGTCCAACCCAATTACGAAAACTAATTAATTAATGGTTTGAAATTAGATGGTTGTCAAGAAAAAGGAAACAAAGAGACCGAAAAGAAAATCAACTATTTTGAATGCCAAATAAATGAGCAAATTTATGGAGTTGAATAGAAAGGTCAAAAAGGGAATGAAAGTCAACAAAAAGATGCGGGCAGCCGGGCAGAGCATCAAGGGATCTTAATTCTCCACGTCCCTGACCGGCTAACCTAATTTGGACGCGGCGAATCTAATTCGCTTAATTATTTTATAATTTAATAATATATAATTATTTTTCTTCATTTTACATTTGAATTATTATTATTTCAATTTTTTGGTTCACCACGTTCTCACCATTGGTCTTAAAATAAGCCATTTACTATTAATATTCTATGCACTTTACT
The DNA here is from genome assembly GCA_037974625.1 of Cucumis cinereus. Lineage (NCBI taxonomy): Eukaryota > Viridiplantae > Streptophyta > Magnoliopsida > Cucurbitales > Cucurbitaceae > Cucumis > Cucumis cinereus. Next base: position 9,161,653 of record JBBPDJ010000026.1, read on the forward strand.
CGTTTTCATTAATATTTTTAAGTTGATTTATTTATTATTATAAGAAAACACATTTATGTTTTACTTTTATATGCCCAAATATTTTAATTTTTATTAGAAAATTTATTTTTTGAATTTGATAGATTTAGGCCATTTGGCAATGGCTGGTCCAACCTTGGTTTTCTATTTTTGTTTTCCTTTTTAAAAATTAATAATATTTTTTTTCATAGGCTAAATACTTATAAATTCTAACCTAAATTACAAAAACAAAATTTTAAATACTTTAAAATTGAAGACATATGTATAGATTGCAGTACAAGAAAAAAGGCATCTTTCGACGCACAAAAGCTTCGACAAATGATCTGTCGACATCTAAGAAATCGTTGGCAGTGTGGTCGGGAGAAAGTCGTCTGGGGATGATCTACTAACGCCTAAAGTAGGCTGTCAACAAATGCATATAAATGTCAACATTGTAAATACGACGTTGACAATTGTTATCTCCCGAGGATAGTATAAAACGGACGGGAGATAAGGTATTTGCCGACGACTTTCTTCAACTGTCAGTAGATGTCCACATAACTGATCATGTCCTTCACGTTGAATCTCTTGACGACCCAGTCGGGAGATGATATTTCTCCCGATGACATCTCCTAACGATTGTAGCTCGTCAAAAGTTTTTTTGGCTTTTGATTTTTTTTAAAAAATTATCGTCATATAACTTAATATTACAAAAGTTAAGTTTTTATCAAGCAAAACTTTGGTGAACAATATTGAACGAACATTTCATAAAAACATTCCATCATGTCATTCCATAAAAGTATAGATAGTGGATAACACTGAGCATAACATTTCCAAAAAAGAAAACATGATATTGGATCCACACCTAAATATATATAGTTTCACAAAAAATACAAAGCGTTTCCCTTGAATACTTGTTGTGACATCGAATTTCTCAGGTTTAGACATCAAAAGTACCTTCAAATCTCCAACATGACCTAAAACGACATTAAGTTGTACAATTAATTAGCACTATTACGTATTAAATTTTGCAAACATTATGTTAACAAAGCAAATCAAACTTGACAAAAAAATAGATCAACTTAACAAATTTAACACAAAAATCCCCTAGATCATAGTTACTCAAGAATCTACGTGCCTACTGCCTAGTACAACGAATCCTTATTAAATTTAAATTTTACGCACCCAACAATTAGGATTCAAGTACAATTTTGAATAGTTATGTAATTTTTAAGTTTTTACATTCAAATTAAGTGCACAATGAACTAGTCAATAGCAAGTTATCCATCCTTATCTATATATGCATGTGAAAAACTCCATTTCAAACAAGTAATTATGTCCATTTAAAAATACTTCTTTTAAAGGTTTAAAAGAAGAGTGGCGGCAGAAAACGAAACGAAGATGGGTTAAGGAGATGGGACCGACGTACGAAATACAGAGAACTAGACTAGTGAACAAAAATCAGAAAAGGAGATGAGACTGATGATGAAACACGGAGTGGGTTACCGATGAAGGAAACGATCGAAGAATGGGAGTTGTTGTGTGTGGAGAAGGGGTTACGGAACAAAAAAATGAAGAGGGCTCTCAAATCTGTAGTGTGCAACTGTAATAAAGAGCTAGGTTTTTTTTAACCAATTGAACTGCTAACGCTCATTTAAGGCGTCAGCAATAAACATTTCTCCCGATGGAAACTGTCGGCATGCATTTAAGGCATCGACATTTCACCTTTCTCCTGACGACTCCTCTGAGCCCGTCGGCAGTTCCTCCTCTTTTTATTTCAATTAAAAGCTTTTGTCGATGGGGTGACCACACGACGTCGGCAAAAAAGGAACTTATGTCGACGCTCTTCCTACGATGTTAGAGATAGTTTCTATCTCCCAGCCTCAAAATATGTCGTCAATGGTAGAGTTATCTATCCACTATATTTTTGTCGATGCTTTTTCGTTTTATCTGTAGATGCATTTATTCTTGTAGTATTAAAATTTAAAGTAGTATTCAAACCTGAAATTTCAAAAATAAAATAAGTATGAAAGGATGAATATGTATAATTTTATGTTAAAATTATTATACTTTGAAATAAAGAGGCATGTACGTCCCAAAAAATTATTTTATTGAACATTAGTTAAGACTTTACATACTACCATTTAGATTTTGAAATATTCTATGTTGACAATGTTCATGATTTTGATGGTTATACTTTAATGATTCGACCACATCTAATTGAAAACTACGTAGCGGTTGTTTTAGTCAATATCTATAATCTTTATTTGATTGACACATTTTATTTTATTTTTTGATTATAAAAACATTGAATACATGACGAGGTAATGCTATTCATTTTGGCCCTAATGCTATCTACATGGTACGATATTATTTATTGAATAATGACATAAATATCAAGAACCTAGTCGAATGGGTTTTTTAAATTCTTAAGCTCATTTGGATTGATTTCGAGAGAAAGAGAAAGTGATTTGATAAAACAAACAATAATTAAGTTGATTTATTTTATTATTGATAGATATCAATAATTAAGGTCATCTGTCAATAATCTTGATTATAGATAGAGATCTATTACGGCCTATAAAATAAAATATTGTTATATTTGTAAATAAGTTGGCTCGTATTATTTTATATTTAGAAAACATTCCAAATTAAATTATTCTCATTTTAGTTTATAATTCTCTTAATTTAATTTATTACATTTAATTAAATAACTAATTCGTTCTTACCAACAAAAATGTGTTAAAAAAGACCTATTTGATATTGAAACATGTAAGTTTAAACGAATTACAAGTACTTAATCTTATTTTGGCATTTTATATTTAATTATTTAATTATGTTCTGACATAAATATTTGATAAATAAACATAGACATTATATTTAATTTCCAAAGCATTTAATTTATGTCATCTATTTTATTAAAAAAAATTCCAAAAATAATAAAATTATTGAAAATATATACAAAATATAATAAAAGTAATAGTCTATTTTTTCTGCAATCTAGACGCATCATGAACTTATATTCTTTAATTTTAGATGGATGTATTATGGATGGTCTTCATCTAATATATGTTAATAACAAAATTATATTTTTACATCTTTATCTCTCAAATTAAATACAAATATTTAAATGTTTTTTGAAAAATACAATATTTAAATATTTTCAAAGATTCAATTTATATTAGAGATATTTTATCAATTAATAATATATAATGAAATCTCTAGCTTGTTAATTACTCCATGTTGGGGAATACTTGTCAATGTTAAAGTATATTCAATAATTAAAGAGATCTAATTATTTTTTACTCAAATTAGAAATTCAAATTTTCACCATAACTGAGATTGTAGTTTAGAGTTAAGTTTTAGAGTCGGTTTGAATTGACTAGAAAAAAAATATTTTTTAAAACGGTTATTTTTATCTAAACTCTCTTGATAAAAAATGGTTTAAAACAAACGTTGAGAGCGTTTTAAAATCTATTTTTAGTGGTTATTAAAAAAAAGAAAATAATTGACCACTAAATCTCATATTAATGATTTCTTAGATACAAAATTGAAAATTCTATAACATAATAGAACACTTAAGAATTTTGTGCAGTGTCCTTTACTTGGCGTTTCGTTTTTCAAAATGGTTAGGGTTTGTTTGGTAGGGAATTTAAGAAAAAATAAATTAAACAAAAGCAATGAATTCAATAAAAATAAAGTTGTATTTAACGTTTTCAAGTACTTGTTTTACAAATTTATAAATCATAAAAATAGTTATAGTTACACACAGAATATTGGTTCACAATGAGCTATTATTATTGTGTAATACTATAAATTTATAATATTCTTACATAATACATATTTTAATTTTACAAAAATCAATGGGATTTACAAAATGTATTTCTAAATGCCTTTTATATTTGTTTTACTATAAATATCCACATTAAATTTTAAAAATCAAAATCTAAAATAAAAACATAATAATATTGCTTACTAAAGGTGTATGGTTTAAATCGAAAACAATTTTAAAAAATAGAATTCAGACACATATTTATTGGACCTAAGGAATCTTAAAACATGCCCTTAATTCCTTGTAATAATATGATATAAGAACAAACATGATTTTTTAAATAAAATATTACTTAAAAAATGTTTTATATAATATATATTTAAATGTGTGAAAAATGAGAATGGTTGTGGTCATTTGTTTAATAAAACCTCCACCAGAATAGTCATGAGTTTTTTAAAATCAGAGAATCCAAAACAACATGCTGCCAATAATAGTGGAATTCTTCAAAACAGTACGGTCAACAATGACTGGTTGACCGTTTTTGCTGTTGTACCCACCCTTTTTAATTTTTGGAAAAAAAGGCCCCAAAGGAAACTATAATTCTAAAACCCACCCCACATCCTTGGGTTGGGTTGGGGTTGTACCTTTTTGTAGGATGATGGTCAATTTGGGAGACTGTTTGACCTTAGGGTACATATTCAATTCTTTAAAACTAATATATCATTTTCATCTTCTATTCTATTAACTTTTTTTAATTTTATTTTAATATTTAAGAGAGGTAAATAATTATTCTTATATATATATATATAGTAAGTATTTTATTTTCTTATAATTTGACTTTATTAATATGTTATATTTATTTAAAAGTATATATGTTGCCTAAATTGCGAGGGTTGAAAGGAGTAGAAGTGATTATAAACAAATGTTAGAGTTCGTTTGGATTGATTCGAGAAAAAAAAATATTTTTTTTTAAAAAATCATTTTTGTTTAAATTATTTTCAGTTTAAAATGAACTTCAAAAGTTGTTTTTCATGTATTCCAAACATAACTTGATAAAAAAGAAAATTATAAAATAGATTTGATGGTTTGAATCACTCTTAAAAACATTGTGACTCCATATTTTAAAACCAATTTCCTAATAGCTTTTATATTCTCCTAAAATTAGATACAATTTTTTAATTAATTTTCAAATTTCAATTTTGTCCTTTTAAATTAAGATTTTTTTAAAAAAAAATATATAAAGTATTAATTTTTTTATAAATATTTTCTTTGATATTTAAAAATAATGTAGAACAAACTAGAGATATCATTCTAAAAAATTCTTTAAAATTATAAATTATATATATTTGATAATTGATCTATTTTAATTATTATATCTAAAACCAAAGAATTACGTATGTATTCAAACACTGATTAAATACTACATAACTATGCTTTGAAAGGAAAAACATACAAGGGGGTATGAGGACAAAATTGGTATTTTGGTAAAGAAAGAGGGATAGAAATGGTATTTCCAGAAATAAAATTTGACTCATAAAATGAATTAATAATTTAATTGTGAGCTTCCCCCATTTTTCCTAGTCTTCGGACATTTTCCAATTCCCATTGCAAGAAACCACAACTCGATTTTCCACGTCTTTCTTTCCCACTATAAATACCACCCTCTGTTTTCATCCTTCTCCACCAAATTACCAAACCAAATCATTCCAATACCATTTCTATTCTCTTCTCTTTCAATTCCATCACCAAAAATGGTGCTCTCCAAAACTTTCTCCCAATCCGATGTTTCCATACACTCCACATTCGCCTCTCGCTACGTTCGTGACTCGGCTCCACGCTTCACCATCCCCGACAACTCCATGCCTAAGGAAGCCGCCTTTCAAATCATTAACGACGAGCTCATGCTCGATGGCAACCCCAGGCTCAATCTGGCCTCCTTCGTCACCACTTGGATGGAGCCCGAATGTGATAAGCTCATCATGGACTCTGTCAACAAAAACTACGTCGACATGGACGAATACCCCGTCACTACTGAGCTTCAAAACCGTTGTGTCAACATGATTGCACATCTCTTCAATGCACCCTTAGGAGACTCTGACACCGCCGTTGGTGTCGGGACGGTGGGGTCGTCCGAGGCCATCATGTTGGCAGGGCTTGCCTTCAAGAGGAAGTGGCAGAACAAAAGGAGGGCGGAAGGGAAGCCTTATGACAAACCAAATATTGTGACGGGTGCTAATGTGCAAGTTTGTTGGGAGAAATTTGCAAGATACTTTGAGGTTGAGTTGAAGGAAGTTAAAGTGAGAGAAGGGTATTACGTGATGGACCCTGTTCAAGCCGTTGAGATGGTGGATGAGAACACTATTTGTGTTGCTGCCAT
>JBBPDJ010000026.1:9167898-9178935 GCA_037974625.1 Cucumis cinereus
TTAACTTGACGGTTTTGTAAAAACCGTCAAGAATTATCAATTTCAAAGTGTCAAGTATTCCTCTTTTTGTAGTAGTGCATATATAGCTCTCAACGCCTTCTTGAACACTCGACTATGCGTCAAGAGATGAGTTTCTCTTAGCACTGCTTCTGATTTAAGCGTTGAGAAGTCTTCAATTCATTTTTTCTTTAAATCCTGCGATGAACAATACCGTGCAATCAAAGAATCCAAATAATACAATTTATAATCATTAAACACATATCATGCACAAAGTATAAAATACAAGTATAAATGATGCATTTCCTTTAGGTTCTTCACCAAAATCTTAAGAATTGAGCGCATAATAACACGTATTTCTAAATGCTATCAATTGTATTTTTATATTTTCTTTATTTTTCTTTTTTTTCATCTACACCTATCGTTATTTTCAATTAATCAATTGAAAATTTAAAATGAACAATAATAAGATGTAATAATTTTCTTACTAATATATTTTGTTGCTTATTTTATATTTCATGAGTTCATTTTGGATATAATGAAAATATCATATAATTTGGAAGAACTAAATAAAAACTTTGAAAAAAAAAACGAAACAAATTGCAAATTATTCTTTTGCACACGTCACATCTTATTTCAAAAGTTTTGTCACTAGCCCATAAACAATTCATCATATGAACGTGAGATTTCTCTACATCGTTAGATTAACATTTCAACACAAACCTCATCTGATCTTATAAGAGCTTATTTGTGTTGACAAGAGAAAAAAAAATTGTTTTCCAAAAAAATCATTTTTGTTTAAACATCTTTGATAAAAAAAAAAAAGCTATTTAAAATAGATTTTGAAATTATTTTTAATACTTGTCAAGCAATTATCACCAAAAATGACTTGTTTTAAAAGTTAATGGTTGAAAAGTTAGTGTAAACACACTCTAAATCAAATGAATTAATAATTTGTGTGATACTGATTTCAAATATATAAATACGTATTCTTTGATATTTAATTGATTAATTGATTGGTTGAGTATAAGTATATTATAGGTATGGAAAATGAAAATAAGTTGTTTAATAAAAAGTTATAAAAAAAATTATGAAATAAAAATTAATATTAGAAAAAAAGTTGTAAAAAGAAAAATAAATACTGTTAATTAAATAGGATAAATTGAGAGAACAAAACTGAAAGAAAAGAGGATGGAAAACATTTTATTTTAGAAAAATGCAAAATAGAAAGAGCAAAAGTTGGTCTGCCATGTGGCACTACTAGAATAGCCACATATATGGTCTGAAGGAGCTGGGTGGAGACCGGTCAGTAGGTAAGTTTTACTCTATTTATATTCTATTGATCACTATTAATATAATAAAGAAATGGTCAAAGACAATTAAATAAAATTATCTAAATTTAATTAATAAATTCAATATTGGAAAAATAGAGGTATTCAAATATTCTAGGTTCTATCATCATTGGAAAAATTTTAGTTTTCGAAAATATTGAATTCAAAGCTTCGAAATATAATGTTGATGAAAATATTGAGATCCCAATTTTACGAGAATATTGATAAAAATATCAATATCGACCTAAATTTTGAAAAACTTTATGAAAATTAATGAAAATTGTTACAAAACCTTATTTAGTAGACAATATTTTTTCTAAAAAAAAAGGTATATTTGATCATTTTTAATCATCATTTCTATATAGTAAGATAAAAATTTAGATATAGAGTGTAAATATGTATGTAAATGTCGATGTGAGATCATAGATTTTAAAAAGTAAATGGAAAAATAATTTTAAAAAACAAAGATAATATGTAATATTGACAATAAATTGCAAAATTAAAGGACATGAAATGTTTGCACACAAAATAATTGTAAACTGTTTATTACAAAATGTACATGTTTAATACCAAAAAGATGACATTGGAGCCTCTGGATATCCACAATCTTGATAACTTTATGGTAATTAGTAATGAACACGTGCAATACACGTAAAAATGTTTTGAATTTAACGTTTTCAAATAATATTTAACTATTTAAATAAAATAAAATAAAAAAAACTCAAATGCAAATACATGATATGACATGCACAAATTTTTTTTCCTCAACCATGCACGATAATATTAATTTAGGGAATATAAATATTACATAGTTTTCTTTATTATACATATATCCACTCACAAGTGAAACAAATACATCAGTTGAATATGCAATCATCTCTGTTTGAATAGTCGTAACTCATTGATATCATTTGTGTTTGTTGAACTCAACAAACACATACATTTGAATAATCATGTCTCATGTCTCATGTCTCATCTTGAAGCGTTGTTTCTCGTTGATATCAATCGCACATATTAGACTCAATAGACACTTACACTCAAAGAGTCGTGTCTCATCCAGAAGAGTAAAGTAAAATAAGATTTTATTAAAAAATGTAGGGGCAAAATAGAAAACAAAAGATTCTCCTACACTGTTCCATTTATATAGACTAGTTTAGGAACACGTGCATGAAATATTGTAGTTTTAACTAAAATTTTAAAATACATGACAATTTTATGTATGTAATAAGAATTAAATAATCTTGTTTGTTTCTTTGAAAGTTATGTTCAAACAAACAAATGCATACTTAAAAATCTTGTATATTTAATTCAAGTAACTAAAAGTTTGTTTGGTTCATGGTTCATTTTCGTTTTTATATTTTCAAAAACAAAAAATACAAAAAGAATTAATAAAAAAGTGTTTGGTATACATGTTTTTTAAAACGATTTCTAAAAACAACACTCGAAGTAGCGCATTTTCGAAAACAATAAATTGTCATTTTCTTTGTTTTTAGATTTTGTTTTCAGAAATTGTGAATGTAAGATATACTATTGTATTTTCAAATTCACAACCAAACACAAAATTTGAATTTTGAATTTTGAATTTTGAATCTAAATATCAGAATTTTAAGTTAGAACCAAACGTGTTTTCGAATACAGTGAAAAATAAGAATTTGTTTTTGCTTTCCATAAAATTCTTTGTTTTCCAAAATAATTTTCGCATCACGAACCAAACAGAGCCTTAGTTTTTGCTTAAAATTTATTCATGTCATAAATATATATTATTTAAAACCTGTTTTCGTAAAAGGATATTGTATTTAAAATTGTAAAATATATATTTTTTTACTTATAAATTATTTAACAAAGTAATAAATAAATTTGTTTTTCTTCTCAAACTATATGAAATCAATATTTTTAAAATTTATATTCATTTTTTTAATGAATATCATTTATATTTTCATAAACCTAATTTTAATTATATCAAATTGTTAAAACTAAAATTAGGAAGATTATATTTTCAACTTTTTCTCTATATCTTTTTGTTACTTAATATTTTAAAATTTCCCTCAAGTCTCTTCCACTCTTAGATTCTGTGAAATTATTGAAAATATCGTTAGTTTCAAATTATGGAAAGGAAAGAAGTTGATTTGGGTCTTGTTTTTTTACTGATAAGTAGGGGTGCAGCTGCTGTCATGAGAATTAGAGAGGTGTTGTGTAACAAGAAGAGAGAATTTGAGTATCTCCAGTCCATGTTGGGTCAGTTCTCTCTCTAATATCCATTTTGGTTAGGCCATTTTAAGGTTCGAAGTAACTTAAAACAACAACAAAAGTATGAAAAACACCAAAACTTGAGTTCATATGAAATGGAATGGAATGGATCTTTGAGAAATGAAACTTATTTGTGCATTTTTTTCGTCCATCTTTGATTTTTGTACAAAATGTTCTTGATTCAGAATGGATGGCCACTCATTTTCTTACTTTAGATCATTGACCATTTCCAATTGTCATAGGGCTTTTCAGTTCTGGTATTTGGACTATATCAGGTATGTTATAGAGAATGATACAAATGTGAGTTTGAAAGGTATACAAATGTGAGTATGTTATCAAATGTCATTACCTTATATTCACATTTGTTTTTCTTCTTGCAGGTTGGTGTTGGATTTCTTGCCCAATACTTGATTAAGCATATGATTGGCTTTGTCGTATTCATGGTACGTAATATCCACTTGTACTCTCTTTCGATGTGTTTGGATTTGAGTTTTAAGGTCGTTGTGAGTAAGGTTACTCATTCCAAATACTACTTGAGATTCTGACTAGGGATTCAATATATGTTCTAACTTCAAAATCATTTCATTAAACTAGAAGAGCTTTAAAACACTTAGGTGAGTAGAATTTTACCTATTGGGTCTTTTTTGCTTGTATGCTAGCATATTATGTGATTTATTGTCGTTATGAATAATTATGTCTTATGTTATCTTTAAAAATTGTGAAGTGTTTTGATATGATTGAACATGTCTAGTTGCACATTGTTTTAATTTTGGATACTTAATAATTTATATTACTTATTGTAAATCATATCTTATGCACTTTATTGTTTTAAGTTGATCAATTTAGTTGAAGGAAAAATATTAGCTGCTTTTTCTAGGACTCTGAATGATTGGGATAAGGATTATCTCTTGAACGTTCTTTTAGTTTCAATTTAGGTTTCTCAATTAACTTCTGACTCATAACTATTGTTGATCTTGAACGTTCTGTATGAACATTTTTGGATGTCCATTGAAGCTTTATGTGAATGTTCGGTTTTATATGGTAGGCCAATTGGGCATGCGTAGATGCTCGTTGTGATAATTGTATTTTGCATAACATGTCAATGCACCTTGGTATACCCTATTTATATGATGCATAGTGACATGTTAGGTGCCAAATTGAGATTTAGGCACTTTTTAGTTTGCATATAGATGCCAAATCGATATACAAAGCTTAGTTGTTGCTTAGTTGAAAGATTGCAACTTTTTGATAAAATGTTTCTATGTGAACCTATTTTAACTTGACATTGTTGTATTTTCGTTTAGGTCGTGGAATCCAAGTTTGTATTTGAAGCTAAGATCGTCCAAGATCATTGAGTTTCAAGCTTCTTTAATTAAATTTGTGTCTCTTGAACTAGAATTGTAGTCTTGTGATTTTTGAAATAGCATATTTGGATTGGTCTTGTAATTTTGAAACTATCATATTAGGTCGGAGTTGACAGAGATGTTATTGTAAATTTTGAAATTGTTCGCATATACAAAGGTAATAGAAGAATGGAACTGTTAGTTGGATATATTGGACTTATACATAGACGTCAAATGTACAACTGTATAATTTTGTTAACGAAATTGTCTTATAGAGACACATGTAATGTGGGACATGAGATATGAAAAATAATATATTTAATTTGAAGGAAAGAAAACATACATTGCAGTGAAAACGTGTCAAGAATTAAATAGGAAAATTGTCAGAACGACTCATTTAAGGTTTCACCCTACAAAACTAGTACACTTTTTGAAAAGTCGTTTAAATACTTTTTTCTTGATCCATCTCGAGCAAGATCGATACCTAGACTTAGTTTAAAATTTTGTTTTTTTCTAACTTATCAATTGTTTTGGATCTTTTCGATACATCTCACCATATCACCTACTGAGATTTGGGGTTTAGGGTTGGACCGGGTTGGAGAAAAATTATGGATCAACCCAAAGTTACTGGGTTGGCAAAAATTGAACCCTACAGTTCAATATGCAAAGGTAAACCCAACCCAACCCAACCCGTAAAATCCGGGTTGAGCCGGGTTGGGTTGGCGGGTTGTATACATTTTATCAAATTGATGGTCAAATTGTAAAAGATTAATAAGATTAAAACAGTAACCTTTAATACATTTAGTTGTAACAATGTAATCAATTACTAATAAATTTAACTCACTGCAATAAATCAAATTAAATTTGACTAATGAAAATTGAGAGTTGTAAAAGGATTTGGTTGAGTCGAAGAAAGTTAAAGTGAGAGAAGGGTATTACGTGATGGACCTTGTTCAAGCCGTTGAGATGGTGGATGAGAACACTATTTGTGTTGCTGTCATTTTGGGGTCAACTTACAATGGGAAATTTGAAGATGTGAAGTTGTTGAATGATTTGTTAGTGGAGAAGAATAAGGAAAGTGGATGGGATACGCCTGTAGATGCTGCCAGTGGTGGGTTCATAGCCCCATTTTTGTATTAAGAGCTTGAATGGGACTTCAGGCTTCCTTTAGTGAAGAGTATCAATGTGAGTGGGCATAAGTATGGGCTTGTCTATGTTGGAGTTGGTTGGGTGATTTGGAGAACCAAAGAAGATTTGCCAAAAGAACTCATTTTCCACATCAATTACCTTGGAACGGATCAATCCACTTTCACTCTCAACTTCTCCAAAGGTAAAATCAATTCCTTATTATTATTAATCAAACTTATTGAGAATTTGAGATGAAATTAGGCAGACATATGAATGATGAAAAAAACAGGATCAACCCAAATCATTGCTCAATATTATCAACTAATCTGATTGGGTTATGAGGTATACCGAAATGTGATGCAGAATTGTCACGAGAATGCAATGGTGTTGAAGGAAGGGATTGAAAACACAGGGAGGTTCAGGATAGTGTCAAAGGACATGGGAGTGCCATTTTCTCTCAAAGACCAAAGCCAGCACGACGAGTTAGGTGTCAAAGATGCTGCGACGGTTTGGGTGGATAGTTCCAGCGTATCTGATGCCAGAGGGGGCAAAGCACGTGTTGGTTCTTCGTGTGGTGATTAGAGAAGATTTTTCTAGGCCGACCGACCATTAAACATACAAATTTCTTTTTTTGGGCGTCACTTGAGAGAAAGGGAGAGGAAATGAAGTTTAGAAAGGGGAGGGTTATGGCACAGAGATGAAAGACGAGAGGAGATTTGCGTGAAAAAAATGGGCACTTGCCTCTGTGAGCTCCAAAGACCATCGACTACATCTTTGAGCTTCAAAGACCGTGGGCTACATCTGCAATAAGACAGTTCGTCTAGAAGCTGTGAAGCCCATCGGCGTCGAACACCTACGAGCGATGGCGTTGCAAGAGAAAGGCAGAAAAAATAGGGGTTGCGCACATCTGCTCTTTAGGTTTAGGATTTTCCTCTTATATATAAATATATATATTATTATATTTAACTTGGACCGGGTTGGGTCAACTCGATCCCTGTAGTCTAAGAACCGACAACCCGACCGAAATTCATTTTTTTTCAAATATGCAACCCAACCCAACCCTTACGGTTTGGGTCGGGTAAGCCGAGTTGGTCGGGTTTAGGGTTTTTTGAACACCCCTAGTAAAGATAACTGAATTTGGAGAAATTTTGAAGAGATAAGATTTACCATAAGATTACATAAAAAAGTTAGCAAATCTCAATGGATAATATGACGAGATGCACCGAGAAGACCCAAAACAATCGATAAGTTTGCAAAAATAAATTTTTTAAACTAAATCTTGGTATGATCTCACCAGAGATGGACCGAGAAAAAAGTATTTGATTGATTTTTCATACAGGGTGCTAGTTTTTTATGGTGAAATCTCATCTGCGCTATTTCTGACAATTTTTCAATTAAATAATCTGTCAATTATTTTGTGTCAAGATAACCATATATTTGACAAAAATAAAATGTCAAGACTAACCATATATTATACAGAATCAACGTCAAGTATCAACTTAGTTGACCTTTAAAATATGTCAAGTGTACTATCTTGACATAAAAAATATTTCAGGTAACATATAACCTGACGTAGTTTTGGGATCAAATGATCAAATTACATCTGACATTTGATTACTCGATGTTTTTAAAAACGTCAGGTATACTATTACTTGACATTGCAACAATGTCACGTAACCTAATTTTTGTAGTAGTGTTAGCTATGTTAGTTAATGTGTAGGGGGAATTGGTGTGGAACTAAGAATTAAATATATGCATAAAAGTAAAATCAAGAAAATAAAAAGGATAGAAGTGTAATCAATTAAAACATTCTAGTTTAGAGGAACAAAAACACCCAATGCATCGTAGGATATTTAACTCAATTATCTCAAATATATGGTCAACTTAACCGATAATGCCACATTAAGTAATATCCTAAATGATGAACTAAGACTTGCATCCTAATGAAACTATATGTCGATTAATTAAGAATGAAACATTGAAAGATTAAATAACATACATGCATTAAGTTCTAGGACCAATCCATGACGGTTAGCTAACAAAAATGTCAACTAAGTAATCGATCATTCTTTATCCCTAGGCCACTCAAGACAACTATATGATGATTCTGGTAATGCGGAGAAAAATCATATACCTATGACATGACCCTAGCTACTTTGACAACTAACACGTAACAATTATAGATTGTGTTAACTTTCTAACGATTAACGTACATAAATTATTGATTTGTCAGTTCTAATCATTCACACATAACTACACATACATACATATTAAAATCAAGTCCTCTCATAATTACATATGGATTCCTCCAAAACCTCTAAAACTTGAAAATCAACAAATCTTACTTTCCTTTGACGACGAGGAAGCTAAAAATCGGCATCGTTTGGATCGATTACAAGGGAAAACTAAGAAGAAGCTAAAACAAATAAAATGGAGGAGTGATAATGAGAGAAAGGACTGAAGGCTTAGCTGGTGATGATCAAAACCTTAAAAAAAAAGAAAGAGAAATCTATATAAAATGCCAATGTTATGATGCTTTGGACTCTTTTATGCAACATTGTGTTGCAACGTCGTGGGACGTTGCAGGGTCCTTGTCTGATGCCTCTAGCACGTGCGTTGTTCTATTAGGATTGAATCACGTGCGTAAGCGATTAATCGTCTTTGTTTTTATTTTGATTTGATCAAAAGACCAAAATAACTAGAATATAACAAATATAAATATTGTAATTTTAGAGATTAAGCATCTTTATACTTTTGAAGAAACACTTTTCTCCAATAAATCCTTGTGTCGGTGTCGTCCTCCTTCACGAGATCTTTCTTCCTATGACTCTTGGTAACGATGGGCTTGTGAGAGCTTTTGAAGAAATAATTTTCTTGAAGAAAAAATGAAGAACGGGAATAGAGATGGGAGAATTTGAGAGAAGAAGAGAGAATTAAAAATTTAGAGAGAGAAAACCAAAATGAGAAAAAAAAATGAGATTATTCTTTTTCCCTTCTCTCTCCTTTCTTTTCTTTTCTTCTTTTTTCATTTATTTAATTCTTTTTATCAAATTGATAAAATAACTTCTTCTCTCTCCCTGGAGTTCTATAAGAAATGAAATTAATTAGGTTAAAACCCAATAATTAAAAATTTTATTTTAATATCTCATATTAAAATAAATATTTATTTTTTATTTTGGAAAAGTTTTTTAAGTAAAAGTAGGATGGAGATTTGAACTCGAGACATCTTGAATCTCAGGTACATATAGGAGTCAATTGAGTTAAACTCTTGATGATAATATTTAAATGTATGTTTTCTCATAATAAGCTATAATATGAATCTCATCCGTATTCAACCATTAACTATTTGAATCATATTCAAACATATTTATTTTTTCATATACATTAAATATAAATCTTATTTATATTATCTATATATACTAATGTATCTTCATACATTATATCTTATATTAATTGTATCTAATACAGTAAGTTTATTTTCCCTTTTATCTTTCAATACCATTAATCTTTCAATAACTTGATCCTTGTTAATCGACTATGAGCTAGCAATGAGACCTCATGGACCTATAGATCATGAGCTCTAACGATCCAAGATTAACTGGTTAAACTCCTTTAATATAGTTAACCAACATTCATTAACTACCAAGGCACTTCACTATAGCTCAGTAGTTGCACTCTCCCTCACAATAGATATATTTTTGTGTCCATGGATATAACCAATCAACAGATACTTGACCCTTCATAAATTACTCATAACTACAGCTAGGTCAAATTATTATTTTACTCTAGTAGTTACATCTAACTCCTTAAATATCATTGATCCCTCTAATGAACAAATAGTTTATAGTTCAACTATAAACTAACACTTCTCGAGCCAATGACAGGTTGAGACCCCATTGTTTAAGGCTCAGAATCATTTATTAAGGGAGGAATTTATTTACTTTTTCAAGAAATGGGAAGGAGTGAATTCCATCTTGTGTAGTTGTATTCCTAACTCTTTACTCAGACAAATCCCCAAAATAGTTTGCTTGTTGAGTCGACTATTATGGTCACTCTCACCCATACAGATCAAATGATTGTTGTCATAAACATGAGTTCACAACTCACTCAAGATTAAGGTCAAATCTCCTATGGTCATCCTAGTGAATCAAGCAACAGTGTTATAAAGAGAAACCAATTATTTCGTAGTCCGGCCTACATATAAACTCCTTTATACAGGAGACCTTCACTTACATGTCTCCACATGAACAATATGGTTCATATTGTCTGTAACTGTAATACCCGACTTTTTCTTTGTATTTAAGTTGTTGTTGCAAATTTATTAATAAAATATCGGAGGGTATTTTAGTAATTTTGATAAAGGATATTTTAGTAATTTTGTTTAAGAATTGAAAAAAAAATTAAATTAATTAATTAAAATTATTTTTGTAGTTTTGTTAAAAATAAATAAAATATTGTTGATAAAAAAAAAGAATAGGAAAAAGAAATTGGGAATTGTTTTTTTTAAATTGTGTGCCAAGAAGGATAAGGAAGAGATTTGATGAAAATTGAATGAGAATTAGGTGATTTTTAACCTTAAAAACACTTTAACTGATTTTGGAATGAAAAGAAGAGAGAATTGGAAGGGAAATTGAAGAAGAAGGCCGAGAGAGAGAGAGTTTGAAAAAGGAAAATTTTGGGCAAATTTGTTCTTGAGTGTTGTGGGAAGAATAAAGAAATTGAGCTCGATTCTTGGCCAAATTAAGCAAAATTTGTGTCTAAATTGCTTAGAAAAGAGAGAGAAAGCTGAAGCACAGCTCAATTTGAAGAAATTTGGCCGAAGAGATCATTGAATTTGAAGAAAAAGAACTCGAGCTGCTGGAAATTGCGAAAAAAAAGACCCGAAACTTTGAAAATCAAATTCTCCGTCTACAAGCCGAATTAAGATCTAATTTTTGAAGGTAAGCTAGATTATTAGTTCATTTAGAGTTCTGTAAAAGGAATTGAGTTAA
>JBBPDJ010000026.1:9179035-9192718 GCA_037974625.1 Cucumis cinereus
ATGAAATAAATAACAGGATCAAGCCAAATCATTGCCCAATATTATCAACTAATCCGGTTGGGCTACGAGGGGTACCGTAATGTGATGCAGAATTGTCACGACAATGCAATGGTGTTGAAGGAAGGGCTTGAAAACACAGGGAGGTTCACCATAGTGTCAAAGGACATGGGAGTGCCAGTAGTGGCATTTTCCCTGAAAGACCGAAGCCGCCACGACGAGTTTGAGGTGTCAGAGATGTTGAGGCGATTCGGGTGGATCGTCCCGGCGTATCCAATGCCAGAGGGAGCGAAGCACGTGTCGGTTCTTCGTGTGGTGATTAGAGAAGATTTCTCTCGCACATTGGCAGAGCGACTTGTGCTGGATATTGTAAAGGTATTGGCAGAACTAGATACACTTCCACCAAAGAACAGTGAAAAAATGGGGAGCTTAGAGAGCAGTAAAAAGGAAAGGAGTGGGAAGAAGACAGCAGAGGAAACAGAGAGGGAAATAGCCACATATTGGAGGAATATAACGAAGGCTAGGAAAATTAAGCTTGCTGCTAAAATGGCTGGTCCTTCTGTTACAGTAGTTGCCAAATAAGAAGATCATATGCCATTGGAGATTTGAAGAATGAAGGTTGAAGCACTAAATATAAGAAAATAAATTTATTTAATTGTTGTTGTTATTATTAATTTTACATTCTATTTTTTACAAAGTTTTGATTGAATTTTGAAGTTGCTGTAATTTGTTGCTAGTTAATGTAAGCACTAAGTTGTATGCACCAATAATTTCAAATTAGAGAAAATTTATTTAAGAATACTGCACTAATAATAATAATAATAATAATTAAAAGGTTGTTAGCCCATTGAAGGAGAAATCTGTTGTTAATCGATGGTTATGCTAAAAGTTTGAAATTCCTACTCTTTATTAACTTATTTTCCTGTTTACATTGCGATGATAATATTGGAGATTGAACTTTTAACTTTAAGAAAATGAATATATATCGATTGTTGTTAAGCTATGTTTATGTTGACATGAATTATTATTATTATTATTATTATTTAAGATAGAAACAACTGCCTTCGTTAACGAAAAATAAATAAATAATATATGGACATACAAACAAAAGTAAAAAAAAAAAAAACTCACCGAAGAAAGAATTTCCAACTAATTAAGTAAGATAATGCCGGGAAAATAACTACTACCGCCACGATGATGAACTTGTCGAACTAGCATTTAGAAAATAAATAAACTCAAACTAATTAAATATTTCATGAAACATCTTACGGAAAAAAAAATAGAGAAAATGATTTTAATGATTTATAATTAGAAAATAAACATATTCCACACTTAAAAAGTTGAAAACAATAAACAAATTTTCAAATAAGAAAATTAATTGAATTTAACAAACAAAGGATTAACCTAATTTAAAACTCCAAAAAAAAGAAAGACTAAAAAAGTCAATTAATATACTGAATACAAGCCAGCTTTAAAATGTCTTTCTTAATGGAAATATCAATATATTAATTTTATAAAAAATTTGATGGAAATATGTACTATTAAGTATTAACTCATGGATATTTTTAGAAAAATTATAAAACAAAAAATCTAAAAAAATAAAATTTATCATTTTCAAACAAATTAAAATATTTATTATTTACATTATATTTATATTAGTGACATTTTGATGATTACTTTTTTGTGTTTTGTGAATGCTTTTTACTATATAATAAAAATATTGATTTATCCGATGTCAAATTCATGAGAAACGTGAAAATATCAACGTGTCAATGAACATTTAATGCAGACAAACAAGAAAAAAATAAATAGAAAACAAAATAAATATGCAAATCACCTTGACTATAGCAGTTATAATTATTTTTAAAAATAAAACTAAAAAAATAGGTGTGTTTCTTTAAGAAATGCAATGGAAACAAGAGTAATGATTAGGTATACCTTTGGCTATACACATTTCCAGGTAGCCCATCATTTATCACATGATAATAAAATAATAAGTTTTTTTTTTTAATTTTCTGAAAAAAAAAAAATTATCTCATGACGTGTTTTTCATTTGATAAGTAGTGGACATGAAGATAGGTGCAGACAAAGCTAAACCCTAGTGTTTTACTAATAAAAAGAGAGAGAACCCTATTTTGCTAATTTTTTTAAGAGGACCTTTTTATAAAGTACATTTTTTTAGAGTTATTTTTAAATATGTTAAAACGAACCAAAATATTTACAAAATATCACGATCTATCTTAGTCTATCATAGATAGGTTTTGATTTTTTCAGAAGTTTTTTTTGTGTAAAATCATTTCCCTTTTTTTAATCCAATAAACACTTTGAATGGAGTTGGAAATTTAGAATTTAAGGGAAGCAAAATATGTTGGTATATATATATATGTTAATTAGTAGAAGATTCAAATTTTGGATTCTAAAAAGTTTGGATTCTAATTTAAGTCATTAAACAATGTGTGTTACCATATTTATAAATCATGTGACTAGAAACTAGTTATATTTACTCTAGCTATGAATAATTATTATTTTGTAATGTTATATAATCTAGAGTACATTATAACATATATCTTTTTAAATGAATTTAATTATAATATGAAAATAAAATAATGTATTTTTAATGGTTTTAAAATAATCTTGTATTTTGAAATTCACATATTCTTTGAATTTAATAAATCTCGAGAGCACTTTTATTAATACTGATTTTTTAAAATTAAGAAAAATAAAGATATTTGGGTATTTTTCAAAATGCACTTTTATTTGTCATTTGTGTTGGTTTTCGAAAGCTACAAACCAATGCAAAGGCGCCATGTAGCCCACCATCTTCATTTAACTCTATTACGCTTCACTAATACATTTATTATTGATATTTTTGGTTATATTAACTATTTAATATAAGATTTTATTAATAATAATCATTAATATTTTAATTAATTTATATTTATTTATTATTTTATTATTAAATAAAATAATTTCAATCATATTTATTTATTGATATTTTAAGTGAACAAATAATTAAATATAATTATGATTACCTTACATGTTTTCTTACGTTATTTAGTTTAAGTTTTCATATACAAAATTGGTTAATCAAATACACTCATTTAATTTTCGGACGTCTTTTAAATACAAAATTGTGTATTCAAATACAGACGTTGATAGTCTCAAACATTTAAAATTCAAACATTTATTTTCTAAATATTTAACCTAAAAAATTAGGATTAGGAAGAGACTTCTTCGAAACTAAAAAATATCAATTTTATGTTTTATTAATTTTTTATATTGTGGACCTTAAAATATCACAAGTTGTAACACGTAGACTTTACAACTTTACTATTTGCCTCAAATACTCACTAAATATTCAAAATTTAATGTTTAATATGTTCTTGACAAATTCATATTTTTTTAAAAAAATTAATTGATCTGTTAAATATAAATTCTAATTTTATGTATAATGGATCGACTCCCTGCACTTCACTTTCACTTTCACTTTTGTTACCATTAGATTCTTGAACTCAAAAAAATTGAAAATCATACATTAAATACGTAAATTGAATATGGTGTTTTCAAATTGGGTTGGATTGATGAGTTTTTATCAGCAACACGTACTAATATATAACTTAAATTTCATAAAACTCATATGTTAAATATTAAAATCTAAGATATTTCTATTATAAACTTCAAACAAACATCATAATAATAATAATAATATATATATATATATATATATATTGAAAAAAAAAATTCAAACCCAATCTAAAATCAAAACTAACCCAACCCAAAACCTTAACACAATTCAAGCTAGATAATTCGTATTACTCGAGTCTTCGGGTCATTTGAACACTCTTGTAATAAACTTTATAAAACAAATAAAAATTTTGAAAAATAGAAGAGATAATGAGAGATTGAAGTCCAAAAAAAACCAAAGCCAAATAGGGGAAGATTTTTGTATGTTTCTGGTAACTCTTCACTTTGGCTGTTTGACTAAATTTAATTGGGTTTGCTTACTACAATTATAATGGGGAATGCAATCCCATATGCTCCATCACAAATTCATCATTATTTTTTTAAGAAAGGAAAATTCGTCATTTTAAAAATAAAAAAAAATCAGAGTAATGGTTACATTAACTAAAATCAATTTAACTTAGTGATATTGAGACGACATTTAACTCAGTGATCCCTCATTCTCACAATTATTGTATATTGTGAGACTTACATACAATAATTTTCATTCTCATTCTCAAATCACAACCACGGGACCAATGACTTATACATTGCTCTAGTAAAATTAGAAAATATATGACTAGCCTGTTCGTCACATATACTATTATGAGTAAAACTAGTGAAGTTCTTCATATATTTGATTGCGAGAAGCTTTCATAGTTTACGTGAAGTTAAAATTATCGTGGGTGGTTCTCTTACTTACTTAGAGAAGTCTAAATAAGTTTGTTTAAGATAGTGGTCATACTCATACGGAAAATGTTTAATTAGAGGAGTCTAAATAAGTTATTTTCAATAAAAAAAAAATAAAAAAAGGTTATACGTACGTAAGCCACTTTTGAAGATGTTTAATTAAAAACAAGTATTTCGTTGTAATAGCTTTAACTTTAAACTAGTGAAGTTTATTTAATTTCCTTTGGTTGTACTATAACGCCCTAGGTTGAGGATTCGACACCTAATGTCTGTGTCGTTTGTCTGTGACCTTACAACGTAATCCTTACTTACCATGAATTGCTTATAATAGTGAAGATTACTCACATACAAACCAGTACATGTCCTTCTAACATGTTTTGCCTTCGCTCACATATTTCCTATGAAAATTCCAAGAGATCGTCCTACATAGGAGAGATCCAAGCTAACACGCTTAACTTCAAAAGTTCTAATAATTGAGTCACCAAAAAAGAAGATGAACCTTGTTGATATAGATAATACTAATTTCAAATTTTTTAAAGCTTTTCTTAACCATAATTTAATATCCTCAAGGTCTCTCATTTGAATGTGTTCTCGGGTTAATTCATGTCTTCCTCATAAATTCAAAGAGTTACACATACTATCACGTGATATATTATATTGAACTGGACTGTCAATGTTCGTGCCTCTATATCTCTACTTATTATTCATCTTACTACAACAATATCTGACTTATACCATTATTATGTGCTACATTAATCTATTTTTAAAACTTATAAAGTTATATTTTTTATGTAAATTCTGTATTCACTTTACTGCATCAACAACCCAATAACAAGTCTTCATAATGCTACCGTAGCACGTGTAACACTTATGGCACACAAACATCTTAGTGGAATCATTATTCATCACCGCATAATCCAATTCCCCATCATTCCTCCTACAATGTTTATTTTTTTTAAATATTAAAAATGTTTATTTGAACACAAAATCTTCATTAAACATGGTTTATCTTAATATTAAGCTAAGTAAATGACAACTACACTATTTTTATAACTACATTAAAAAAAAAAAAAATCTTCACCTATAATATATATTTGGATCACAAATTAGTAATTACAAACTAATTACTATATGTGAGTTTGTTTATCTAAAATCCCAAAAAAATTATTAATGAATCAAACAAATTGGCAGATTTAGTCCAATCTAATTAACATTAAATAACCCTCCCTAACTCAAACTCAATAAATCTCTAATTTAAAAAAAAAAAATTCCAAATAAAATGATTAATTGCACCTTCCGACGCATTTTCTTCGAGATTTTCCCACACAACCACCCCACTACTCACAAAAATTAAACAAAACCCCTCATTTTTTAAAAATATTTACACATAGTATACTTTTAATTATAAATACATACAATGAATTCCAATGGGTGCAACACAAAATCAAATACCAAGCAAAGCAATGGGGTTGTCTTCAAGTGCTTCAAAAGCTGTGATTGTGGGTATGTTTGTGATTGTTCTTGTGGTTTGGGATGTTGGGGCAGCCAGAGAGTGTGGGAAGACGCCGATAGAATCGGCGGCGCTGGGGTTGACGCCGTGCCTAGGGGCGGTGAGGGATGTCAGAGCGAAAGTTACGGGGGCGTGCTGCAGCAAAGTGGGGGCGATGTTTAATAGTTCGCCGAAATGCCTTTGTGCCATCCTTTTATCGCCGTTGGCTAAGCAAGCGGGAATAAATCCGGGAATTGCTATTACAATCCCTAAACGTTGTAATATTCGAAACCGTCCCAAAGGAAAGAAGTGTGGAAGTAAGATCTGACTCCCTACATGTTATATGCAATATTTACGTCCACGTCAAAGTTATCAACTCAAATAATTGTTTTATTACTATTATTAATTTCAAAAACTAAAATAGATATATTACGAATATTAGTAGATATTGAATAATTTCCGTACACATCTTAAATATATATTTATGGATGAAAACTAAACAACTTTTAAATTACTCATACTTGTAATTAAATAATAGTGGCATAATGAAATTCTCTAATTATAATTGATTAATAAAGTTTGTGTCACTAAATATATTATTAACTATTTTATTAAATTATGTAAAGTTTTTAGTAATCATTTTCTAAGGACAAGGATTTAGTAATCATTAAGCTCATTCAATTCAAATTTTCAATAATTACTAATATGTCCTTTTTTTTTCTTTTGGGTACCATATGATTAATATGTCAAATAAGTTTATCTTTTGCTATTCAATATTCTATTAAATGATTTAATAATTTTGAAAAAGTATATAATAATTAAAATAATGTGGTTATTTTGATTTCGCAGAGTACACTCTCCCTTGAGAACTAATATGTAGCAGCCCACAGCCACATATGGAGAAAAGTTGTTATGCTATAATTATGCCACATTGATATATATCATGTGCCCTAATGTCTAATATTTGAGTATTTTTCATTTTTAATTTACACAATGTTAATGTTTGTGGGACTTACATAGTTACTATGGGTGTAATATAATAATGAATCCTTCATTTTCATTTTAGTAATGAAAGAAACTATAATAAATAAGAATTATCCTTTAATATGCTATGCTTGGTCAATAATCACATTTGTTTCAAATAACACTTATAATCAACTTATCCACTATTAATAGAGGTTCAAACCCTTGCTTTAATTTATATCTTATACTCAATTGTTTGTTTTCATTCTCAATTAAAAAAATTAACATAAAGTAATGTGACAAACACATTATCATTCTTTTTAGGTTACTTTGATGCCTAGGACACCGTTCCAAAGTCATAATGGCCTCCACGTTCCACAAGTTGTCTTCCATAATGTGCAAGCGAAACATTATCATATCATTCACTTTCATATTTAGAAATATATACAAAAGTTGTAAGTGCAATGACTTAGCCAAAACTAGTCATCGTGAAGTTCATGGTTGAGCTTATCACTCTAACGAGAAGTTAGTCTGGTTCAAATGTTGTCGTGCATGTGGAAAAGTAAAAAGAGATTAACATTAAGGAATAACTAGGAGGGAATTAGATGGGTATTTTTGTTCGAGAAGAGGAATGTTGAGAATGTGATCAAAATTTCAAATTAGCTTGATACGTAGAAAATTAATAGTACATAAGTGACAACAAGTATCATCTCCAAATGATACGAGACGTTTTAGATAAAACAAAAAATAACAATATGTATCGAAAGATTGCTAAATATTACCAGATATGTTTTAAAGAAAAAAAATAGATAAGCATATTAAATTATCGATTACGTTTTTTGAAAAAAGGCACTTTTTGAAAAACAATAATTTAAAAACGTTTGAAATGACATGATTAATTTTAAAAGAATAGACCACTTCCTTTTTATGATGACTTTATGTGCATAATCTCAACAAGTGATTATAAATAATATATTTTTCTTTTACGAAAAAAGTTATATCATAAATTTGATTCCAAATTATAGATGCAACCCATAAATTAAATAAATCTGTGAAAGAACTACTAGTTTACTATTTTTAAAATCTATTAACATCGATGGAAATATACGAGTGTTTATTAATATTTTAGAATTTTACTATATTTTAGAAGTATATGTACAATAATTTTCCTTTAATATATAATTAGTTTTCTATTTACGGGAAAAATTAGCTTTTTTTTTCAATTGTTCTTTCCAGTAATGGCATTAAAATTAGATAAATTATTTTAAATTATAAAACTTCTAAAAGTATTTATAAATATAATCAAACTATATATCATAGACTAAGATAGACAGATAGTAATCTATCACGATCTATTGTAAATAGACAGTGATATTTTGTTATATTTTATAAAAAAATTGGTTTATTTTACAATATTTGAAAATATAGCTCTTATATATATATATATATATATATAAGAAAGCAGACGGAAATATAAAAATTAAAATGAATTGAACTCTTTGTAAAAAAATGAAATTAAGTCTCATTAAATAAGCCTACGTTATAAAAATAAAACTATAAACATTAAATTGGAAAAATGTATATCATTTAAAATAAAACCAAATAAAAATCACAAATGAGAATTTTTTTTTTTTTCCAAGTGATGTGAGTTTGAAATGAAATGATATCTCTCGCTTTTATCTCACTTATTAGCGTTAATCATGCTTAACTTTCTTTTTTGTGTTTTTTTTTTTCAAAAAATGATTAATCCATAGAAAAAAAAAATTGGAAAAAAGGGCTTAGTCCAGCTGTCTATGGGCCTGATTTCCCAAACCTTGTGATTGGACTCTTTGTCTCGACCTTTTTCAAAATAAAAAGAAATTAGAGCTATAAATACAAAATAGAAAGAGAAACTAGAATGAGGAATTGAATCTTCAAATTTTTAGTCAAACTAATTTTTTTTATATAACTTGTAAATTATACCGTAATTACCCATTTTGTCCCAGTGTTCGTGATTTGAAATATTTTTACAATTTTATGGTATGAGTATGAGTATTATTTTATCGCATAAATCACATCTTTCTTCTTCTGCAATCAATACTTTTCTTGATAGATGGTTCTCTTAAATTTGCATAATGAGTATTTGAACAATTTTATCACATTAATCACACTCCTCTTCCACATCTAAAAATATCTCGATCATTAGATTTTATCACACGATGTTTTCTTTCTCAACGGCTACTTGTGAGCAATCGCAAAAAATGTATTAAGTCATTTGAGATGTTTATAGGAGGTTTTTGCAATGATTTTGTTGGACAATTTGTTGATTTATTATCACCCCTTTGATTTTTGGGTATGATTTTGATTGTTGCATATTTATTATTATTTAGGGTTTTTAGAAGTAGAATTAAGGTATTTTGTGTTAATTTAATTGCATGTATGGTTTTTATTTGTGTTCAATGCAAGCCTTAATTTATGGAATTTTATATATAGATTTAAACCATTACTACGTATATAATTATAGACATTATACCACTTTTGATGATTTGGGGTATTTTGACCATTTATTAAATTCTATTTTAGTTTTATCATATTATGTATTTGTTTGCTTTCATATATAAAAGACATATTTTAATTTAGGCGTAGAGTTATATGTCACATTTTTAGATAGGTGTGTTTGTAGCACTTTCAAAAATTAGATTCTAGTTTAAACAATTGTTTAAAATGTATTTAACTGACAAAATGAGGCTAGCTCAACTGACATAATGCCTCCACTACATTTCCAGATTAGAGGTTCGATTCTCCAACCTTATGCATTAATTCAACACCTCTAAAAAAACGAAACACGTATATTTTTATAAACTAAAAAACTAGTTCTAGTTGCTCACTAAATATTGATTTAAATATAAACTATTAATTATCAATTAATGAGCTGATCGACCAGTTGTGAATGAATGATAAGAATGGGGATAATATGGTGTAAGTGCAAGCATTCACTATTGATGAATCAATAAGTCAAGGAGTATTCCAAGCGTAGAAGCCTTTTAAGACAATGCAATTAAAGTAAATAGGGATACAATTATGTTTCAACTAATAGGGCAAATTTGCCTTAAGTAATTTCAGCGACTTAGTCTGGATAGAAAACTCTTATTTGGTTTTATGTCGAGTTTCTTTAGGAGTCTTAAGTAGCTAATGTCTATATTTCTATGATTAGTTGGATCTTAGGTTAATTTCATATGGTTTCTTTATCTTATGGTGTACCTTATTTCTAAGGCTACACGTAGTCCTATTTCTACTCTCTCAGTCTCATATATTCTTGTGAAATCAATTTATATCATGACCTTCTTAGTATTAAAATTCTACTAGATTGCTAATTTAAGTGACGGCAATTTAACTTAACGATATTTATCCATAAACTCAACAAATGAAATGCAAAAGTCAAAGAGGTATGAGTGGTAAACATGGCTCAAACCATAAAACCCTAGTGTATTCACATAACTAAACCCTTTGGAAAATTTAGCTCAGTGATTAAGAACAAATGAATTGATTTCATTAGATCATAAAACCATGATTACAAAATAAAGGTTCTAAGAATAAAGTAACAGCAAAAGAAAATCAAAGTAACTGCTGAACATGTAATAAACAAAACTTCTTCAAATAAATCTCAGATTCTCTAACACTTATAAATCAAATTCAACTTTCTCAAGGTTGAATCCTCTTTGTATATTCGTTCCCACGGAGAAGGGGCAATTTAAACCTAGAATTCTGTAGGGGAACTTTTATTCTAGAAAAATTTCTGGATTAAGTAGTGAATTCTCATTTGGATGTTGGAAATCGTGTTTCCTTGAAAAGAGAAACTTTTCATCTATTTGTAGACCCTAATTGGTTGAAGAATGACCGAATTTTACGTTTTTAATGACTCTCAGTCAAATTCAACGCTGAAGAATAGTTGAGAATTGAGTGAATAACAATTATGGACACTAGACACTAGACACGATTATGAAAATTAAAATTTTGATTCTCGTAGATCATGTTTTGGTGACGTGGTTGCATCAAGGTCAAGTTAAAACCAATGATAAAAACTCATAAAATCAGTTTGAAGTAGTAGAAACACACTTGAAAACATTATAGGACATATACTTAATCATTTTAACAAAATTAAGCCATTTAAACGGGGGAATATCATTCACCTCTCATCTCTCACCAGAGAAAAGTACCACAATATATAATAGTACAATATGTATTTGTGTCCTACTTTTATCATGCATATCATGTTAAACTTTCATGTAATTATTATTTTGTAATTTCATATAATTTATAATACATACTTTAATGGATTATTTTTAAACATAATAAAATAAATTAAAATATTTATAAATTATAGCAAAATATCATAATCTATTTACAATAAATTGTGAAAATAGATTACTATTTATTTCTATTTGTATCATAATAGACACATATATAGTAATCTATCTTGATATATTATAATATTTTGATATATTTATAAATATTTTCAGTAATTTTGTTATTTACAATAATTTATCTATTTTAATTTAAGAAAAATGAATCCAAATAACAATGTAAACTATTAAGTATTTTTTAAAAATATTTTAATGTTTTAAATATTCTTGAAATTTCTACTGGCATTTTTTTATAAAAAATTTTGATACGACAGAAATCTTGGTCTCGAATTTATACAATTATAGATTTTTGTGATGTTTCATCTAGTTCGTTCGTTCATGAAAAAATAAAAAGAAGAAGAAGAAATTTGTGTAATTGAGAGTATTTAGTTAGGTTATATTGGAAGAAATCACATAAATAAATAAATAAATAACATTTTATTTTGTTGAATTTTGAGGTTTGTGGCCCGGCCCATCCCAAGAAGCCCACTATCCAATGTGGCAGTCTCCCGACCGTCAGATCGTCCAGTGGGCACAGAACACCACAAATCTCATGCTCCCTCTGCCGTTTGATTTAGCGTCTAATCAATGTTCACACGAAATACAATGCCCCCCACTTTGATGTCCTCAGATCAAGACAAAAATTCTCCACCCATTCAAACTCCCATCATCATCACATACCCAACAATACAATATCAAATATATTATGAAAAATTAAAAAATAGAATTTAAAAATCAAATTGTAGTGGGTCCCACACAACCACCCTCCCCCCCCCCCCCCCCCTATATGGAAAATCTTCCTTCTCCCTTCTCCCTTCTCCCACCCACCATAATGGACCCCACAAGCATGCCCACATCATGGGTCCCACCCCCAAGAACACAAAAACATATATGCAATCTTACTCCACTTGCCATATATCTATACCCATTTTAATCTTATTTAGCTGCTACCTTAGGTCCTCAAAAATAATGATCCAACACAAACATTCTAACTACCATGTCTTAACCTTAGGTCTATAATACAATTTAGTGCTACCCTCATAAATAGCATTCTAACTATGTTAATTAATTAAACCCTATGTCTTTCTCTTTCCATGTGTTACCCTACAATTGTTGAGCAAATAGCAATAAATAAATAAATAAATAAGAGGGGTTGTATTTAATATAATATTAAAAAGTTAGAAAAAGGAGGAAATAGGGAGGGTGTTTGGCAATAGTGAGAGGTGGAAAAAGAAAAGCTGAAATTTGAATTGTGTTTTGTATGTATTGAGGAGGCCAAGTCAGTGTCCTTTCCATACACAAATCACACATTGCTTTACATGCAGCAAACATATAAAATCATCACATTTCCAATTATTTAGTCTCCCACATTTTTTTCTTTTTTTAAAACAAATATAAATTCAAACATTTAAAAAGAAAAAAGAGAACCCATTTTCCGAATCCCAATACTCTTTTCTTTTTTTTTCTTTTTTCTTTTTTCTTCTTTCTTGCCGTTGACTGACCGCTTCTAAAATCATCAAAATCACTCTCTTTCCCTGTCTCTGCCTTTTTCTTTTTTGAAAAAACAAAAAATTTATATAAACCCATTTTTTAAATCGGGAGATTCAGTTTTTCAAAATTATCAAAATGACTAGTGGTGCTACTGAACTTCATTCTCTATCTTCTCTGAATTCCTCACCCTTGGGTTTTGCAATTATGGACGGCGCCGCCGCCGTCATTGACCCATGTTTCTCGCCCGCCATTTCCACCGGTTATTTGGAAGATGCGCTGCTTGAATACACTTCCAAACGACGACGTTTGGATCAACATCATCTTTTTCAATTTGAATTCCCTCAAAGCTGTTACGATTGGAACAACCAAATTGATGATATGTATAATGATAATAATTATTATTATTATTATAATAATTATGACGCCATTTCTACAGGTGGGGTTTTTTTTTTTTTTTTTTTTTTTGACGTCGTTATTATTGGTGATTAAGCTTGTTTTACAAATGTTGGGTTGATATTAAATTGAATGAAACAGAATTTGGAGTTTTTAGTAACATTGTTTTTTTTTTATTATTATTTATTTATAATTTTTGTTGAATTAGCAGATGAGGGAATAAGCAGTTCGCCGAAAAGCAGATTGAGTAATGAGGAAACGAGTATGGAGGATATGATGAAAGCGCAAGATGTGGAGACGTATTCGACTCCAAATTATTGTTATGAACATCATCATCCAAATTCTTCTTCTTCATCTTCTTCTAAACTACACAAATTTCAGGCTGATCAAAAATCCATTTTCACCATGTCCACCAACCTCCCTATTTCAACAGGTTTTTTTCTTTTTCTTTTTCTCTAAATTTTAGATTAAATATGGGATTTTTTTATTGAAAGGAAAGATATGGGCAGTTGTGTGTATAAGTATTTATAAACAAAAAGAAGATTTTTGTGATATATA